>SKCR01014394.1:0-135187 GCA_019454045.1 Zanthoxylum bungeanum
ATATACCATTTTTTCAATTTTCAAAAGACAAGCATTAAATGCCTTGTCATCATCTCAAATCAACTCACATCAATCAATCAAATGTCACATCACACAAAGTGACATGTGATTTGACGCTTGATGTGATTTGCAATTTGACGCTTGATGTGACTTGCGTGCCGCATTCGAATTCGAAATGCGAATTCACTCGCAAACACACTTGGGCTCGGGTTCGCTAATTCCGAATTAACGAATTTTCCGTCGCGACGTAATTAAACGATTACGCCTAGCGAAATCACTATTCACATCGCTAACGAATTAATTCTAAATTAATTCGTTCGCCTGAATTAAATTCTAATTTTAATTCTACGTCGAAATCCAATTTCGCATAATATATCGAATATATTATTTTATCGATTAATTCCAAATTAATCGTTCTCTCTCTTTAATTAATATTTTATCCCAGATAAAATATCTCTGTAATTAATCCCAGATTAATTTTCTCTCTCATCTAATTAATCCCAGATTAATTAAAGTGCGAGTCATACATCATCGGTGAATCTTCGGGAAGCGACCCATGAGATCCCAGGATATGTTGGCAGTAAATACGGTCGTCGGACTATCCGAACACGTAAGTACCTCGTACTATGTTTTTACCGATTTACAAGACAATGTTGGCTTCTAGCAAAGCGCCATGCCTACCCAATTCTACATATATATATCCTTATAGGAATATATGATCTATATCAAGCGTAGTATATCGTAGTATTGTGTATGTCGATCCAGTATCGGATGTTCACGTGCTAGGCCTGGGGCTGGAATTGTGTCTGCCCCGTACGAAGCACATATCGGATGTCTGGCAACTAGTCTCTATAATCGGATATACATGACCTAGTCATAATATCCCGATAGCTCGAGCATTTAAGAGAACAAGTTCCGTATCCTATGTGACCATCATCTCCATATGAATGGAATGATACTTCCGTCTTAACATCACACCCAACACACTATGATTCTCAATATACCCAGCATTGGCGTACACAGAACCTGTTAAAGCTCTGGACGACCTCAACCAAAATATATTGATTGTCGCAAGTATTAGCGGTGCAAGTCTCAGGTTAAGACCAAATACACCTACCCTGATTGCAGACTCCCATAGACACATAGCCATACTACCAATGGGATTCCGCAGGGGTCTATCCAGAGCGAAGCTGTTTCCCATACCATCGGTAAAACACAACCTCCTATTACACTTGCATGAGTATCCTAGACCCAAATATATGAGAACTATGTCGTTGTGCCCTAACAAACGCGCACAAGTGTAATACTAGTCTTTTACGTATTTATCGATGTCCAATCTCGATAATACTCTGACTAGGGATATTTAATGATTTATCCTACGTGGACTAATACTGTCTCATATCATTCTCCGTCCAGGAACAAATCATAGGGACCTCTCATCATTTATACATCTAGGTGATCTAATCACAAATGATAAGAGTGCAATCTCATTTGTCACATAGTTAATTTGTACAACAACACCATGATCTGTACAAATAGTGACGCTATGGGTCATAATTGTCCAACAATTTGATGCATAGAAATAGTTGTAGCATGACAGTAGTATAGAGTACACAGTAGAAGTGTCATGGAATGAGAACGAGGAATTACTTCTTAAAAAAGAGGAGCTGTCTAGATAAAGCAATGAAAAGATAAGTAAAAGATTTAAAAAGAGGAGCTGTCTAGATAAAGCAATGAAAAGATAGAGCATTAGTCAAGCAATGACAGGAATACGTGAGTAATAGCGTTAGACATGACAAAGGACGAATAACAATAGACTTTTCCATTTAGGAATTGAAAAAGAAGGGTATCAATAGAGTATACGGTGGACTGCATAGCAGCGAGCCGTAGGCGTGAATATACGGATGAATAATGCTTATGATGACTAGAAACGGAGTTGTTGAGGTATAGCGTAAAGACGATAAAAAAAACTAAGTATATGATAATGTTGAGACCGGAACAACACTTGTCAGAGCAAGATAATGGGATAATTGAAAGTAAGATATTCTAGGGTGCAACCAGACAGAGAGAACAAGTCAGTGCAAATGATGGTTAAATAAATTCTTACTGGCGATGAATTTAAAAGTACGAATGGAATATAAACATTAACCAGAACTGAATCTCCAGCATTGACATTAATAGTAAAAGATATCATTGAGCACAATGTATACTTACAATAAAGCCTAATATAGGTACCTTGTTCCTGAGTCTAAAACCAATTGAGAAAGACCGCCAGAAAAGGGACCCAGAATTAACATCCTAAGTATAAAGGACATCAGTAAACAATAATAGTAAGCTAGAAGTACATGACAAAGTTGAACATGAACTATGAAGACCCAGGCCCCACAAATAAGCAGAGATAGAAGAACTTGAAGAAATGAGCTCATAAGCAATTGGAGCTTAACAATGAGAAAATAAAGAGTTAAATAGAGGTTTAGGAGAAGGAATACCAGAATAAGATTGAGCATGTGGCGCTAAGGAAATACCTAGTAAAAGTATTCATTTATGCATTTGCACCCAGAATGGAAACGGGATATCAAAAGGCCTAGTCATAAAGAACACTAGTAGTTCCAAAGACCCAGAGGAACCAGTTTAAAAGAACCCGAAGATATAGTTAATAAGGTCAAATAAGTTGTTGGGCCTGCGGTGGATAAAGAAATGTGACTTAAGAGTGACCGTCTAGGAAGTCCTAAGAAGTATCAAATTAGAATTGATAACTTACGTAGATAATCGAGTTAGAGGACGTTAAGCATACTAGCGGCTTAAAAGAGAGTTATTTGTGTTGAGTTTCAATCAAGTCCCAAGATCATAGATTAAGCATGAAACAAGTATGAATACAACCAAATGAGGTGCGGAATGACTCACATTGATCGGTAGAGATGCAACAAGGACTAAAAAATGCACTGCTCCTCCTTGCTCGGCAGTGGGCTGCGCAAATGGTGGACTGCACGGCGTGGGGGCTGCTTCCTCCTCCAAGAATCAGCCATTGATGTCCTTTGAAGCTCCAAGCTTCAACAATGGATTCCAAGCTCACGCATACACTGCCCTAACACCTTGGTATGCCTCCTAGAGTGTGCTAGCACAAAGATCTTGCAACAAAATCAAGTCTTCACCATCTCCATCACTCTCGGTTTTACAGAAACCAGAAAGAAGAAGAGGCGTAGAGACCGTGAGAGAAGAGGAGCATTTTTGGCTCCAAAAACCTAATACCGTAAAAGGGGGAGAGAGAGATTGGAAAAAGAAAAAAATGTAAAAGGTTTATTTATATTTTCCAAAAAATTAAATAAATCATTTACCTTTTTCAATTTCAAAAAGCAAACATTAAATGCTTTCTTTCAATCACCTCACATCAACTCACATCAATCTCTCAAATGTCACATCACTCAAAGTGACATGTGATTTGACGCTTGATGTGACTTGCGATTTGACGCTTGATTTGACTTGCGTGCCGCACTCGAATTCGAAATGCGAATGCGCTCGCAAACAATCACGGGCTCGGGTTCGCTAATTCTAAATTAACGAATTTTCCGTTGCGTCGTAATTAAATGATTACGCCTAGCGAAATCACTATTCACGTCGCTAACGAATTAATTCTAAATTAATTCGTTCGCCCGAATTAAAATCTAATTTTAATTCCGCGTCGAAATCTAATTTCGTATAATATATCAAGTATATTATTTTATCGATTAATTCCAAATTAATCGTTCTCTCTCTTTAATTGATATTTTATCCCAGATAAAATATCTCCGCAATTAATCCCAGATTAATTTTCTCTCTTATTAAATTAATCCTATATTAATTAAAGTGCGAGTCATACGTCATCGGTGAATCTTCGGGGAGCGACCCATGAGATCTCCGGATATGTTGGCAGTAAATCAGGTCGTCGGACTATCCGAACACGTAAGTACGTCGTACTACGTTTACACCGATTCACAAGACAAGGTGGCTTCTAGCAAAGCGCCATGCCTACCCAATTCTCCAGAAACATGCTTACAGGAATAATCGATCTATATCAGGCGTAGTATACATGGTATTGCGTATTCTGATCCAGTATCAGATGATCACGTGCTAGGCCTGGGGCTGGAATCGTGTCTGCCCCGTACGAAGCACATGTCGGATCTCTGGTAACTAGTCTTTATATCGGATAAACATGACCTTGTCATTTTATCCCGATGACTGCAGTACTAAAGAGAACCAGTACCGTATCCTACGTGACCATCAACTCCATATGACTGGAGTGACACTTCCGTCTTGACATCACACCCAACACACTACGATTCTCAATATACCCAGCATTGGCGTACACAGAACCGGTTAAAGCCCTGGACGACCTCAACCAAAGCATATTGATTGTCGTATGTATTAGCGGTGCAAGTCTCAGGTTAACACCAAATACACCTACCCTGATTTCGGACTTCCATAGGCATATAGTCATACTACCAATGGAATTCCGAAGGGGTCTATCCAGAGCGAAGCTGTTTCCCGTACAATCGGTAAAACACAACCTCCTATTACACTTGCATGAGTATCCTATACCCAAATATATGAGAATTATGTTGTTGTGCCCTCACAACGCGCACAAGTGTAATACTAGTCTTTTACGTATTTATCGATGTCCAATCTCGATAATACTCTGACTAGGGATATTTAATGATTTATCCTACGTGGACTAATACTGTCTCATATCATTCTCCGTCCAGGAACAAATCATAGGGACCTCTCATCATTTATACATCTAGGTGATCTAATCACAAATGATAAGAGTGCAATCTCTTTGTCACATATTTAATTTGTACAACAACACAATGATCTGTACAAATAGTGACGCTATGGGTCATAATTGTCCAACAATTTGATGCATAGAAATAGTTGTAGCATGACAGTAGTATATAGTACACAGTAGAAGTGTCATGGAATGAGAACGAGGAATTACTTCTTAATGGATTATTCACTAAAGTTGAAAGACTTTGGTGCAGTGTGTGCAAGCCTAGTAAGAGGTGTCATGCCTGAGCGGATGTTAAAGTAAGACAAAAGTACGTATGTTTGTTAGCCAAATAGTAAATGAACAATTTGACAGAGATCTTAGTTATTAAATCATATTGAACCCAGATAATGCTATGGTATAATGACAGCATATGAAAGGTCGGCCGGAAGTAGTGTGATATAATTGATAAAACATAGTTGGTTATGAGTTTGTAGTCAGTTGAAAGTTTGTGGCTTACAAGTTAGGGTGTGAATCCTATGACTTAACTCCAAGCCTAGACAGATTCCAGAGTTCCAATCCTAAAAAGGATTCGAGGACGAATTCTATTTAAGGGGGGAGAATTTGTAACACCCCGATAATTCTGACGACTATTAATTCTGACGACTATTAAATTATGGATAGCATGAAAGGGAACGAGGATACAAGGGCAAAAATACACACATAAACAGAAGTAAGTGTTTTAAAATGCGTCGTATAGGCAGTTCCATTTTGTTGAAATTTCACAGCTAAAAAAGCCATAGTTAACCCCAATTTAAAAAAAATCCACTCTCTACCTCATTAATTCCAAAAACCCTCAATTTTGTAACAAACCCTAATTTCCAAAAAAAAATCAAAATTACTTCAATTTCTTGTGTTTCATCAAATTGACCATCTAAAAACCTTCCCTATCACTCAAAAAACATTTCCCTATGATCATTTTGATAATATTTTCACAAAATCAGAAATCCTCAGATTGACCTAAAACCCTAATTTTAAATTAAAATTGTCTAGATGCTAGGCTACCGTCCCACTGGCGCCTAAAGCGTTTTATAACATTGAACAAAAGCAATCAGTTTGAAGTACATCTGCCTAAAATCTGTTACAATTTTACTCATTGCTTTGAAATTTAATCAAAACGATACAATGAAGAGTAATAATCCATTCAATAAAAGAGAAAAATCTTGCTTCTTTCCTGATGATATAGTACACATTATCGTCCATCATATTTATAGCATACATTCACTTTTGCGTCTTGTTTTTCAATCAATCAATTTCAGAAACTACAACACCGGTCAATAGATATTGAACAGCACAGCAGCTAAGGGGATTGCATCAGTGCAAACCACCTAAAGTTCCACGTGATGAAAGATTATGCAATAAAAGTCATCTATAGAATTTACCTAAAAACTCCTCGTGAGGTTTCAATTTGATGCCAGAACAACGTTGAGAAGCAGCCAATGGAACCTTAGCAACTAATCAAGTGCTTTTGATATGCTTTTTCGTCTCTTGATAAGCCCATTCATAAGACTCATGTAGGTGGATTTATTTATAGAGATACCCTTCTGTCTTGTTTCAACAAAGATCTGCGATGCATCCTTGTATCTCCCTTGACTGCACATTTCATTGATCTTCTCCGAGTAAAAAAAGGAACTTGGATCAGTTTCCTCAGAAGTATTAGAAGTCAGGGCACTGGGATCATTTAGTTTTCTTGTTTCAATCATTTTTGAAGTGAATTCCTCTGCTTCCTGTACCCTACCAGAATCAACAAGTGCAGTGTGAATGACACCAAATGTATAACGATCAGGCCCAAAGTTCTTTCCTTCCAATTCAGAGAGAAGGCCTAAAGCATCCTCAAGTCTACCTTCCTTGCATAGGCTAGATATCAATGTATTGTAAGTAACTACGTCAACGGCTTTCCCTTTCAAAATCCATGACCTGAAGAACTTAAGAGCCTTTTCTAGCATACCCTCTCTACAAAGTCCAGAAAGAAGAATATTACAAGTAAAAGTGTCTGGCTTGAACGAATTCTCAACCATTTTGTTGTGAAACTGAAATGCTTTCTCAACCTGACCCTCACGGCAGAACCCGTGAATAATTGTATTATACGTAGTTTCATCCGGAATTGTACCACTCTGAAGAAGTTCATTCATCATTTCAATGGCTTGCTCAGTCTTCCCTGAATGACTTAGCCCTCTAATTATAATATTATAGGTAACAATGCTAGGCATGATTTGTTTCTCTTTCATCTCATTCCAAAGCTTCAAACCTCTGTCTGCCTTGTCATCTCTAAAATATCCCATCATCAAAGTGCCATAGCTCACCTCATCAAGATAATAACCCCTCTTACTGGCACTCTTGAGTAACCTGTATGCCTCGTCAAGCTTCTTCTCACTACATAGTGTATGGAGAATGGTATTTAATGTAACAGTATTCATCTTCGAGCCTTTCCTACCCATCACATCCATCATTCTGAATGCTTCATCCATGTTCCCAGCTTTACAGTTTGCATTTATCAAGGTATTGTAAGTGACACAATCTGGTGAAAACCCATTTTCTTCCATTTCCCTCACAGTTTTGCTGGCTTCATCTATCTTCCCTTCTTTGCAATACCACTTGATCATTATATTATTAGTGACTGCATTCAGCTTAACTCCTTGCTCACCCATTTCGTTAATTAACTTAAATGCCTCCGTGCTACTACCCCATTCAAAACACCCATTAATTAAAGTATTATATGTAACCACATCAGGCAGCAATTTTAAACTTTCCATCTCCTTCCTCAGCCTGAACGCTTCCTCCAGCATGCCTGTGTTGCACCACCCATTGATTAACATATTATACGTCCAAACATCGGGCAAAGATTTATTCTGTGTCATCAACTCCACCACTTTCATTGCCTCCTTCAACCACCCCAATTTACAATACCCACTAACCAAAATATTATAGGTAGTCCTATTTGGAACCAACCCTCTTTTCTTCATATCCAACAGCAACTCCCTAACCTCATTCAACTTCCCTTTCTTGAACAAAGCATCTAAAATCGTATTATAAGTCACATTATCCGGCAAACAACCAAAATCCTCCATTTTTTTCACCCATTCAAGCGCATCCCTAATCTTGTTCTCTAAGCAACACCCGTATATCAACACATTAATAGTATTAGTACTCGGTTTCACTTCAAGAACTCTAATCATATCCTTAAAAACTTGATTTGCAAGCAAAACCGAATGCGAAGATGGGTGTCTTACCAATGAATTTATAAGAGTATGGCAAGTCAACGAGTTAGGCTTCACTCTCAACCTCTTCATCTTGCTAAAAAGCTGCGCCGCCAAATGAGGTTTCCCACATTGAACATAAGCAGTAATTCCAGTATCCCAAAGAGGTTTCAAAGACTTGTAACCGTTTTTCCTCGGGTCCCACATTTGGGGATTGAGTAAATACCTATGAAGCTCATGCTGGCGGTCGTTGTTGATGAATGAAACAAGCAAAGATTTTGCATCTGTGAATTTCCCACGGTATAAAAGTGAAGGGAGAAGGGTAAGGAGAGGCAGAGGGGATTGAGTGAGAGGAGGCGGCAAATGGGTTTGGGCCCATTTGAAGAAACAGATGAGTGTATTGGGGAGATTGGTTAAGGTTTTTGAAGAGAGAAGAGAGATGAGTACTGGTTGTGTTAAGTGTTGAGTGTATGGAGTGAGAGATTCAAGTGGGATTTCTTCTTTGGTTAGGATCTCTGTTAGGGTCGTTAGTAATTCTGGGTTAGGGTTTGTTTTTGTTGCTGGTGGTATTTGGTTCATTGTAATGGAAAATTGGTTCCTTGTAAATTATTGTGATTAGGTTTCAGCGACGGAGAGGAGGCCGGAGAAACAGAGAACCAAAACGACGAGTTTTGGTGGCATATTTTTAGGATGATCGAAACGACGGCGTCCCATCGAAAAGCCATCTTACTAATAATGCAACGGAAAATAACACATGGATCTCTTAACATTTAATAAATACACAATAAGGACATATTTTGGAGGAAAAAAGGACATGTGTCCTAGCAATTTAATAAAAAAAAAACACAAATAAATATATAATGGAGTTGTTTGCGCTATAAAAAATTGGAACGCATCAACAATTATAATTTTTTTTTAATTATATTATTAAATTGCTCTTGATTTCTTGTATTCTTTTTTCATATATATATATATATATTTTTTTTTTTTCCTTTTTAAATATTATTTTACAAGTTTATTCAAAAATCTAGTTAGAAAGTATGTGCTGCTGTAATTCATATATTTGTGATAGTCTAAATATTTAGTAGAAAATCAATAACACGTGTGTGTTTGAATCCTTGCTGGTTAAAAAGCAATACAAAATTAAGTGAAATAACCAAAAGTTTGATTTTCGTATGGGGACTAACCACTGAATTCTGAGCTAAGTCTATAAATTTTAATTAATGGCACGTCATCTATGTTGCTGTTCGGATGACATTTTTGTTCACATCTAGAATAGTATTTACATTTTATAGTACGTTTTGAGATGTATAATGAGGTTCTGCTGCAGAGTTTTCAACGCTTGGTATCAGAGTCATGTTGTTATTTTTTCCCAGGAGCTATATGAGGTATGCATAAAATAGAGGTGAATATAGTGGAGAACCCAACAGTCATGTCTACAACGCCTACAGAGTCCTTAAGTAATAATAATAATGTCTTAGAATCAGTTAGACTTTCATCTTCTTTATCTCTTCCTAGATCTTGTACCAAAACACTTGCTACTAAAATAGAAAACCTAGTAGAGAGTATACCCAAGTCCCAGAAGATTTACATATCAGTGAGTTTTCTTTATTTTTGTTAAGTCCGTGTAATGTTTACCATTATAAGAGTTTCATTACCCGTAATATTAGAACTTTAGTATCTACAAAGAGACCTACCACAAAAGTGGTGTCCTAGACATACCAATGATCTCAAAACAAGATTTGTGTGTGAATAATTCAAGTAGAGTTGTGGAAATACTCACATTGAACGGATGAGAAAATTAAAAACTTTCTTTGTCGTTGAAGCTCCAAGCTTTGTTGTAGAGTTCCAAACTCTTGGGTGAGTTTCCCTATCGCCTTAATTCACTCATTTAAGTGCTAACTTGAACAAATTTTGAAAGAAAATTTTCTCCTCCAAGAAGAAGAAATTCTGCCAAAGAGGAAGAAAGAGAGAAGATGGTGAATAGTGATGTGTTTTCCAAAAACAATTACCAAAGTTATATTAATTTGGTAGGTGTGATGTGTAATAAATCCAATTTACTTTTTGCCAACTACTTATATCACAAATAGTGACAAGTGATGTAAGTCATGGGTCCCACCCATTTAATTCCAAATCTAGTTGGCTTACACAACACACTTTGGGCTCGGGTTCGTTTAATCCGATTAAACGAATTTTCCGTCGCGACTTAATTAAATCCAATTTAATTAAATAATAATGTCTCGCAAAATTATTACGAAAGTCGTTTACGAATTAATTCCAAATTAATTCGTTCGCTTGAATTAAAATCAAATTTTAATTCCGTATTGAAATCCAATTTCAATTAATATATCCGATATATTATTTTAGCCCAAAAAAATAAATTAAATAGAAAAATCCAATTTGACTATTAAATTTATTTTACCGATTAATTCCAAATTAATCGCTTTCTCTCTTCTAGACGAATTTAATCCCAGATAAATTCTTGCCGTAATTAATCCCAGATTAATTTTCTTTCTCATTATTAATCCCAAATTAATTCTTTTCGAGTCAAATGTCATCGGTGAATTTTTGGGAAGCGACCCAAGAGATCCCTGGATATGTTGGCAGTAAATACGGTTGTCAGAACATCCGACACGTGCGTACCCCGTACCACGTTCTCACCGATTTACAAGACATGGTTGGCTTCTAGCAAAACACCGTGCCTACCCAATTCTCCAGAAATATTCAACGAGGAATATATAATCTTTATCAGACGTAATATACTATGTATTGCGTAATTCGATCCAGTATCTAATGTCACATGCTAGGCCTAGGGCTGGAATTGTGTCTGCCCCGTACGAAGCATATATCGGATCACTAGCAACTAGTCTCTGTAATCGGATAATCATGACCTAGTCATACTATCCCGATAGCTGCAACATTTAAGAGTACTAGTTCTGTATCCCTGCGTGATCATCATCTCCATATGACTGAAGTGATACTTCCATCTTGACATCACCCCCAATACACTACGATTCTCAGTATACCCAAAAGAGGCGTACACAGAACCATTTAAAGCTCCGGACGACCAAAACCAAAGTATACTGATTTTCGCAAGTATTAGCGATACAAGTCTCAGGTTAAGACCACATACACCTACCCTGATTCGGATTCCCATAGACACATAGTCTTACTACCAATGGGATTCCAAGGGGTCTATCCAGAGCGAAGCTGTTCCCGGTCCAACAGCTAACAGAACCTCCTATCACACTTGTATAAGTATCCAATACTTAAATATATGATAACTATGTCGTTAAGCTTCCATAACGCGCACAAGTGTAATACTAGCCTATTTCACATTATCGATGTCCAGTCTCGATAATACTACGACTAGGGATATTTAATAATTAAACATTTCGTGGATTAATACTGTCTCATATCTTATTAATCTGGTACTAATCATATGGACTTTATCATTTATATATCCAAGTAATCCAATTACAAAATGATAAAAGAGCAATTTCCTTTGTCACATAGTTAATTTGTACAAAAACACCATGTCTTTTACAAATAGTGATGCTATGGGTCATAATTGTCCAACAATCTCCCAATTGGCCTATATCCAATCACTCAAGTGTCCAACACTTGAACTATGTACGGGTCGCTCAAGCTTTTGCTGAGATATCACTTTCGTCAGCGGATCTGCAAGGTTATCATCTGATACGATCTTTTCGATCTTCACATCGCTACGATGTGTGATCTCTTGAATCAGATGAAACCATTGAAGTACATACTTGGATCATTGATGAGACCGTAATTCCTTAGCCTGTGTTGTAGCCCAGCTCAGCTGCTAACAGAACTACTCCTAATCTAATTAGGAATTTTATAGATCCAAAATGCTTCTTTTGTTGCCTCAGCCACAGCAATGTATTCCGCTTTTGTTGTTGAATCAGCAACCATATCTTACTTGGAAGATTTCCAGCTCACTGTTCCGTTGTTCAAACAAAATATGTACCCTTATTGCGACTTACAGTCGTCTTTATCGGTTTGGAAACTTACATCGGTGAATCCTGTCACCTCAAGTTCTCCATCTCAATAAACTAAGAAAGCATCCTTAGTTCGTCTAAGATACTAAAGGATGTTCTTAACATCAATCCAATGACCATCACTTGGATCGGTCTGATAGTGACTGCAGATGCTAAAAGCATATGAGACACCAGGCGCGTACATGTTATGGCATACATGATCGATCCGACTGCTTAAACGAAAGAGATCTGATTCATTGCATCTCTCTCTTCTTTAGTTTCAGGACATATGTCATTATATAGAGAGACGCCATGTTATACTGGAAGCAGTCCCTTCTAGGACTGATCCATGTTGAATCTCTTCAACACTGTCAATGTACGCGTTCACAGAGAGTGCCAACAACTTTTAGATCTATCCCAGTAGATCCTTATTCCTAGAATAAAGGTTGCCTCTCCCAAGAATTTCATGGAGAATTTTAATGAAAGCCAAGCTTTCACCGATTTTAGTATGGGAATGTCATTGCTAAGAAGCAATAAATCATCAACGTATAGGACAATCAATGTCAGTGCGCTCCCACTAACCTTCTTATATACACAAGAATCATCATCGTTTTGAATGAAACCATATACCATTATGATCTTATCAAAACGTTGGTTCCAAGAACGCAATGCTTGCTTCAATCCATAAATGGATCGATTTAACTTGCAAACCTTGTTTGCATGTTTTGGCACTACAAAACCGTCAGGGTGTTGTATATTAACATCCTCCAAAAGGTTTCCGTTAAAAAAAGCGGTTTTGATGTCCATCTGCCATATTTCATAATCGAAATATGCATTTTTAGGAAGCATTATCCGAATGGATTTAATCATGGCAACGGGTAAAAGGTTTCGTCATAATTGACACAATGTTGATGACGATACCCATTCGTTACAAGCCTAACTTTGTACGTTTGTATGTTTCCATCCATGTCTGTCTTCACCATGAAGACTCATTTGCTACCAATAGGTACAATGCCTTCTGGTACATCAACCAGTGTCCAAACTTGGTTGTATACATGGAATCCATTTCGGACTTCATAGCACCTTGCCATAAAGCGGAGTCGATACCTTGTATCGCTACCTCAAACGTAGCCGGTTTATTATCCTCAATAAGATTAATGTCTACATGAGGTGAGATTAGAAACCCATACCTCTTAGGTTGTTTTCTGACTCTCTCTGACCTACGCGGTTCTTGTGTATTAGAAGATTGTGGAATAGTCTCATCCTTGATGAACTGTTCATGTTCCGTGAGGGGATCGGTGCCAGGAATAGTATCACTCCGATTTTCATCGAGTTCTACTTTCCTCCCACTTACCACTGTATTTAGGAAATCCTCTAAGGAAAACCGCATGGAGAGCAACAAATATTTTATTCTCTTATGGGTTGTGGAAATAATATCATTTGGTTTCCCTAGGATAACCAATTATAAATAGGCACTTATTCGATTTGGGTTCTAGTTTGGTACCATCCAAAAGTTTAACATATGCCCAGCATCCCCAAATCTTTAGGAATTAGAAACCCAGTTTCTTTCCTATCCATATTTCATATGGAGTCTGTCCAACAGACTTTAACGAAACCTTATTCAAAATAAGTATTGCATTGTTCAATGCGTATCCCCAGAGGAAAATTGGTAGCTCAGTACGATCATTATTGACCTTACCATATCCAACAAAGTTCGGTTTCTCCGTTCGGACACACCGTTCAAATGAGATGTTCCGGGAGGAGTCCACTGTGAAAGAATACCATATTCTTTTAGCAATCAAGAAACTCATTGCTTAAGTATTCTTCACCATGATATAACCGCAATGTTTTAATACTTTGCTGGTCTGTTTTTCTACTTCGTGTCGAAACTCTTTGAATTTCTCAAAAGTTTCTGACTTGTGTTTCATAAGATACACCTAACCATAACGCGATGCATCATCCGTAAAGGTTACGAAGTATTCATATCCACCTCTAGTATGGTTAGACATGATCCCACATACTTCACTATGAACGAGGGCTAACAGTTCGGTGGCACGTACACCCTTACCGTTAAAAGGTGTTTTAGGCACTTTGCCTAATAAACAAGATTCACAGACATCATATGAATTAGGATCAAATCCGTCCAAGTATCCACTCTTCGAAAGTGTGGATATACGAGTCATGTTAATGTGTCCCAGACAACAATGCCACAAATGAGTTTAATCTGTTTTACTCAATTTGAGCTTTTTGTTTGTCATGTTATATATTTGAGATTCATTTATATTCAAAATATAAAGACCATTATTAACATCTGTTGTACATATCATAAGATCATCTTTATATATAAAACACCCAGTGTTCCGGAATACAAAGGTATACCCGTATCGGGTTAAACTAGATACAAAGATGATGTTCCTTAGTCAAACTAGGTACAAAATAATAGTCACCTAATGTAATTACATGCCCAAGGGCAGATACAAAACATAGGTTCCTACGGCCAAAACAGTGACTCTCGTCCCGTTTCTAACTCGTAGGTCGATCTCAACAGAATCCAGTCTCCTGTTAATCAGCAGATGATGCACATCATTACATATGTGAGTACCACATCCAGAATCAAAAATCCAATTTTTAAAACCAGTAGTGGACATGTTTATAACAAACATACCTGAAGCCGGAGCCTTGCCCGTCTTCACTTCCTTCAACTCCGCCTTGTACTCACGACAGTCACGCTTCCAGTGACCCCGTTTGCTACAATGTAGGCAGACGTCTTGGGATATGTCCTTAGTCTTCCCAGAAGATTGTGATGATTTAGCCTTGCCATTTTTTCTTCCTTTTCTTCACACCCCCAGAAGCCTTCGGCCAAGCCTTGGCCTTCTGGGATGTCGAAGTAAGGTGCGCCTCACGCTTCTTGCCCTTTAGAAGCTCTGGCTCTGCTTCTTTCAGCATCGCCATCAACTCTCCAAGAGTCTTTTCTTGGTTCATCATGTTATAGTTCATGACGAACCCGCCCCAGCAGTCGGGCAGAGACTGTAAGATCAAATCTATGGAAGTCTCGGCCTCGAAGTTTATGCCCAACTGACCTAGCTGTTCGATGTCAGTAATCATCTGTGACACATAGTGCTCGACATATATACCCTCTGACATACGCGAGCAAAATAGCTTCTTTTACAATTCATACTTCTGAGATCTAAGGTTAGATATGTGAAGATCATTCAATTTCAACATCATACTATAAAGATCCAATCCTTTGTTCTGACGACGAAACTGAGGTGTCATTGCGGCAAGTAGGGGTGGGCGCGGTTCGGTTTGGTTCGGTTTTTGCTAAAAACCGAACTAAACCATATTTTACGGTTCGGATTTTTTACCTCTCAAACCAAACCATTAAATAACGGTTTGGTTCGGATTAAAAATTTTGTAAACCAGCGGTTTACGGATTGGTTCGGTTCGGTTTACGGATTATTATATTTAAAATAAAATTTCATCCACTTAAGTGAGAAAAAAAAAAAAACTAGTCTATCCAACAAATTGTATGAAGTGCTAGGATGTAAGTTGTGACTCCAATGAACATACGCACTCCATAAAGGATTGAAAAATGAGGCACAATTAATTCTTGTATTTTTAAAAATCACTTCATATAATGATGCTACCATCATTCTAATTAAGAGACAAATCCAACATCTTACTTTCAAGAATAATATGCTACCATAAAACAAATAAATTGAAGAATAAAAGTATTAAAAAATAAATATATTAACAAAAATTTAAGAATAAAAGTATTAACATACTAATAAAAAGAAAACATAGAATAAAATTAAAAGAAAAATACAAATTTTTTTATAAAAATTTATATTTTTTTAATTATAACGGTTCGGTTCGGTTTAACAGGTGCGGTTCGGATTAGGTCCTGAACCGAACCGTAAACCGTTTGGGGTGGGCCAATCCAAACCGCAAACCGAACCGTTAGGAAAAAAACCGTAAATTCGGTCCGGTTTGGTTCTGTTTGCGGTTTGGTTCGGTTCGGTCGGTTTTTTTGCCCATCCCTAGCGGCAAGCATAACGGATTGAGCACTAAAGTTATCATCACGATGAGTCTTCCAAAGCTCATGCTCTACTATTTTCTCAACTCCGGGCTCAGGCCTGAGAGGTTTGTCTATGACATAGAGCGACTTCTCGGCTCCTAGGACTATCCTGAGGTTCATCTCCCTATCTGGAAAATTTGAGCCATTAAAGACATTATCGCCCTTGACGATGTCCCTAACGCTAATCTTTCCAGCCATCGCGATTGCAATAGTCCAACTATCCAATCAAAGATTTCAGGTACACTCAAAATACAATGGTTACTATAGTCTAACTATATAACCAATTACAAGTGGAGTAGTGTGAAAACAATCCAATTTTTCAATGAAAGCAATAAAAGATATTAGTCCAACTAATATATATTATAACGACGATAAATAAAAATAAAAGAGCGCGTGTAAGCAAGTATTAAACGAAATTGTAAATTTAATAATGGCCTCCCACTATTTTTCGACGAGCCTCTAACCCTCTGTGGAGTACTCGAGAAACCCAGTTTCCTAGTGGGCTAGGATCCCGTTAAATAACAAACAACCTTGACTTTGGCCAACAAGCTGTATGAAACTTAACTAGGTAGATCTCTAAGATCAATTGGATCCCATCCAATTCCTAGATCCGGTAGGTGGATCTCTAAGTCCAAAACATATATCCAATATATCATCCTAACCTTTTCCTCTGAATCAACTAAGCCTTGGCTTTGGCTCAATAAGCTTAATGATTCCAGTTAAGCGTGACCCATTGATAGTGGGAAAGCTTCGTAATCCACGTCGATGTACAGAAGTGACCTTGACTTTGGCCAACAAGTCACAACTGCCTAAAACATGCGATATGTAACAAAGCTTTCGTGGTTCAAACACATCCGCGATGGACAATGATCTTGACTTTGGCCAACAAACCAATGCCAATCTTGGATCTTGAGAGAGAACCACTCAATGGAAGGAAATCACTTAATATTAAAGTGAGGGTTTTTTTTTGCGTAAATTGGCAACTAATTTATTATCTTTGATTAGGTTTCATCATACACCCTTAAACATGCATTCTAAAAGCATAATAAGGCGCAAATAAATTAATAATGATATGCGGATGGATATATAACATAATTTGTTCCTAGAACAAATCTCTCTCTTTCCTCTCTCCCGCTAGCACTATACATACTTCTACCCAATTACATAATACTAAAAGAAACCTCATTTACATTGAGGGGAATTGGTGAGAAGAGAAATACAAAGAGTAAAGCGATGATAGGCTGGATACGCAGGTCCAATTTAATAAATTCCAAATTTATTACAATAATTTCCAAAATTGCCCCACCCGACTAATATCCATCCGATATACATTATTCATACAAATACATCCAAGTATTCACACAAAGCATACTGTCAATCAGTCTAATCCAATTAATTAATCTTTGAATTAATGACCATCCAATGTTCATACAACGATTTGATTTGCGCGAGTCCAACTTGTTTAAGAATAAATACTCCAAGTACGTATTCTTGAATTTTATCGAACTACAATTTTAAATCCAATTTAAATTATATCCAATACTAATTCGAATTTAATTCCAAATTAAATAATTACACTTATTTATATTCCTTAAAGACTTGGATTCGAAATCCAATCCAATTGGGTCTCAAAGGCCAATTATCATCCAATGCCATTTTAATTAAAGTCCAATGGGCTTTCAATTAATTATTTAGGCATGGGCTTTGGCCATAATGGATCAAACCCAAAATGCTGAGGCCCAATTAGGAATCACCCTATGCCAAAAATCAATTTAGGCCCAATTAAATTTTTAAAGGCCCAATAGTAATATTTAGACTTTATGGAAATGGTTTTAAGCCCATTTGGATCCAACCCAATTGTCCAAAACCAAACTTGGCCCAACCAAGCCCATTAGCCCAATTAAAACAAATTAAATTAACATATTATTCCAAATTACATATAAATCCAATTAAAGTGTAATTGCCACAATTAATCAATTAATCTAATGTTTCCAAAATACTAATTAATTCAACTAATCATGCTCAACATTTACAATTCATGTGCAACAAAAATTGAAGCAAAATCAATTCTACAACAACATGCTTAAGCTCACGACAATGTCATGAAATAACATTCAATTTTGATTTCAATCCAATTAAACCAACACTTAATATTCATTTCATGCTTTAAACTCATCAAATAGTATAAAATCAAAAAATCACCATGAGAATGCTAGGGTCTTATTTTCGGCCATGCTAAGAAATTTTGGAATTTTTGATCCAATCAAATTATTCAAATCCTATGATGCACAAATCCAATTCATCATCATCAAAACACAACCAAACAACCAATTTGGAAAAATACATACTCCAAGCACGAAATCCCCAAATAAAGTCCATAAACCCTAAACTCAAATCACGCTTAGATATGGCTCTGATACCATTGTTGGTGTCCTAGACATGCCAAGGATCTCTAAACAAGATTTGTGTGTGAGTAATTCAAGTAGAGTTGTGGAAATACTCACATTAAACGAATGAGAAAATTAAAAACTTTCTTTGTCGTTGAAGCTCCAAGCTTTGTTGTAGAGTTCCAAACTCTTGGGTGAGTTTCTCTATCACCTTAATTCACTCCTTTAAGTGCTAGCTTGAACAAATTTTGAAAGAAAATTTTCTCCTCCATGAAGAAGAAATTCGGCCAAAGAGGAAGAAAGAGAGAAGATGGTGAATAGTGATGTGTTTTCAAAAAATAATTACCAAAGTTATATTAACTTGGTAGGTGTGATGTGTAATAAATCCAATTTATTTTTTGCCAACTACTTATATCACAAATAGTGACAAGTGATGTAACTAATGGGTCCCACCCATTTAATTCCAAATATAGTTGGCTTACACAACACACTTTGGGCTCGGGTTCGTTTAATCCGATTAAATGAATTTTCCATCGCGACTCAATTAAATCCAATTTAATTAAATAATAATGCCTCACAAAATTATTACCAAAGTCGCTTACGAATTAATTCCAAATTAATTCGTTCGCTTGAATTAAAATCCAATTTTAATTCCGTATTGAAATACAATTTCAATTAATATATCCGATATATTATTTTAGCCCAAAAAATAAACTAAATAGAAAAATCCAATTTGACTATTAAATTTATTTTACCGATTACTTCCAAATTAATCGAGCTCTCTCTTCTAGAAAAATTTAATCCCAGATAAATTCTTACCGTAATTAATCCCAGATTAATTTTCTCTCACATAATTAATTCCAAATTAATTCTTTTCGTGTCAAATGTCATCGGTGAATTTTTGGGAAGCGACCCAAGAGAACCCTGGATATGTTGGCAGTAAATACGGTTGTCGGACCATCCGACACGTGCATACCCCATACCACGTTCTCACCGATTTACAAGATATGGTTGGCTTCTAGCAAAACACCGTGCCTACCCAATTCTCCAGAAATATTCAATGAAAAATATATAATCTTTATCAGGCGTAGTATATTATGTATTTCGTAATACGATCTAGTATATGATGTCACATGATAGGCCTAGGGCTGGAATTGTGTCCGCCCCGTGCGAAGCATATATCAGATCACTAGCAACTAGTCTCTGTAATCGGATAATCACGACCTAGTCATACTATCCCGATAGCTGCAACATTTAAGAGTACTAGTTCTGTATCCCTGCGTGATCATCATCTCCATATGACTGAAGTGATACTTCCATCTTGACATCACCCCCAATACACTACGATTCTCAGTATACCCAAAAGAGGCGTACACAGAACCATTTAAAGCTCCGGACGACCAAAACCAAAGTATACTGATTTTCGCAAGTATTAGCGATACAAGTCTTAGGTTAAGACCACATACACCTACCCTGATTCGGATTCCCATAGACACATAGTCATACTACCAATGGGATTCCGAGGGGTCTATCCAGAGCGAAGCTGTTCCCGGTCCAACGGCTAACAGAACCTCCTATCACACTTGCATAAGTATCCAATACTTAAATATATAAGAACTATGCCATTAAGCTTCCATAACGCGCACAAGTGTAATACTAGCCTATTCCGCATTATCGATATCCAGTCTCGATAATACTACGACTAGGGATATTTAATGATTAAACCTTTCATGGATTAATATTGTCTTATATCTTATTAATCTGGTACTAATCCTATGGACTTTTATCATTTATATATCCAAGTAATCCAATTATAAAATTATAAAAGAGCAGTTTCCTTTGTCACATAGTTAATTTGTACAAAAACACCATGTCTTTTACAAATAGTGATGCTATGGGTCATAATTGTCCAACAAAAAGAGTATATCGAGTCTTCTAGACTTGATCAGTGTTCTTTAAAAGCAACATCTCAAGAGTAGTATGTCACTCTCGATATCCCTCCAGATTTAATCACTGGTGGAAAAGAGATGGATATACCCATCTTTACTTTAGAGCAGTTCGTCTTGCTCTTACCATTCATGGCAGAAGAGGTTTACCAGTTACAGCCAGACTAGCTTTGCTAGACACAAGGTACATGAAGTATCAACATGCGGTGATCGGCACAGTCCTTACAACTTTACATGCTGGAAGTGTGATCTTAATATTTTACCCAAACTTCAACATGTCCCTGAAAGCTCCCAGCCTTCCTACAGCCATAAAAGTCCAAGTCCAGATCTCTGGAGCCGATTTAACCCCATCTTCCATGATTGCTACCCTACACCACCAAATAGTCTACCGACTACAAAACCATTTCATTGACCTTTAAACCTAGAATTCCCCTGATGCTTTAATGATCATAGGAGGTACAGAAGCCACACCAACCATGATCCAGATTCCCAAACATATCTCAAAGGATAAGCTTCAGCAGCTTATGCTTTTAGAATGGCTGACCAACTATGAGAAATATCACCAGAAAACTGAGCCTCTCCAAACAGTTGAATCCAGTTTCCACCGAAAAAATGATGGAACTATAAAAACTATTTTCACTAAGCCCAATGTTTCTAGTCAGCCAAATAGACCCAGTACACCCAGCCAAAACGAGCCAACTCTATTGTGTTCGATGATCACTTTAGTTGCATGTCTATGAGGAGTTGAGATTTAAGTGTTAGGGTTGGTACTCGGAGTGCCGATACAGATTATATTTATGTTCGATTCATGAATACGATCAATCCCTTTTCTATAATATTACTTATTTATGTAGCACTTCTTACTTTTATATATATATTCGATCTAATTACGATTGGATTGAAACGAAATATGTTTTAGTGATATGTATATAATAAACAAAGACCCGATAATATATAATATAGTGTGCAGTTACAAAGCAGTTTGTAATTGACATTGGGAAGTGACGCTACTAGAAGTATATTATCAAATAAAGTTCGTGGTCAAGATTTACTAACACATGTCGGTTAGTAAAATCCGCTGAGACCAGTACACGTCGTATATCGAGACTTGGTCCGATGGTTTATCACAATGAACCATGAGTCTGGAGAGACTCGTATAGATGTTTAGGTGTTTATATTGGATAAACACTGAACGACTCACTGAAGATTTCCTAATTGATGGTACACCAATGTCAATAGGAAAATTCTCGGGTCAAGTGAGCATAATGAAGACCGAACATCTGTTTTCCAGTAGGAGTGGTCAGTAGGTTTCAATCCAACCGATGATTAGATCATTGTGTAGCGGTGAAACATATTCTCAAGTATCTTCAGAGAACGAGAAATTATATACTTGTATATTCTAGTCAGGATATGATTCTGAGAGGATATACTGACTCTGATTTTCAGACTGATGTCGATTCTAGGAAATCAACATCTGAATATGTAGCAGCTTGTGAAGCAGCTAAGGAAGCAGTATGGCTCCGTAAGTTCTTGGCAGATCTAGAAGTTATTCCAGATATGGATAAATAGCTAACACTTTATTGTGATAATAATGGTGGATTGGCAAACTCCAAAGAACCAAGAAGCCACAAGATGGGTAAGTATATTGAGAGGAAATATCACCTCATCAGGGAGATAGTGCAGAGAGGAGATGTCGCTGTCACACAAATTCCATCCGTAGACAACCCGGCAGATCCGTTTACAAAGACCTTTTCGGCTAAAGTGTTTGAAGGTCACCTAAAGGGTTTAGGATTACATGACATGTCCCATTTGCTCTAGTCCAAGTGGGAGATTGTTGGGATTTATGTCCTAAAGCTTCATGTATTGTAAACGGAATTTATTATTGTAATAATAATAAATGCATTATTCATTTTATCAAAGTTGTTTGATTTATATCGCATATTGTCCAATTGTCTTGTTTACCTTGATTACTCATGTACCTTCAGACTTAATGTATGTTTGATGCACAAGAGGATTTAAGTCTAGAGTTAGTAATCTAAATAGTCCATAGAGAGCAAACAAAAAGGGTACTTTGTTTGTGGTTTATCTATAGCTGCAGTCCATTCTATATTTGTATGACGACCTTGATCCGGGATCGTTCATGTAGTCACATAGTAATAGAGGCATCTTGTATGATGAGATCATATAGGACTGGACTCAGATAAATACAAATTTATTTTAATATCAGTTAACTAAAGAAATTCATTTTATCTAATAGATGGTCATATATGGATTCGATCTTAATCCCGAGTGTACTACGAACTCCTGTATGATAGGCTATGTCCTTTGATTTACTATGGTGAGGTTGATGTTGCATTCCCAGCCAATAACTACGTATTTTGGGGATCTGTTTTAGTGTGTAGCTGGGAACGTTTTACATAGACTTGGAATTCACTCCTTTTTACGAGAAGCAGAAGAATATCTTTTTTAAGAGTTGATTCAGGACTTGAACAATTTGAGCGCTCAACTTTTCTATTACGAATATAAAGTTTTATGTTCATAATTTTTATGAATTAATTGTTCATTATAGAATCAATGGTGCTTAAGAGACAAAATATTTAGAGGGGTTTAACAGACTTTTGTCCTGACTCTATTTATGAAATATTCGTGAAGGGCTATATCCATATGTAATGACTATATCGATGGACACCGAAGTTGTTAGGTTTTATTTTATCCATCTACGGTAACGAGAGTTCAACTTCGAGTTTTTAGTGGAATAACGCGGAGTTAATAATTCGTAATATTTAATTAAAGAGTTTAATTAATATTTCAGAATTATTGGAGCTCGGAACCGTAGGTCCATTTGGTCCCCGTGCTATCTCGATTAACTGTGGCAAACCTAATATAATTAGATTGTTTAATTATATGCTCACTTTATATTTGTATATTATTAATGAGAATAATAATATTTATTGTCACAAATAAAAACTATGTTAAATTAGTTTAACTTAATGTTTTCTAGAATTCTTTGATTATGAAATAATCAAGTCTTGATTATGAGATAATCAAGTTAGTAATAATTATGAGATAATTACTACAACATAATTGAAGGTAAATAAATCATTATTAAGATATTGATTTTTATTTACCATTGGAGACAAAGCCCTATGACTTATCATGTCATCCAAGTAATTATGTCAATTAGGTGGCATGGATACACCTAATATTTTTGTCATTAGCTAATGCATTTTATGCTTTGGTATGGCCTCCACATTTATGTGTTTGCCATTAAAAGAAAGCATTAGATGCTTAATGACAAAGTCTTTGTCTTTAACTTATCATTTCTTATGCTTTGGTATGACATTCACATTTTTCTGTTGACTATTAGAAGAAAGCATTAGATGTTAATGACAAGGTTAGTTGGCTTGTGTAAGAGAATATAATCTCTACCATTTATCTCACTTCCTAAGGTTAATATTTGGCAAACATTCACACAATTGTTGTGAGAAAGATTTTAGAGAAAATAGAGAGAGTTCAAACATTCACAAGTGTTGTGAGAGTGTTTGAAATTCCTAAAGCCAAACACCAATTGTGACATCTTGATTCTCTAAATTGTTTAGAGTTTAATCTTTGTGAGTGAAGCCCACACTTCGGCTTGTTGGTGTCGAGTCATAGTTCGGAAGATCTAGTGGTTGATCCAAGTATTGGACACCAAAGGATTGATCTTGGCTACTACAACAAAGGGAGAAGGCAAAGAAAATTTTAAAGATCCATACCGTACCCGGTGCCACCATCCGTAATTTCCGCTGCGCAAAGGAAAAGTCGTTTCCTATAAGAGAATAGTTTCTTTCACAGTAAGAATTGACGTGAATTAGTTCATGTCTCGAGATTCTTGACTAGCATGAAGAAAACCCCATTAGATATTTGTTTATCTGATAATTAAGTTTCTTGGCTTTAGTGACCTTTAGAGGTAATGTGTTTGACATAGTTTGCTAATCAATTATTTGCAATTGTTATGAATAGTTGAAGGTAAATTATAAAGCTAAAGAAAGGAGATGCATATAGTTGTGTATAGAGAATATCGATTCTCATAATACGAAAACTGTAGGTATTAGATACCAGATCTCCCGTCTAGTTATTTAAAACATTTTTTAATGATTGTTTTGATATTTGATATCAAAACTTGTGATTATTGGATAGTTACTTGTTCTTTATAAACAGTTATTACATATTTTAAAATGATTAGTAGTGTCATTGTTGTAGAGATAAACATTAAGAAAAATATTCGGTTAACTAAATAACTTAGAACTGTACTCTATGAGATTTTATCACATAAGCATTAGATCCATATTCTGTATGGTAAAGGATGGTATGATACGAGATCACACCACATATCCTTAGCTATTTAATGAATATTGTATTCAGCAAGTGATTAAATCTCATTTAACCAATGATCGTCATTGGACAACATATTTATTAAACTAATACATTATATGTATGTAGTTTCATAAATTATAAATAACCTTGGATAGTTTTCTTTACTTCATAACTTAGTTAATGAATTGTCATGACTTTGTTACGTGTTTCTAAAAGAACACATATTGAACGGCTTGAATGATTCCAGAACTTTTAATATGTTTATGATGAAATGAGAATAGAATATTTTGACTGGTTCAAAGATATTCGATTTGAAGTGTTGAAAACTATATTTTTTAAAATTCATCATGAGTCTTTGAATTGTTCAAACATGTTTGATATGATCAAACATATGAATTTATGGCAATTAGTTCTAAGGTTATTCAATGAATACGATTCTTACTCAATATTATTCTTCTACGATTCCATCGTAATGGAATTGGTTAGTGGGAGGAATTGAATCTTATATGATTTGATTAACTTGATATTGAGTGTTACCGAATTAGTTTCAATACGCTTGGGGATATTCACCAGTAACTTTAATTCGTCCTTTTAATTAAGGTTCCATTTGTTTCTACAGTTACATATTTGATATATATAGGTAGAAAATTCGAATCTTGAAAAGTTTTAGATTTGAATCTTTCTTTTGTATAATAGTTATATAATTGAAAGTACTTGCGCCTCGGAGGTACAAGCAAAAGTTTATCATTTATTCTATTTAATAGAATATTATATTTTATTTGATGGAATATCTTTTCTACGATCTTGAGTAATAAAACTATTTTATTACTTGGTGTGTAACATCAGATGTTGACCATTGTAGAAAAGACTTGACTTATTGAAGTCAAATATGAGAGTGATAAACTATAAATGGAACTACGTAATTAATAAGATGAAACGACCCTAAAAAAATCTTTCGTATAAGTTCAATAGGATGTCAGAATCATTTACAAAGTATTTGAAATTTAATAGTTCTGTTATTTTCTTATCGAAGAAAATTATACTATAACTTATAGTGGGAGCGATATTTGATATCGATTCCGGAAGTTATATTTGACCATAGATCTAAGATTGTTCATACCTCACTACTATCAAGTTTTGAACTTGATTAAGTTTTCGTTATGAATTGTTCATAAAATGTGTAAACTGTGTTAGGGTTGGTGCTCAGAGTGCCAATCCAGATCGTATTTATGTCCGATTCATAAATACGAGCAATTCTATTTTCCATAATATTACTAATTTAATGGTAGCACCATTGTCTTTTATACAATTATTCGATCAATTACAATTAGATATCTGATTATGATTAGATCGAAACTAAATCCGGTTTAGTGATACATGTATATTAGACAAAGACCCTAGGATTTACAATATAGTACGTAGTTACAATGTAGTTTGTAATTGAATTGGGAATCGCACTATAAGATGTATATCCTTAAATAAAGTTCCTGGTCAAGATTTACTAACACGGGTCGGGTAGTAAAATTCACTGAGAACAGTACATGTCGTATATCATGACTTGGTCTGATGGTTTATTCCCAATGAACCATGAGTCTCATGAGACTCGTATAGACATGTAGGTGTTTATTTGATAAGCACTGAATGACTCACTGAAGATTTCCTAATAGATGGTACACCAATGTCAATTGGAATCTTCACGAGTTGAGCGAGCATAGTGGTCATTCGACTTGAGATACCACAGTGGGATATATGAGTTATCCTCCACACTTTGATGGCAGTCACGTCACCGATCTATTCATGATCAGACCTCCGCCTGTTCGTTGGGTGTTGACTGATGCTCATGATATCCAGTGCGTATCAAGAGAGGATCCGTCAGTCCTGTGTACAGGGCATATGCATCCTCACGTGTTTACGATCTAGTAAATCCATGGCCGTGGTATAACTTCGGAAATCAGTTCCGAGTGTTATTTAGAGATCATAAATTGAAAGTTGACTATATTATACTGAACGAATTTGATGTTCCTATCTATATCAAAAGTATAATATGGATAGCCTGTGACGGAGAGATTATACATTTGCAATGACCTCGACTTGCATAGTTTAGCGAGATTATCTGTGGTCGTCATAATCCATGAGTGGGTGGATTATGGAAACGAAATTGGATTTTGTGACGGATAAACCTAAACTTAGAGAGTCCCACAATATGAAGTGTACTCGTTGAACACTTGGGCAACGCGTTATGAATAATACGGATTATTCATAATACTTCACCGGATTAAATAAGTTAATTCAGATCGTTTAATCGGTTAAATGAAAACACATGCATAAAGGTATTTTTGGTCCATTGTAATTATTGTGTATTTGTATTTGATAAATAATTCGATTAGATACACATTAATTAATCATCAAATGAGATTTTGATACATGCCATAAATATATGTATTTGTTCTTTATTGTAAATAAAAATACATATATAATAATAATTATATTAATTGTTTATTTGGATATTTAATTATTAAATATTTGAATAATTAATTAATTAAACTTTTTCATAAATTTTATGAAATTTGTTTAATTATTATTGGAACATTCGGCATGATTAAATTATTCTTTATGTGTGCTAATTTGATTGGATAACATAAAGTTTAATTTATTTAATTTGATTAAATTTTCAAAATGGACAATTATGCCGCTTAAAAGTCGGTCTCAATAAAATAAAGAGGGAAAATGTTTTATTCATCATCTAATAATCCTCCATGGCCGAGAGTTCTGAAAGGAAAGGGTTCCAAAGTTTCTTTGATGATTCAAGGAAGAAAATAAAGGAAAATTCAAGAAAAAAATAGGGAAACAAGAGATTAAAGGTAATCTTCTACAACCCAAGGCTTAGAAATTAGTTTCATGTTTTCTTGAATTGTTAGAATAGTTCTAGGGTTCTTTTTTTTTTGTGGAAAATTGGGGCTTTTGGTTGTGGTGGATGGATTTGGAGGTGTTATGCATGTGTGAAGTGTAATTGGTTGATATTATTGTAATATTAGTCCAATTTGTTCATTTGATGACATGTTGCCATTCTAGAGTATTATGACCACTCTTGTAATGCCTAGAATTTTTCTTGGGTGGTTCATGTGTGGTGGCTTGAATTGGTGTTGAGATTTAATTTGATTAATCTTGAAAATTTGGATTTAAAGTATGAAAAATCATAATTTTCGGTTCTGGATCATATCTGAATAAACTCGAAATTTTGTGATGAAAATATTGTGTTATGAATGTATTAGATGATGTGTTTTTGGAGTTGGAACAATTGCTGGAAATTGGTTTGGAGTTGAAATAAGTGAAAACGGTGAAAAATGGCGTTACCGGGTGACTTTTGAGCCAAGCGGGTGACGGCTGTCCAAACAGTGAATTCGTCAGTGTTCAGGCAGCCCATGAACTGCCCTAACACTATTGGGGCTGACCTGGGAAGTCCCCATAAGTGTTGAGTGGTCGGTTCGGTCAAAAACGCATTTTGCGGAAAAATATTTTTCGTAAAAGTTTCGCGAAGTTTCTACCTTATTTATGTCATTATTTGATATCGAATAAATGTGTTTAGGTGAAATATGAATAAATTATTCATATTAGATATTGAATAATTTATTCGGTAATTTGAAAAAGTTTTAAAATTACGATTTCGCCCGAACCGCGCTTCCGCTGCGCCCATCGCCCGAAACCCCAACAAAAATGGTATCAGAGCAGGTCTGATGCTTCATCCATTACATTTTTCATGCTTGATATTTGATATTTAATCCAATTTTAATGTTCACAATGCATATAATTTGTATATGTTTCTTGACTTTTCGGTTCTACGCTAACGGAAATGTAACGAAAATTTAATGATTAAATTGAGCTATGTTTTCTATAGGTAGAATTGAATTGTTTAGAAAATGATTTAGATTAAAATTCTGCATTTGATGTAGAGTATAGCTTCCTGAGGAAAATCCTTGCTTAAAATAAGGCTGTTAAGTGACGTGTATTGGATACATGTTTCTTGGTCCGTCTTGTTAGTACGATTTTTGGTATCTTTCTATAAATGCATTCGAGATCGTGCCAAAGCTGTGAGGGTGTAGGTTATGGGATTTTATCCATGCCGGTTGTATATTGATACTAGAAAAATTCAAGTGAAAATGGAAATCATGAACATGCCAAAGCTGTCAGGACTACATCGGTAGCTTGGGTTTGTCATTGACAAGTGAAGCCTTGATACGCCTCCTTGTGAACGTGCCAAAGCTGTCATAATGAGAAATGGTCAGGACCCAAACTAGGAGTCACTGGTGAGTGATTGACAATGAGTTGTCTACCTAATGAATATATGTATGCGAGACCGTGCCAAAGATGTGAGTAAAAATATATTCATGAGATCCTACTCTCACTATGGAATTCAATTTAATTAATGAATTCCCGTTCTCTATTGGGGATTACGGTATTACGTAAAGTAGTGGGAAACACTGCTGGGTTAAAAATCCATAACTAAGGCAGTGCGTAATTTTATGGAATATTCTGCTTCGTTTTCCTTTTATTTTGTATTGTTTATAGAATTATACTTCTAACCACTGCATGCTTATTACTTGAATAGGTTTTCTGACTTTACTTATGGTTGCGTTATTTCTAGATTAGGTTCTAGAAAGACGGTAGACTTAGATATTGTTAGATTAGTTCAAACCATCGGGAACAGTTGTTCCGATTTTCTTGAAAAATCAAGATGCTTAGTGACTTAGTTACTAAGTCACGATTAGTAATCTAAATAGATATCTGTTTTAGGACATAATTATCTAGAGAGTATAGTTTCTTGTGTAGTAAGAATTGACATAAACTAGTTCTTGTCTCGAGATTCTTGACCTGCATTAAGAAAACCACATTAGTATTTGTTTATCTTATAATGACGTTTCTTAGCTTTAGTGACTTTTAGAAGTCACATGTCTGACACAGTTTGCTAATCAATCATTTGCAATTGTTGTGAATAATTGAATGCAAAATTGTAAGGCTAAATAAATGATATACATATAGTTGTGTATAGAGAATATCGATTCGCACAATACGACAACTGCATGTATTGGATATCGGATCTTCCGTCTAGTTATTTAAAATAATATTTAATAACTGTTTTGATATTTGATATCAGAACTTGTGACTATTGGATAGTTATTTGTTCTACACAAACAATTGTTACATATTTTAATATGACTAGTAGTGTCATTAATAAAAAGATAAACATTAAGAAAATATTCGGTTAACTAAATAACTTAGAACCGTGCTTTATGAGATTTTATCATATTAGCATTAGATGCTTATTCCGTATGGTAAAGAATGGTCTGATACGAGTTCACACCATATATCCTTATCCATTTAATGAATATTGTATTCAAGAGGTGATTAAATCTCATTTAACCAATGATCGTCATTGGACCACAAGATTTATTAGACTAATACATTGGATGTATGTAGTTTAATGAATTTAAAATTGCCTTGGATAGTTTTCTTTACTCCGTAACTTAGTTAATGAATTGTCATGACTTAGTTGCGAGTTTCTAAAAGAATATATATTGAACGTCTTGAATGGTTCGAGAACTTTCAATATGTTTTCTGATGAAACGCGAATATAATATTTTGAATGGTTCAACGATATTCTATTTGAAGTGTTGAAAACTATATTTTTTAAAATTCATTGTGAATCTTTTAGTTGTTCAAAGATGTTTGATATGATCAAATATATGAATTTAAGACAATTAGTTCTAAAGTTATTTAACGAATGTGATTCTTACTCAATATTAAACTTCCACGATTCCATCTTGATGGAATTGGTCAGTGGGAGTAATTGAATCTTATATGATTTGATTCGTTGATATTTAGTGTTACCGAATTAGTTTTCAATACTCTTGAGGTTATGCTCCAGTAACACTAATTCATCATTTTAATTAAGGTTCCATTAGTTTCTACAGTTACGTATATCATATGTATCAGTAGAAAATTTGAATCTTGAAAAGTTTGAGATTTGAAACTTTCTTTTGTATAATTGTTATATAATTGAAAGTATTTGTGCCTTGGAGGTACAAATAAAAGTTTATCATTTATTCTATTTAATAGAATATTGTATTCTATTTCATGGAATATCTTTTCTACGATCCCGAGTAATAAAATTGTTTTATTACTTGGTGTGTAACATCAGATGTTGACTAATTGTAGAAAATACTTGACTTATTGAAGTCAATTGTGAGAATGATAAGCTATAATGGAAATACATAATTAATAAGATGATACTTAATGATTCTTGGTGTGTTTAATAGGATGTCAGAATCATTTACAAAGTATTTGATACTTAATGATTCTGTTGTTTTCTTATTGAACAAAATTATCCTATAACTTATAGTGGGAGCGATATTTGATATCGATTTCGGAAATTAGCATTGAACCATAGATCTAAGATTGTTCATAGCTTACTACGATCAAGTTTTGAACTTGATTAGGCTTTCGTTATGAATCGTTCATAAAATGTGCAAATTGTTTGTGCAGCAAAAATAAAGTGAGCTTGATAAAGGTTTGGCCTTTATAATATGACAATGAGAAATGTTATCCTCAGTAGTCTATTGTAGATTATGAGAATACCTATCTCTGGTCGCACTAATTGAACAATTAAGGATCTGTTGGTTAATATTGATATTAAACTTTGTTTTTTGGCTAAAGAATACAAAGTGGCGTTCTTGAGTGATTTCTTCGAATGAGAGATCTGTCGTGATTTCTTTGTTTGAAGAGTTCATTCTAGAATGGCTCTAGAGTTTGTATTCTGTTAAGATCAAAGTTTAATATACTAGCTTATTGAGCCTATTGTAGACTCATTTGAGCTTTTCGAAAATCTGTGTCCTCTAATTTTGATACAGTCAGATTGTCTGATTTTATCAAAACATAGAGAATACATATATGATAGTAGGGTCAGTGGGAGTGTACAGATTTCTTTCTAGTGTTATATATATCCCAACGACATTATCGTTATTAAAGTTATAATGAGATGTTAGTGAAGTAAAACATTTACCTTAGTCTTATTTTCTCCGTGAAAGTTGTGAGAGTAGTCTCTCATATATTTGATATAAAGTTTTATATATGATATAAAACTAAGAGACTTATGAGATAATCCCATTAGTCGCGTATTAGATATGATCTAATAATGGACAAATTAAGACTATCTGTATGACAGTTAGTATAATTGTTTGACAGTTAACATGTCTTTTATATATATATAGTATTCATCTTTCGTAAAGGATGATTCCTTTGTCGAAAGAGAGATTGATTGGAATGTCTAGTCAATCTTATACACATAGGATGATGGCGTAATGAATACTATGATATGTGCGATTAAAGATATCAATTTAATCGTAATTTTTACGAGTTATTTTGATATGTTGCAGACCATATGATGGGTCTTTAAATATTTTCTTTGTTATCTTAGAGATATTAAGAACGAGTTTCTTATTCATTGAGTTTTTAGTCTGCAACTATAAGGTCAGATTAGTTTTGATCATAATTATGACACTAGATGGTCTATGTCATATAAAGTCAGAAAAGATGCTGTGAGAGTGTCACCGTTGATTCTACTAAACTAGTGGAATCAGTTGCAACTTATGAAGTATTGACTTATGAAGTTGCATAGTGACCCTATAGATTAGAAGTTTTCATGTTAGTATGGTGCTTGCAGTTGTCTCATAGTATTTTGGATTTGATCCATATATACTTAGATAACTCAGCAGCTATAACACAAAATTGATATAGCGTCTGAGTCATATTGATGTAGAATTTAGATTCTGCAGAATATGAATAATGATGGCTAAGGAAAACGGTTGGGTTTCTTGGACAGACTCGATTTGTTAATCAAGCTTACTTGTTGTTGCCTACCTTTTGAGTGCAAGGTGAGCTATTAAGGGCCATGAGTATGCGATACACATTAAGATGTGTATAGGATACCGTGGATTGGCACTAGAGCAAGTGGGAGAAATTGTTAGGGTTGGTGCTCAAAGTGCCAATCCGGATCGTATTTATGTCCGATTCATAAATACGAGCAATTCTATTTTCCATAATATTACTAATTTAATGGTAGCACCCTTGTCTTTTATACACTTATTCAATCTAATTATTATTAGATATCTGATTATGATTAGATCAAAACTAAATCCGGTTTAGTGATACGTGTATATTAGACAAAGACCCCAGGATTTACAATATGGTACGCAGTTACAAAGTAGTTTGTAATTGACATTGGGAAGCGCACTATAAGATGTATATCCTTAAATAAAGTTCCTTGTCAAGATTTACTAACACGGGTCGGTTAGTAAAATCCGCTGAGACCAGTACATGTCGTATATCGTGACTTGGTCCGATGGTTTATCCCAATGAACCATGAGTCTCGGGAGACTCGTATAGACATATAGGTGTTTATTTGATAAACACTGAACGACTCACTTATGATTTCCTAATAGATGGTACACCAACGTCAATAGGAATCTTCACGAGTTGAGCGAATATAGTGGTCCTTCGACTTGAGATAACACATTGGGATAAATGAGTTATCCTCCATACTTTGATGGAAATTACAAAGCAGTTTGTAATTGACTTTGGGAAGTGACGCTACTAGAAGTATATTATCAAATAAAGTTCCTGGTCAAGATTTACTAACACAGGTCGGTTAGTAAAATCCGCTGAGACCAGTACATGTTGTATATCGAGACTTAGTCTGATGGTTTATCCCAGTGAACCATGAGTATGGAGAGACTCGTATAGACGTGTAGGTGTTTATATTAGATAAACATTGAACGACTCACTGAAGATTTCCTTATAGATGGTACACCAACGTCAATAGGAATCTTCTCGGGTCAAGTGAGCATAGTGGTCATTTTACTTGATATACCACTGTGGATGTATGAGGTATCCTCCATACTTTGATGGCAGTCACGTCACCGATCTATTTAGATCAGACCTTCGCTTGTTCGTTGGGTGTGGACTGATCCTCATGATATCTTGTGCGTATCAAGATAAGATCCGTCAGTTCCGTATACAGAGCATAGGTATTCAATGTGCAATTAGCAATCTGTTAAATCCATGGGTCTGTGGTACACTGTAGAAGTAAGTTATAAGTGTTATTAAGAGATTGGTAATAGAATCGTCGACGAGATTATACCTATAGAGATTTGACATTTTTATCTATATCTCTGGGATAATCCAAATACATGTGACATAAGGATTATACATATGCAAAGACCTCGACCTGTATCGTTCAGAGAGTTTATCCGTGTTCGCCATAATTTACAGGTGGGTAGATTATGGACATGAAATTGGATTTCGTGACAGATATGCCTGAACCTAAAGAGTCTCACTAATGAAACATACTCGTAGGGCACTAGGGCAACTTTTATAAATAATACTGATTATTTATAAGTTGTTTAACGGTTAAATGATAATACATGCGTTTGACATCTTTCAACCATTTATTAAATGTCAAATTGTGGAATTTGATATTTATAATTAATATATGTATTTTGATTATTTAATGTAAATATAATACATATATTTAAGATATTTTTATTTAATTATTTGATTATTCAAATGTTAAATAATTAAAATAATTAAATAATAAATATCTTTTTACTTTATTAAAGTAAGATAAATGGCTTATTTTAATTGGTTGGAATGGCCTTTTTTAATTGGTATAAATGGCTTGATTTAATTAGTCCAAGTGTGGTATTTATTGGATAAATACATCATTTTTAATTAAATCATTTTCCAACATTAATTAATGAAATAAAAAATTGAAAAATTACTTGGCTATTATTCTTCTTTGTTTTCGGCCACAAGTGGGAAAATATATAAGCCTTGTTTTTTCATTTTTTTGTGATATAATTCAAGAACCTTAGATCAAATACAAAAGTGAGTTGAGAGAAAAAGAGAAAGAAAGAAAAGAAAGCTTGGAAATCAAAGGTATTTTGTAAGTTTTTCTTACTTTCTTCTTTATGAAAAATGTTTCAATGATTATAGGCTTCAACTTGTGTACCTTAGATTTTTCTCTACTCATTTTTGTTTGTATTTTGATGGTTGGGAACCTGATAGAAAGATGGAAGCATGTATATGTATAAAGAAAGCATGAAATTAGTTTATTTGTATTCTTTCAGCCATTTGATGGTGATTTTGTCATTCTAGAGTTGCTTAACCACTCATAAATGAGCTAGAATTGTTCTTGAGTTGTTTGATGGTGGTGAGACTTGTTTGGTATAGTAAGGTTGAATTAAAGTGTTGAATTTTATTAATTTTGTGTTAATTGACCTATTGGATAATTTTGAGAAATTAGGGTTCATAACCCTCTCCAAATTTGGGGATTTCCATATATGTGTTAATTAATGATGTATATATGATGTATATTAATTTTGGTCTTGCTTGGACTTGATCTTGAATGGTTTTGAACCAATTTGGACTAAAGTGTAATTCTTGGAAACTTAAGGGACCTCATGCCAATTTAGGGAAAATTGTTTTCTTGAATTTTAATTTGTATTTTCATGTATTAGACATGTATAAATCATTTTGGTAGTGATTTGGAATCACCTAATTATGTATTTGAAAAATTAGGACTAAAATGATCAAAATGCAAAGTTTTGGGGCATTTCCATAATTACAAAAAAATCTAGAAAAATTTCCAGAATTCTATTTTTCATGTATATTTGATGTAAAAATCATTTTAGTTGTGATTGTAAATCACCTAAGCTTGTTTTGAACAATCTAGGACTAAAATGATGAAAATGGAAAGTTTTGGGGTATTATGGTAATTTACTGAAATTATGATATATGGGTTAAGAATTTTGTTTTTGAGTATTGCGTGATTAAAATAAATAAGTTTATTTTAATTATCCAAGAAATATTAAAGAAATGGGAAAATTTGATTTTCCTGCATTTCGCTGCGTAACCCGGATTTTTTGTCCAAAACACCAACATTAAGTTCACTCCTTTCACCCTAATGGATCACCGGTGTACAGTGATAATATCAACAGTCATTTCATATGGGATCTTCCTGAAGCCAATATTTGTGATCCTGATTGCACATGCCTTGAAGATGATGATGATGACCCTCATTGCAAGAGGAGAAGAAAATCCAAAAAGGTCCACTCTCATTGCAAACCACAAAAACATCGCAAGAGAGAATATCCATACAGTCTTAGTCATTGAATTGGTATCCAACCCTTGGTATATAAAAAGGAAAGGAAAGAAATACATTTTCTTATTTACCAAAGAGCTTTAGAGATACTTCGTGAAAAAGAAAAATGAAGTAAGATTATATCAAAGCTAATTAAACCACCAGTTCTTCAACCTGTTCATCCATGCATGATGTTCCAACAAGAATCAACATCTTATCATACATAATACCATGCTTGAATAAACAGACAAACCCACAGTTGAAAGTGGTTTCTAAACCATTTATGCAGAAAACTAATGTTCTACCAAGTGGCCAGATAGAAGAACCATAATTATTTGAATCTATCTTAAACTGGCTGACCCAGAATGCCAGAGAACATAACGTCATCCTACAAAAGATCGATCAAAAGCTGGATGCGGTTGTCACAAGAACAAAAACTCATGAAGAAAGAGTTGATAGTTTTGCTGCTTAAGTTTAGTAGCTTTACAATAAGCTTCAACGACAAGTTACTCAGCTCGATGCAGATTTTAGACAGATGCTACAATGAAGAAACTTTGGTTATGAGTTTAACCAAAAGGAAGCTGAAATCAGACGATTGAAAACTGAACATGTAAGAATTGAGGCACACATTGTTCCACAACAACCAACCTTCTTTCTAAAGCCACCAACTATGTTCCCAACCTTTCTAACAACTACATACAACCCATTTTACCAACCACCGTCATTTCCAGAACCACCTAAACCTTTCAAAATGACCCACGAGATTTTTCGAGATTTGGAAACTCCGAGACCACATGGAACCAAACCTTTTCCACTATTTCATCCTCAAGAATAGAAGCAGAACTATTTATACAACCTCAACCTAAACACCATAAACCCATTGTCTCGTTATTAGACATTCCTTCAACCTTACCACACCAACTACCAGATCAGCTTACTTTACAGCTGGTTAAAGAACCTGTCAGAGAATCTATTCCTGAATCTATCAAGTTCATTCCTACATTTAACCCACATGTACTAGAACCGTCAAACCAGCCAGTCTCTCAACCTGCCGTTGATTCCTCATCTGGAGAGGAAATCTATGAATCAACCTCAGATGATGTGTCTATTAAATCTCAGTCTCAGACTACATATTCTGAGAAAGATATTGTAGATATCATAACTTTGCTTATGGCAACTTCCACTGGTTCCAATACGCAGCAATAGACGTATATAGAAGAAGAACCAGATGAACAATGGAAAAACAGTCGTCGCTAAAAGAACCATTGAAACCAACGAGTGGTCCATGGTTTACCTTTAATGGTCTTCCACCATAAAAATGGCGTGAAAACATTCATGAAATGACTATTTAGATTGATTTTTAAATGACCAAGCCAAACACGACTCTCAAGGAAGTACTCAAAGAATTCTCTACGAGATTCACAGGATCTTTCAAAGATTGGTTTCAAGTTCTTGGAGCATACATGCAGATGTTGTTCATTCAGTATGAGTCCGCAGGCTCTGCCCTTAGATTAATTCACATGGAATTCTTTATCGACGTCTCAGCCATTGAAAAACAAGTAAGAAAAGACTATTTCCAGATGAAATGTTGTTTGTTGAAAATAAAAGACCTGGATTTCCATTACAAGTGTATGTCCTAGATGTATCATCTTCTAATGGTGTGAATGATGCCAACCTTCAACATACGTATGTCGCTTCTTTACCAACTGAGCTACAACCATAAATATAAAGAACAATTCTCCAAACCAAAAAAGAAATGAAAGATATTTCTCTATGAGAACTTCACCAAATGACTCTTTTAGCTCGTGAAAGGCTATACGAGAATCAAGACATATTCAAGAAGATACTTGAACAAAGAAAGCCTTTGAAGTCCGCTTGCCAAAAGTCTTACCTGGAAATCAAGTGCAAAGATAAGAATTATACTTGTCCATCTAAGAAATAAATCCCATTTCCAAAAGTATGGCAAGAAGTTCAAGAAGAATAATGACTTCAAACAAAAGTTTAAGTTCTTCAAAAAGAAACAATTTCGTGGCAAATGAAAGACATCCAGTAGATGCTTCATCTTCGGAAAGAAAAGGCATTTCTCCAAGAATTGTCCTAACAAGCTAGACAAGGAAGCCAAGTTAATTGATCAGATTCATCACAACACACCCCTCAACCTTGAGGATGTTGAGATTGAATCCATGTTCTCTGAACAAGAAGAATCCACTCCAGACACAGTTTTTGCCATTACATATTCTTCTTCAAATTCATAATCATCCAGTGATGATGAGTTATCTTATTACATCCTTGCTTACTATTCAAAACCTTGTTCACAACCTTGCAACCTTCCATCCAACCTTTCATAAACTCTCATAGTTCAAAAAACCATTCATATCCATTTGGTCCAGATCCAAATCCTACCATCGAAATATGACATGCCTATTTCACTAATTGGTTTTATTGATAGAGGTGCTCACATGAGTATGATGAACCTTACAATTCTTCCTCAGTAATTTTGGAAAGAACATCATTAGTATTTCAGGATTGTAGATGGAAAAATTTTTAGAATTGATCTTATTACCAGAAAGCCTATTGGTATTTAATTTTTCCTAGAGTGCCTAGTATGGACAACAGTTTTAGAAACTAATCTTCCTGATAAATATTTGTTTATTAGTTTTGATGTTTATCATCAAGCTAAAAAGCTTCAAATTTTCCCTAATGATATTTGGTTTAAACGTTCAGTTAAGCAATTCACTACCATGCCTAAACTGTTTGCCCTCTCAGAAGCTCCACCTGACTATTCAGTCATCTCCAACAAGCTTCTCACTTCATGTTGTGACTCTCACTCTCAGTTCAACCATCCAGCACCGTTATGGAAAAATCAGAACGTCTTTATTAAGTTATTCTTCAAACTTAATGAAGACATCAACCAGACTAAAGCAATACATCCAAGGATGACACCTTCTGATTTATCACTTGCACAGCAAGGGTGCAGTGACCTGTTAAAACAAGGCTTGATTGAGCCAACCAATTCAATTTGGGCGTGCCAAGATTTCTACGTGAACAAAAGATCTAAAGTTGTTCGAGGAAAAAAGAGAATAGTCATCGATTACAAACCTCTCAATCACTTTCTCCAAGATGATAAGTTTCTTTTACCTAAAATCAAATCTCTTTTTGTCCACCTCATTGATGCCCATATCTTTTCAAAGTTTGACTTGAAAGATGAATTTTGGCAACTTGGTATTGATCCAGCGGATCGGTATAAAATTGCTTTCTGCATTCGCAATGCCTATTACCAATAGACTGTGTAATATCTCGAGTTTTTCAGAATAATATAGGAAGATTTCTGAATTAAAGTTAAGGATTTGAAGCGAAATGGTAATCCAAAATCATATTTTATGTATTAGAAGATAGATCGAAATATTTTAAAGTGAAGTTTCACCGTGTTGGAAAACGCATGGTTTTGAGAACCGGTTACGCGATTTCTGATTATATCGTTATACGCGTAAAGGTTTCTTGTTTTGGAACGAACTACACTTGAGCTGATTCTTGAACCATCAGACTCGATTTTCCAAGAGGAACAACTTTCATGTTGAACATTTTTTTACAAAATTTCCATTAGAAGGGCTTCAAAAATATGAAACGTCTAGAGAGCCCAATGAGAGGGACCTTATTATAATTTCGCAAGGGTCAGCTTGTAATTTTCGAAAATATTTTCTATATATACCTTAAAGTTTGAAGAAATTACAGAATGGGCATAAGCTTTCCACCCTCTCCACCCGACCCCCTCCATGCGTTTTTGATCCTTGCTTGTGAAGGTGGTTAGTCGGCCACTACCGGCCGGCGCACTGGCACAGAAAGGGTCGCCGGCTCACCCCAAACCACCAGCTGCCGGCGGCCAGCCAAGGGATGTCGGAATCTGGTGAAATCGAGGTGATTTAGGTGCTTGAATGGGTATTCCGATCTCAGGTCGTCGCTTCGTTTCAAGGCCAGAACCACCTGCCAAATCAAAGCAATCAGAGATTACTAGATGGTTGCGATGTCAATTTTACGGAATGGCACTTGGTTTCAAGTGAATCGAAAGAGAAAGATTCGAATGAATAGTGACCCATGGTGAATAGTAGCTCCAATCGGAATTTCATTCATTCCAACGCGTTTGTGGGATCGTTTGGAGTCTGTATATGCCCTCGAAATCTTGGTAAGCACTCCCGGTAAAAATATGTAAATTTCAAGTTTATAGTTAAATGTTCGGATATATCCAGTAGCTTCATAGAGTAGAGTAATGATATAAATTCAATTGTTTGATTATTAGTATATTGATATGAGTAATTGGTAGAATCCGAGTGAAAATGAGAAGAGTTTGATCGATCCGATAGAATATATAAGTTTTTGATAAAATTGGGTTTTTGTGTATAAAGAAGTGTTTTGGTTTTGATGATAATTATGAGTTATTTATGATATTACGAACATGTTTGAATAATTTTGGGTAGGTTCGGAGGGTTCGGGATCATTCCGTTGCGTTTACGAAAATGTTTTCGGAAGATTTTCCAAAAACGCGTAAACCGAGAACTTAGGTAAACTAGTAGCTTGAAATTATTTGTAATTATGTTTTAAGATTATTGAAACTGAAAGTATTGAAACCGGACTTGATTTGGTTGTTCCGGAAAGATCTAGGATTTTATCGTAATTTTTCGAGAATACCATAAATCACGATTCTGGCGGTATTTCGTCATTTATTTTGACAGATTTGACTAAGACCTGGAGCGCTCGTGAAGCCAGGTAAGTAACTCATGCGATGAGAGCTTAATGGGTGATTTCGTGTTTTGAATATACATATATATATGTATACAGATGATTGATATGTTTGGTTAAACAGAAGATAGTTAAGAAGTAGTTTGAGAAGGAGTTTATGTGTAGTTAAGTGAAACGACCATCGCATGTATGGCTTTTGTTATTAGCATGATATGAAGTAAGAGGTTTAATGATATTAATGTCCGTATGTATGTATTGATGTGTTTGAAGTGAAATGTTTGATAAGCTTAATATCTATATGTATGTATGAATGTACGTAAAGGTATGAATATGTAATGATATGAAATTGTATATGTGAATGAATACTAAATGTATAAATGTATGAGTATGTATTCGTATATGCATATGATGTTAAGATATGTATAGGTTGGATATGTGCATTTGGTAAAGATACTATATCAAATGTTCCTAGATAGAGATTCTGAAATGAATATGTTTGATCGATAAAAGAAAAGCTATGAAGACTATTAAAGGTAAGACATTTGAATTTTGTAACAAGTTGTATATTCATATGTTTGAAGCATATGTTTGTATGTGAGTGATTGAATCATGTTTTGGAATGTTTGTTATGGATGTGCTTGTATATGAGAAGTCGTGCGATGAGTTTGGTGTGTCGTGATATGTATGCATGTTTGTATGTTTAATTGGTTGATGTTTGATCGGTGAATTAACTCATGTTACACAAGCGCACGTATCGTTCAAGTAATATAAAATATATCGATCCCACGAGGACTTAATACTAATGCTATTAATTTTTTGAAGTTAAATTTCTACAAGTATCTAAAAAGTGATTGTTGTTTGGTTGGTGATTTTAACTAAAGTCAAGTAATTAAACAATGCAAAAGTAAATTCTAAAAAGTAATCAAAATTATGAAACTATCTAGGGTTGTGAATCCTTCCAATATTCTTTTAAAGATGAAGTGAGTATCTTATGCTTGTGTAATATGTTAGTTTATTAACCTGAAACACGAATATATGCAAAAGCCTCTATCGATGGTCGAATGCAAACACCCAAAGTGACCCAATTAACTATATGTCTATGTTAATTAAGAAACTCCGAATTCATTAAGATCAAGTTCCAATTATGGCTACCTAAGCTCGATAGGTATATGTCTATCCTGGAAGGAAAACTCAAAGGTGAGATCGTGAGCTATTGAGTCTAAGGCTGAAACCTAAAATCCATTCGTCAAGTTCATTTTAAGTTTACTAAATCAATCTTATTAGTGACCAATTAACAAGAAGCATTAAGATTAAGACTTAATAAATAAACCAAAACATCACACAAGACTCAAGATAAATCAACTTATAAAACCATTGATATTGGAATTCGTCACAACCCGAGATATTGTATTTAGTTACAATACATACCTAGGACTACTAAAGATATAAATAAATAAAACATCATAAAACAAGTTGAAAACTAAAAAGTTGAAACAAAACAATGAAATAAAATGCTGGAGTTAAAGGATCCACTTTTAATATTTCAAATCTACAAAATATCTCTTATTATAATATATAAATTTGCATGAATTACCAACCGAACATATAGGCGGTATCCAATTAAGTCAAATTTAATTAAATCCAACCGACCATAAATGTGGTATCCAATTAAGTCAGGATTAAGAATAATTTAATTAAATCCAACCAACCATAAAGACAGTATCTATTTAAGTCAATTTTTAAGATAATTTATATATTATAAAATAAGGGAGATCAATCTAAATTATCATAATAAAAATTTCACCTTTCACCTCAGCGGAAAGAAGTTACCTACTCATACCTAAGTAAAAAAATAAAATTTTATTACTAAATAAAAATTAAATACAAGAAAACTTAAATAAACACACAAGATACTCTCTTCTTAGTATTCTAGAGAAAATCCCCAGAAGAAAGTATGCAGAAATTCAACTGATTTCAGCATCTATTTATAGGCTCCAAAAACGGATCGCGTCGCGACGCGCCAAGTCTTCTACATCGTGACGCATGCTACAGTAGATGTGGGCTACATTATTATGTCGGCATCACGACGCATGCTACATTGATGATGCAGTGATGACGCGTGTTGGCATAGCATGATTGGCTCGTCGTCGCAACGTAAAAGGCTTGGGCGTCATGACGCATGCAGAGTAAAATTATCTTTTTGCTCTTTTTCATTCATTTTTCACCGTTTTAGCCCCGATTTGATTCCATTGAGCCTTGATATTTTATTTTTCTACAAAATAAACACAAATACATTAAAATGTTCATAAAACTCGAGAAACTATACAAAATATAAAGTAAAATAGGCGGTAAATAGTCTTATATTTCTGCTTATCACACCCACAAACCTAACATTTTGCTAGTCATCGAGCAAAACAACAAAATAAAATGCAATAAACAACTTTGAAATAAATTAAACTAAGCCACTTTAGTAGGGATGATGATTGCATTTAGCATATGCAACAAGCCTTTAAACCTCCAGGTGTCCCTAATGGATGAGTTATAATCTCGTGAGGGCTTGCAGCGAAGATACCCACAAACGTCAATCAAATGTACAACCAATCACACAAAACAAAATAAACAAGTTAAAAACAAAAGAAATTCTTATCCAAGTTAATAGTTGTTTTATTTCTTTCTAAATTATTAAATAAGTAAATTCTCCTCTATTTTTTTTTACCATTCTCCATATACACAATCAACAAGGTATTAATCAATTCATTATATCCACAATAAACATAAGTGTAATTGAAAAATAGAGTAATATATTTGTCCTAAAGTTATATTGGAATTCACACCTTTTTTTAGCAATGGAACTTTTTCTCTGTTTTTTTTTTCAACATCTTCAATCCTTGTAAAGATCTTTGGGCCAGTGACTTCCAAACCAGTTGGCTTTAGGGCCCTAGGTGTTAAGACACCCCTACGGACATAATTGCCTGAATCTCAGATGTTAAAAGTTCTACCATTTGACGCAAACAATCACTGTTTACTGAGGCAAGATGTCTGGTTACTAAGTAGAAACTCAATTATCATTAACTCAGGCTCTATCGTTTGACGCAAACAATCACTGCTTTCTGAGGAAAGATGTCCGGTTACTAAGTAAGGGCAAGGTTAATTATTTATATATAATTTTTTTTAATTCCATCACTTGTAGGAGCTATTTCCAAATAAACTAGAGCACTGAATATTACAAAAATTTTCACTTACAATCCATGTTCGTATGTTACCATGTATTTTTATAATACATGTCAAATGAGCATATGAAGATCAAAATTAATCAATATTATAGAGAATTCACGAATTTAAATAATTCAAAAGGAAATAAACAAAAATTGACTTGTTATGAATCAAATTTAGATACGTCTCAAGAGTGGAAACTCCTTACTCAGCTATCTGAAGACACAATTCCACTTTGTTAGTAAAGTTAAAAACATAAAAAACAAAATAAATATATTTTCTTAAAGTAAACAAACAAAAAATAAGATACTAGTCAATTATCCCATCCATCAAACCTAATTGAGACATTGTCCCCAATGTCTTAAAAAGAAGAAGAAAAATTTAGAAGATAATACCTGACTAGCGTGGAATTGTAAATTGTATCTATATTTAAAAATAAAATTAAAGGTTAAGATATAGAAATATCCGACGATTCTTACCACAATCATTATCAGACCATTTCAACTTGGAAATGATAAGGTCAATATTTGGTTTAAACATCAAGAGTTGGTCAATTAAATTATTGGTTGTTTTGGCAGTGAAGAGGATATCTTTTACGAGTTTTGAAAGGAACCTATTTCTCCTGGCATCTTCAAGAAACACAAAAGAAAGTCAAAGAATCCATCAACATTAAACAGTCTAATTGATTTCTGGTGTATGTTCAAGTTCGCCCAAGATATCACGGTGAAAATTTCCTCCATCGTTCTCAAGCCACCAGGCCAAGCAATAAAAGCACAGCACGATTAATCATTTCAATAAGTCATTTGGACATACCTGCACAATGCATTCCTCTCCGTTTAATTATCCGATAAGATTTGTATACGCCAAAAGTTTTGGAATGATTCCCAAAACTTGACTACCTCATTCTTGTACGACCTTTGAAACGTAACTCATCACTCCAAGATTTCCACCGCCATATACCAAGTGCATATTTCTCTCTACCATGACTCTACCATATTCTTTTGCTGCCTCAAAAAATTCTAGTTTAGATCCAGAACTAGTCCCACAAAACACACAGATGTTAACAACTCATCTTCTTGAAGTTGCTTCCATTTTTTCTTTACTCTCTAAAATCTGGATGTGATGAAGAGAGCAATGGCGAACTGAATTTATAGATCCCAAAAAGGGTGAGTAATAATAGAACTAGTACCTACCAAATGATAATTATTCACTGAACAGTAAATCAAATTGTGAAAGTCAAAAAGTCTGGATCTTGTTGGCGAAAATAAAAGAAAAGAACAAAACAAATCACAATTATTAGTTAAAGACAAATAACATAAAACAGAAATATTTGCATGGAGTCGTGATTGTGGCTCACATCTTATTCCAGTAACGGCTTGAATGACCTCTATGGCTCAAGGACAAGCTTCTCATCCAATTTTCTTATAAATTGGCAAAAAGGGTCTTTTAAAGTCAGATTCCTGAGACTCAATTGTTGTCTTTCTCTTCGAAACTGTTTATGTAAATTATGAATCGCGTGATGGACATATCCAGTGGAATGCATCTCAAGAGTCAATGATATGTCATTTAAAGACTCCTTACTCATGCCAGCCCTAATGAATTTTAATTTATCTTCGCGATTATCAGACACCATTCCTAAAGAACGATAACGAGTATTACATGTACAACGTGCACATTTATAACAAACACATAATCGTTTAGCTCTTCTTTTCTTAGCATAGGTGTTTTTTCTTAAACCAGACAAAAATGAAATAAAAGTGTCTGATGACTCACCTGTCAAGCGAACTCGTGCTTCAATTATCCAACGAATATCACTAGAAATACCTTTGATCATCAAAATACTCATTCTTTCAATACGTGCTTTGTATACTTTCATTAGAGAGTTTGGAGGGAGAGAAGGAAAACGCTTGTGAAGTTGTACAAAAGTGTCTTTCATCTTGTCTTATGAATTTACCTACAAAAATAAAACACACAAAAGAAAACGCACAATATCACAATATATACATAATGCTTGGGTTGCCTCCCTGCTAGCTCTAAGTTTAACGTCTTCAGCCAGACATGATTGCCCGAACGTTAGGGTGGATCGGTAAGTGTGAGACTCTATTTTTGACACTTGATGGATTCTCCCCAATAGTGCTTGACACGTTAACTATTGACTTTGAATGTATTATTGGAGTTGGGGTCATGTAGCACAATGGCTCCGTAGGGTAACACTTGGGTGATCACAAATGGACCTGAGCACCGTGATTTCAGCTTGCCAGGGAAAAGTTTCAACCTTGAGTTGTATAATAATACTTGCTGCCATGTTTCTAGTTGTCTGCGCACTATTTTCTGACCATGCCGCTTCTTAATCTTTTCTTTGTACAGTTTGGCATTCTCATAAGCATGGAGGCAAAATTCCTCTAATTCATTAAATTGTAAGAGTCGTTTCTCTCCCGCTACTTGCAGATCAAAGTACAACTTTGCTAGTGCCTAGTACGTTTTTTGTTTGAGCTCCACAGGCAAATGGCATGCCTTTCCAAACACCAATCGAAATGGGACATTCCAATATGTGTCTTGAAAGCTGTTCAGTAAGCCCATAATGCATCATCTAATTTTTTGGACCAGTTTTTCCTCGTTGATCAAATAGTTCTCTCTGGGATTCTTTTGATTTCTCTATTGGAAACTTCGACTTGCCCACTTGACTACGAATGGTAAGCAGTGAAAACTTTGTGAGTAACTCTGTATTTAGATATGAGTGCATCAAAGTACTTGTTGCAGAAGTGTGTGCCACAGTCACTGATGATTACCCAAAGTGTTCCAAAGCGAGTGAAAATATTTTTCTTGAGGAAATGTAAAACCACTTTGGAATCATTTGATGGTAGTGCTGTTGCTTCAACCCATTTGGAAACGTAGTCTACTATAACCAGAATGTACAGGTTTCCATATGACGGAACAAAAGGTCTCATAAAATCAATACCACATACATCAAATATTTCGACTTCGAGAATGCTTTAGAATGGTCTTTCATTTCTTCTCAAAATATTTCACGTTCTCTAACATCTGTCACATTGAAGAATGAATAAGTGAGCATCTTTAAACAGATTGGGCCAGAACAAACCTGATTGCAGGACTTTGGCTGCGGTTTTATTTCCGCTGAAGTGTCTTCCATATGGTGATCAATGACAATGTTGTAGGACACTATTGACCTCCGATTGTGGTAAACAATACCGCAATAACTGATCAGCATAATGTTTGAATAGGTACAGCTCATCCTAGACATAGTGCTTGACTTCTTTGAAAAATTTCTACCGTTGCTGATGTGTCCATTACAATGGCCATTTCCCCGATATTATGTAGTTCACATAGTCAGCATACAATGAGACTTCTTGATGCTTGATGGCAAACAACTATTCATCTAAAAAATTTTCATTAATTGGCAGTTCATTGCCAAATGTACTTCCATTTTCGAGCCTCGACAAGTGATCTGCCACTTCAATTTCTGTCCCCTTCCAATCTCGGATCTCCACGTCAAATTCTTGTAGTAGAAGAACCCAACAGATCAATCTGGGTTTGGCATCTTTCTTCGCGATTAGGTATTTGATTGCTGAATGATCTGTGTAGACTACCATCTTGGGACCCAGCAAATAAGAGCGGAATTTGTCAAAAGCAAACACAACTGCAAGTAACTCATTTTTAGTTGTTGTGTAGTTGAGTTGTGCTTCATTCAAAGTTTTACTGGCATAGTAGATGGTGTGAAACAATTTCGCCTTACGTTGTACCAAAATAGCACCTACTGCAAAATCATTGGCATCACACATTACTTTAAATGGGAGCGTCCAATCTGGTGCTACTATGATGGGAGCAGATATCAACTTCTGTTTCAAGATCTCGAAAGCATGGTGGTATTCTTTGGTGAAGTGGAAAGGCACATCTTTCTCCAGTAGATTGCATAATGTTTTAGCAATCTTGGAGAAATCGTTGATGAATCTCCTGTAAAATCCAGCATGCCCGAGAAAACTTCAAATCCCTTTGACGGATGATGGTGGAGGTAGTTTTTCTATCATCTCAATTTTTTATTTGTATACCTCGATTCCTTTCTGTGAGATTCGATGTCCCAGGATAATGCCTTCTTGCACCATAAAACGGTATTTCTCCAAGTTGAGTACCAAATTGGTATCTTCGCATCTTTGTAACATTTTTCCCAGATTCTACAAGCAATGGTCGAATGAGTCTCCAAACACTGAGAAGTCATCCATGAAGACTTACATGTTTTTTTCTATCCTTTTTGAAAAGATGGCCATCATGCAACGTTGAAACGTAGTAGAAGCATTACAAAGCCCAAATGGAATCCTGCGGAATGCAAAAGTACCATACGGGCATGTAAATGTGGTTTTCTCTTGATCTTATGGGGTGATAGAAATCTGATTATACCCCGAGTATCCATCCAGAAAGCAGTAGAAATCATGCCCCGCCAGTCTGTCTAGCATCTGGTCAATGAATGGTAGCGGTAAATGATCATTCTGTGGGGCTTTGTTCAGCTTCCTCTACTCCATGCATACTCTCCATCCAGTCACTATTCTTGTTGGAATCATCTCATTCTTTTCATTGGTGACTATAGTCATTCCTCACTTCTTGGGTATACATTGCATATGACTTACTCAAGAGCTGTCAAAGATGAGATAGATTATGCATGCATCCAACCATTTGATGATTTCTTTCTTCACTACTTCCTTCATGATTGGATTCATCCTTCGTTGATGCTCCGCTGTGGCTTTGTACTCATCGTTCATCAAGATTTTATGCATGCAAAATGATGGAATGACACCTCGAATGTCTGCTATAGTCCAGCCAATAGCTCTCTTGTGCTCGCGTAGCACTCTCAGTAACTTATCTTCCTGCACCCATGTTAACGATGAAGAAATAATAACAGGTAAATCAGAAGAGTTTTCCAAGGATGCATTCTTGAGATGGCTTAGAAGTGGCTTTAGTTCCAGCTATAATGGTTTTTCTATTGAGGGCTTGACTCGCCCCTTTATCGGTAGTTCCAAGCTTTCTACCTGCGGTTTCGATCTGAAGCGAGAAGCTCCGTCAAGATAGTTGATACATTCCAGAATCTCATCATCTAATTCTTTATCAGTCATGTTGGTGATGCATGCTTCGAGTTTGTCAGTGGAAAGTTGCACAACATCTGTGTTCTGGATGATACTATATAATACATCAAGTCTGAAACATTCCTCATATCGTTCATCATTTGGAAATTTCATGGCTTTGAAAAAATTGAATGTTACTTCCTGGTTCTGCACCCTTATGGTTAGTTCACATTTTTATACATCAATGATAGTTCTACCTATAGCCAAGAATGGTCTCCCGATGATGATGGGTACGTCTCTGTCTTCCTCCATGTCAAAGACAATGAAATCTGCAGGGAAAATGAATTTGTCAACTTTGACCAGTACATATTCCACTACACCTTTCGGAAATGTGAGTGACTTGTCAGCAAGCTGTAGAGTGACTGAGGTAGGCTTTGCTTCTCTAAGCTGCAGTTTCCTGTAAATGGACAAAGGCATCAAGTTAATACTGGCACCTAAATCGCACAAAGCCTTACCGAAGTAATGGTCCCCTATGGTGCAAGGGATGGTGAAACTGGCAGGATCCTTCAACTTTGGGGGCAGCTTCCTCTGAATGATGGCGCTGCATTCTTTTATTAATACTGTTGGGATTCTATCAGGACATTGCAGCGGAAGAAGCGCAGTTCGGGAAAAATCATAGTTTAAAATTATTTAACTTACGAATAAATTATTCAAAATCCAATATTAATAAATCAATCATATTTCACCTAAACATATTTATTCGATATCATATAACGATATAAATAATACAGAAACTTCGCGAAATTTTTACGAAAACGTTTTTATGCAAAATAGCATAAAATGCGTTTCTGACCGAACCGACCGACCAATGCACATGGGGACTGCCCAGGTCAGCCCCAAAAATATTTGGATAGTTCGTGGACTGCCCGAACAGTGACCAGTTCACTGTTTGGGCAGCCGTTACCCGGTAACGCCATTTTTCACCGTTTTCACGTAATTTCACTCCGGAATAATTTCCGGTAATTATTTTTCTTAGGCAATTAAAATAAACTAATTTATTCTAGTTATACAATACTCAAAAATAGATTTTTATCACAAAATTCATATTTTTTTCATAATTACCGGAGACCCCAATACTTTGCATTTTGATTATTTTAGTCCTAATTTGTCAAATACAAATTTGGATGATTCCAAATCAGTTCTAAAATGATTTTCAACATGTCCAACACATCAAAAAATAAATTGCAACAAAAACCCCCACTAAATTCCAAAATTATCGAGAACACCCTCAAGGTTTCCAAATTTTATAATTTAGTCCAATCTTGTTCAAAACAAGTCAAGAACAAATCCAATCAATCCAAAATTTAATATACGTCATAATACATCACATATATGAAAGCCCCAAAATTGGAATAGGTTAAGAACCCTAATTTCTCAAATTACTCCAATTGATCAATTTACATTAAATTGAATAAATTCAACACTTTAATCAATTCTTTAACATACCAAACAAGTCTCAACACTTTGAAACAACTCAAGAATAATTATAGGTCATCAATGAGTGACCTAACAACTCTAGAATGACAACAAGATCATCAAATGATCAAAAGTATGCTTATACACTATTTATAAGCATACTTTGTTAAACACACATGCATACATCTTTCATTCATGCTTCCAACCCTCATAACACAAACATAAGAGAGTAGAAAAACTTGAGAACAACATATGTTGTAGCCAAGAACAAAAGAATTTTTCTTCTAATAGGAAGTTGAAAATACTTACTGAAATTCAAGTTCTTCCTTGGTTAACTTCTTGGCTTCAAACTTTTTCTCTCAACTGTTTTTGTTTGTGTTCTATTTGGAGACTTCAAAAGTGAAGAAAAATGAAAAAATAAAACCTTTATATATTAGGGTTAAGGGCCGAAATTTGTGGAAAAATAAAACAAAATTTTTTAATTTTTCCAAATAAATATCTAAGAAGATATTTTGCTTTTTACAAATTAAAGAAGCAAAAATCAAAATGATAACCTTTATCATAAATGTAAAAGTCAAACTTATACACTTTAATCATTTCCTTTAATAAATATCAACTTAGATATTTTATAATTGTAATTACATTAATTATTTAAAAATTAAATAATTAAATAATTATTTAATTACAAATATCTCAAATATATGTATTATACTTACTTTAAATTTCTCAAAAACATATATTAATGATATATGTCAAATATCACAATTTGACATTTAATTAATGTGTATTTAATAAAATCAAATATTAAATACAAATACACATAATTAGGAAATAACCAAAAGGCCCCTTATGCATGTATCTTTTGTTTAACCGTTAAACTATTTATAAATAATCAGTATTATTCATAAAAGTTTCCCTAGTGCTCTACGAGTTTATTTCATTATTGAGACTCACAAAGTTCAGGCATATCTGTCATAAAATCCATTTTTGTGTCCATAATTTACCCACCTATAAAGTATGACGACCACGGATAAAATCGCTGAACTATACAGGTTGAGGTCATCGCATACGTGTAATCCCTCCGTCACAGGTATTCAGATTATTCCAGAGATATAGAAATAAACGTCAAATCTCTATAGGTATAATCTCATCTACGATTCTATTAGCAATCTTATAATAACACTTAGAACTCACTTCGACAGTGTACCACCGATCCATGGATTTAAGGGATTGCTAATCCCATAATGAATACATATGCCATCTACACAAGACTGACGGATCCTATCTTGATGCAAATAGGATATCATGATCATGAGTCCACACCCAACGAACAGGCGGAGGTATGATCTTAATAGATTGGTGACTTGACTCTCATTTAAGTGTGGAGGATAACTCATATATCTACAGTGGTATCTCAAGTTAAAGAATCACTATGCTCACTCAACCCGAGAAGATTCTTATTGACGTTGGTGTACCATCCATTAAGAATCTTCAGTGAGTTTTTCAGTGTCTATCCGCTATAAACACCTACAGGTCTATATGAGTCTCCAAGACTCATGGTTCATTGGGATAAACCATCGGACCAAGTCACGATATATGACATGTATTGGTCTCAGTGAATTTACTAACCGACCCGTGTCAGTAAATATTTTCCAGGAACTTAATATGATAATATATTTATAGTAGTGACACTTCCCAATGTCAATTACAAGCTACGTTGTAATTGTGCACTAAATTATAAATTATTGGATTTTTATCTAATATATATATCACTAAACATGATTTAGTTTCAATCTAAAGAATTTGATCGAATATATATAATAAAAGACAATAGGTGCAACAATAAATAAGTAATATTATGGAAACATGTATTGCAATCGAACATAAATATGATCCGGATTGGTGCTCCGAGCACCAACCCTAACAAATGGTACAGTTTCATAATCTCACAATCTTCGCTTTCGTGATATCTTTCATGAATTTGACATAGCTGGGCATTTGTTCCAATGCTTCTGCAAATGGAATGTTGATGTGCAGTTTTTTGAAAATCTCCAGGAATCGAGCAAATTGCTTTTCCAGTTTGTGTTTCTGAAGACGCTGTGGAAAAAGTGGAGGTGGAGTAAATCTTTCTCGATGATTTTCTTTTGCCTCTTTTTCCTCCATCTGTGGATCTACTTCATTGCTTTATTTTGGAATATCCTCAGTAGATGCCTTGACTCCAACATCTTTATTGATTTCAGTGCCGCTTTTCAAAGTGATGGCTTGGAATTGCTCATTCCCTCTGTTATGAGGATTTGGTTTTGTGTCACTAGGAAAGGTACCATGCAGTCTGTAACTTTGGGCATTGGCCAGTTGTCCCAATTGATTCTCCAGTGTTTTCAGAGATGCTGCTTGATTTTGAAACATAGCTTCGTATGCTGCTGTTTTTTCTTGAAACAAAGCGTCATATTTAGTTTCTTGCTTTTTCATCTCTGCGAGCAGATCTTCTATTCCTAGCTTATTTTCATACCCTTGTCATTTATTTTGCTGTTGGAATCTAGGTGGTGGATTTTTCATTTCAATTGGTACCTATCCAGAAGTATTACTCCATGCGAAGTTGGGATGATTCCTTCAACCTGAGTTGTATGTATTGGAGTATGGATTGTTTCCTTGTCTGTTGAAGTTGCTGACATAGTTCACAGACTCATCATATGGGTTGTGAGATTCTGCCTCTGGTACTCCTCCATATGGTTCATTTGTGGATCCAGCATTATTCACAACTTGCATGCTAAAAGTTTCTAAGCATTTGCAGATTTGATCCAGCTTGGCATTCACAGCTGTGTTGGCTCATACTTCGTGGATTCCTGCTACTCGATGGATCTTACTCCTCTCTGTTGGCCACAATGAGTTGTTGTTCGCCATTTCCTCTATTAAGTCCTAAGCTTGATCTTCTCATTTCGCCATTAATGCTCCTCCAGCAGCAGCATCTACTGTGGTTCTCATCAGTCCAGAAAGCCCATTGTAGAAAGTTTGGACTTGCAGCCACTTTGTGTTGGACAATTATGACCCATAACATCACTATTTGTAAAGAACATGGTGTTTTTGTACAAATTAACTATGTGACAAAGGAAATTGCTATTTTATCATTTTGTAATTGGATTACTTGGATATATAAATGATAAAAGTCCATATGGTTAAACCGGATTAATAAGATATGAAACAGTATTAATCCACGAATGGTTTAATCATTAAATATCCATAGTCGTAGTATTATCGAGACTGGACATCGATAATGCGAGATAGACTAGTATTACACTTGTGCGCGTTATGGAAGCTTATCGGCATAGTTCTCATATATTTAAGTATTGGATACTTATGCAAGTGTGATAAGAGGTTATGTTACCCGTTGGATCGGGAACAGCTTCGCTCTGGATAGACCCATCAGAGTCCCATTGGTATTATGACTATGTGTCTATGGAAATCCGAATCAGGGTAGGTATATGTGGTCTTTAACCTGAGACTTGCATCGCTAATACTTCCGACAATCAGTTTTCTTTGGTATTGGTCGTCTAGAGCTTTAACAGGTTCTGTGTACGCCTATGCTGGGTATACTGAGAATCGTAGTATATTGGGTGTGATGTCAAGATGGAAGTATCACTTCAGTCATATGGAGATGATGGTCACACATGATACGATACTAGTACTCTTAAATGTTACAGCTATCGGTATAATATGACTGGGTCATGATTATCCGATTACAGAGACTAGTTACGCGGGATCCGTTATATGCTTCGTACGGGGCAGACACAGAGCCAATTGTGGGACACAGAAACTGGGCGACGCATGCAGTTCCGAGCTCACGGCCTGGTTGGGAGTACGGAGTAGCCCGCGGGGGACTAAACCAGAGAATAATGGAGTCGCCACCCGGTGTGAACCGGGAGAAAGATTTAAGGCCGCACTCACCCCTCGTAAGGGAAGACCTCAAAATATTGGGTTCGGAATGGTCCCTTATTTATGTCACTTGTAATAAATGATTTGTGCAATAATTCAACCAAGCCTAAGCAACATATTTCCAAGGATAATTTACTCTTAAGTTCACATGCATGAAAGTAATCATCATAACGGCAAACATGCAATAGCTCACGGCAATCTCATGAACATGTTTCGATCATATAATGCGGAAAAGAAATAACAACCTAAACATAATGCAAATTCCAAACGCAAAATAAAGGACTAATCATGCTTGAAAATGAACAACTAAATGGGCTAAATCATGCTTGAATTGTTGGACAAAATGACCCATAGCGTCACTATTTGCACAGATCATTGTGTTGTTGTAGCAAATTAACTATGTGACAAGGAAATTGCACTCTCATCATTTGTGATTAGATCACCATAAATATATATATAAATGAAGAGAGGTCCCTATGATTAGTTCCTGGACTGAGAATGATATGAGACAGTATCAGTCCCCGAATGATTAATCATTAAATATCCCTAGCCGTAGTATTATCGAGACTGGACATCGATAATGCGGAATAGGCTAGTATTGCACTTGTGTGCGTTATGAGGGCACAACGGCATAGTTCTCATATATATAAGTATTGGATACTTATGCAAGTGCGATAGGAGGTCGTGTTTCACCGATGGTATGGGAAACAGCTTCGCTCTGGATAGACCCCTCGGAATCCCATTGGTATTATGACTATGTGTCTATGGGAGGCCGAAATCAAGGTAGGTGTGTATAGTCTTAACCTGAGACTTACATCGCTAATACTTACGATAATCGATAAACTTTGGTCTTGATGGTACAGGCTTTAACCAGTTCTGTGTACACCACTTCTGGGTTTATCAGAGAGTCGTAAAGTATTGGGTGTGATGTGGAGATGGAAGTGTCACTTCAGTTATAGTGGAGATGATGTCACGCAGGATACGGTACTAGTGCTCTTGAGTGTTGCGCAACCAATCGGGATATTGTGACCAGGTCATAACTATCCGATTATAGAGACTATGTTACCAGACATCCGATATGTGCTTCAGACGGGGTAGACACTTATCCAGCCCCAGCCCTAGCACGTGACTATCTGATACTGGGCCGATATGCACAATACATTAGTATACTACGCTTGATAAAAGATCTTTGATATTCTTAAATGGATATGTCCGGAGAATTGGGAAGACTTGGTGCTTTGCTAGGAGTCGACCTTGTCTCGTAAATCGGTAGAACGTAGTACTTGGTACGTACGTGATTCGGATACTCCGACGACCGTATTTACTGCCAACTTATCCGGAGATCTCATGGGTCGCTTCCCGATAATCCACCGATGACGCACAACTCGCACTCTTGAATAATCTGGGATTATATAGAAGAGAGAGAAAATTAATCTAGGATTAATTACGGAGATATTTTATCTAGGATAAAATATCGTCTAGAGAGAGATAACGATTAATTTGGAATTAATCGATTAAATTAATATATTCGATATATTAAATGAAATTAGATTTCGACGCGGAATTAAAATTAGATTTTAATTCGCGCGAACGAATTAATTTAGAATTAATTCGTTAGCGATGTGAATAATGAATTCACTAGGCGTAATCATTTAATTACGACGCGACGGAAAAATCGTTAATTTGGAATTAACGAACCCGAGCCCGGGTGTGATTGCGAGCGCATTCGTATTTCAAATTCGAGTGCGGTGACGCAAGTCGCATCAAGCGTCAAAGACATGTCACTTTATTAAAGTTGATATGACTTAAAGTTGACAAAAAGTGTTAAAAGCTTTTGGAGGGAAAACTTTATGTTTTTGGCTCCAACTTTTTGCTTAATTTTGAATTAAAGCAAAAAGATAAATCATTTTTTATTTTTGGAAAATATAAAAAGAAAAAGGCTTTACACCTTTTTGTAACAAGTTAACACTTTTATCTCTCTCATTCTTTCTCTTCTCTTCACGCCCTCACTGTTCTTCTTCACTGGTTTTGAACCAGAAATACCGTGAGTTCAAGGGAAGCAAGAGTGGGTTTCCATGGTGAAAATTCAAGTGCTAGCACACTTACGAGTCTTACGAAGGTGGTATGGATGTTCGACCATGAGCCGGGATCCATCCGACGAAATTAGGAGCTCCATTTCGCAGCTCAAAAACAGAAGATGCAAGGCAGTGGACTGCATGCAGTGGCGCCAAACCAGTGAGCATTTTGGGCTTTGTTTGTTGCCGATTCGATTCAACCAACCAATGTAAGTATTCCGCTATCATCGTTGGTGTATTCACACATGAATTTCATGTCTTGTTTGATCTTGGGACCTAGAATAAAACCAACATGAATACCATCTCATGAACACATCAAATAAATAAATGCAGGAATTCAAATAGTATGATTGATTACATGATACAAGAGAAATCACCTAAGAAATAATTATGCATGACATGTGATGAAAATGACTCAGTTTAGTATATGCGCGTTCGTGTAGCATTCGAAAACACGTTCGAACGGTAAACAGAAGGTTCTCGTTCGTGTGGCGTTTGATAACACGTTCGAACGGGACCAGACCTGATGAAACAAATACATGCGCATTCGAGTATCGTTCGTAAACGCGTTCAAACGATAAACAGAAGGTTCGCGTTCGTATAGCGTTTGATAACGCGTTCGAACTGGAGCAGACAGAAAACATGCGTTCGTGCGGCGTTCTGAAACACATTCGAACGGGGTTACAGCAGTGACCTTTAAAATTCAGTAAACAACATGACACATACGTGAATGGATGAATAGATGACACCTAATAAATAATAACGGGCTAAAAGGCGCGGTGAAGTATCGTGGTAAAGGTAGACCGTAGGCTTTTTATCCCTCCAAATGGAGGACCTTTAATCCGACTTACTAAGCCCATGCGCAATGCAACATGATGCATGATTATGTAAGAAGATGACATACAAAGAAAAGCGAATAACGAAATGAAAGGCGCGGCGAAGTATTGTGGTAAAGGTTCTTTAACCCCTCGAAATGGAGGACCTTTAATCCAACTTACTAAGCCCATGCGCATCTCATCATAATGCATATAAAAATAAAGAAAACCATATCGAACTTCGTATACCCGATTGAACACATTTTACATCCAACCGAATATACATCATCCGATGCGGCAAAGCATCGCGGTAAATGTTCTTTAACCCCTCGAAATGGAGGACCTTTAATCCAACTTACAAAGCCCATGCGCTAACAACACAATACATATATAAAAAGTAAAGACAATGATATCGGACTTCGTGTATTCGATTGAACAAATCTCACGTCCAATCGAATATACATCATCCGGCGCGGTAAAGCATCGTGGTAAAGGATTTTAACCTCTCAAAATAGAGGACCTTTAATCGCACTTACTAAGCCCATACGTTAATAATACGATGTATATAAGAAATAAAGACAATAATATCGGACTTCGTATACCCGATTGAACATATCTCACATTCAACCGAATATACATCATCCGACGTGACAAAGCATCATGGTAAAGGATTTTAACCTCTCGAAATAGAGGACCTTTAATCACACTTACTAAGCCCATGCGCTTTATCTCATCATTACATAAACAAATAACATGCAGAAATCAAGTAGCGAATAATTAACAAATCGAAACAACATAAAATGAAATATGCGCCGTTTGCTCAAGTGGTACGTGGAGTTGCATCCCGAGTACAGATCATACTACCGTCCATTCAGAATCAGCTATGAAATTTATGTCTGGGTTTCCATCCTATATACCACAGGAGGCGACACATTTTCCATTTTATTCAAGGGCCACAACACACATCATTTCATAATAATCATGCATTTTCTATCTATTCAAGGGCCACAACATGCATCATTTCACAATAATCATGCAAATAAAATTCAATAAACAATACGAATGAAAATTGATGTGAAAAGTACGCTCAGGTCTAACCTTTTATGTCGAATTTTGGAAGCACGTTACAAGTCCGTCGGAAGGAGTAGTACTCGACAACTCTTCTGATCACAGGTTCAATGTTTTTGCTCGCTGTTTTGCTGTTTTGGCCACTGTTTTCATTTCGTTTTGCTGCTGTTTGTGCTATATTTTCTTGTCACTATTTTGGTGTATTAGGGGACTATTTTGGTGGTTTCTAAAGGGTCTTGGGGCTGCTGTTTTGGGGGTATGTTCTGCACTATTTTGGGGGTCATATTTGCTGGAATTCTGGGCAGTAAATGAGGCTACTTGTGGCAGGTTTAGGGGCTGTGCAATGAAGGCTGAATGGCGTGAACAGAGGCTGGTTTGCAGGCGTTAAGGTTGGCTGGTTTCAGTGGCAGGACGTGAGTCGGTTGGTGAGGGGCATTCGAGGCTAAGGGATTTTTGGTCTTTGTTTGTGTGCAATTGGCGTGAGGTTCTTTGACGTGAGGTTAATGGGCTGGTTCAAGGCAGTTTAGGCGTGAAGGTTAGTTGGTTGCTGAGTGTTTTTGCGTGATGGGCAGTGTACGTGAGGTGTTATGCGCTGAAGGGCTGGTGGACGTGAAGCTTTGGTTGCTGCCGAGTGTGTTGAATTTTGTTGGCTTTTCTTAAGGGGCATGAGGGCTGATGGATGAAGGCTGAAGCGTTCTTGTGCGTGGGCTACTTTTTGGGTTTTGTGGCTCAGTGCATGGGGCTGCAGTTTGTACATGAGAAGGCCAAGCTGTGTTGCGTGCTTAGTGAATCTACGTGTGTTCGGTTGGGAGGGGTTTCTCTGTGAAGGTTGCTAGGTAAGTGGAGTGGCTACTGTGTGTATCATTTGTGAAGAGGCTGACTTGGGGCTATGATAGAGAGGAAGGCGAGAGGTTCCAAGAGAGAGCTGATGAGTGTTTTCTTTTTATTTGTTCTTTGTTTTTGTCGTGATGGAGGAGAGGGGGAAAGAGATGGAGGCAGTGGCGAGAACAAGAAGAAAAATCTTAGGGTTTAATTGTTTTCCTTGTTAAAATGAGAGAGAGAGGGCAGTCCACAGCTTATATTTTTTTTGTGTTTGTGGCCATCCGAGAGGAGGAGCTTGCAAGGGTTGGGAATGTGTTATTTTTATATTTGCATGTTAGGGTTTGCATGGCTTTTCAGTAAGGAAATAAATCAATTAAAAATGGATGGATTTTATTTAGTTTATTAAAGGAAATGATATTTGTATTTTAGGTGGGGAATATTTTAAATTAGGGGAGTGATTTGTTTATTTTAGGAATTGATTTATTTAATTTTGGTATTAGATTTAATTATATATTAATTTAATTTAATTTTAATTTAATTGGTTTTAATTTAATTTTAATTTAGTTGGTTTTAATTTAATTTAATTGGTTTTAATTTGTGACATGTATTTTAAATGTTTTAATTATTTTTTGGATTGGGCTTAGGTGAGATGGGCTTGGTGTAGTTTTGGGCCAAGGCTAAGGGTGTATTTTAATAACGGAGGTCCAACAAGCGAGCCTGAAGCTAAACAAGCGACTAAAATCTAACAAAAATACCGGTTCCCTTCCGACGTCCATTTCCTGCGACTTCCGCGACTTGAAAGGTAGTGTCTCCAAATGAGACTCATCATAGACACTTATATGCAAAAATGGCCCAACAAGTTCGCATTTTTGACATGAAGTCCAACTGCATCCAAATGAGGATGGTCCACAAGCATAAGGAAATAGTTGCTATAGGCCATACAATTCCAGTCTACGTGTGGGTTTGCGGGAGTGTAGACAAAGACTCTCGCTGGCGAAGGATTACCCACAACTAGGTCTCCCCACTCAAGGGTTCGAGCGACTAAGTGAGCGCACCTTTTTTATACCTTACAGTACGTGCCAACAAGTTATGGTGTGTGGCTGACTGCTAGATGTATTTCCCATTGTTGATTCCCCCGAGGGAGGGTGGAGCGAGGCTCTCTTAAATACCCTATCCTCTTAGGCTCTTATCGCTTGGTGACAGGAATAAACAACGAGTCCTCCAAATTAGTCCATCACAATAGGCTACAAGTAAATGATTATCTAGGTGCCTTCACAGCTTTTCCTCATAGAAATGTAGTGAATGAAGGAAGACACCAAACCATTACCCAGCCTTAAAAATGCCTTTGATTAAACCCCTTTTAACCCACATTAGACACGGTTAATTAAAGTACAAATTATAATATTACAAGACATTATTTCGGGGCCGATTCTCTATCCCTAGTGGAGTCGCCAGACTTTGGGGACACAGAAACTGGGCGACGCATGCTGTTCTGGGCTCGCGGCCCGGTTGGGAGAACGGAGTAGCCCACGGGGGGACTAAATCGGAGAATAATGGAGTCGCCACCCGGTGTGAACCGGGACAAAGATTTAAGGCCGCTCTCACCCCTCGCAAGGGAAGACCTCAAACCATTGGGTTCAGAATAGTCCATTACTTATATCACTTGTAATAAATGATTTGTGCAATAATTCAACCAAGCCTAAGCAACATATTTCAAAGGATAATTTACTCTTAAGTTCACATACATGGAAGTAATCATCATAATGGCAAACATGCAATAGCACACGGCAATCTCATGAACTTGTTTCGATCATATAATGCGGAAAACAAAGAACAACCTAAACATAATGCAAATTCCAAATGCAAAATAAAGGACTAATCATGCTTGAAAATGAACAACTAAATGGGCTAAATCATGCTTGAATACCATCTCATGAACACATCAAATAAATAAATACAGGAATTCAAATAGTATGATTGATTACATGATACAAGAGAAATCACCTAAGAAATAATTATGCATGACATGTGATGAAAATGACTCAGTTTAGTGTATGCGCATTCGTGTAGCATTCGAAAACACGTTCAAACGGTAAACAAAAGGTTCTCGTTCGTGTGGCGTTTGATAACGCATTCGAACGGGACCAGACCTGATGAAACAAATGCATGCACGTTCGAGTAGCATTCGTAAATGTGTTCGAATGATAAACAGAAGGTTCGCGTTCGTATAGCGTTTGATAATGCGTTCGAACGGGAGCAGACAGAAAAAATGCGTTCGTGCGGCGTTCTGAAACGCGTACGAACGGGGTTACAACAGTGACCTCTAAAATGCAGTAAACAATAAGACACATACGTGAACGGATGAATAGATGACGCCTAATAAATAATAACCGGCTAAAAGGCGCGGAGAAGTATCGTGGTAAAGGTAGACCGTAGGCTTTTCATCCCTCCAAATGGAGGACCTTTAATCTGACTTACTAAGCCCCTGCGCAATGCAACATGATGCATGATTATGCAAGAATATGACATACAAAGAAAATCGAATAACGAAATGAAAGGCGCGGCGAAGTATTGTGGTAAAGTTCTTTAACCCCTCGAAATGGAGGACTTTTAATCCAACTTACTAAGCCCATGCACATCTCATCATAATGCATATAAAAATAAAGAAAACCATATCGAACTTCGTATACCCGATTGAACACATTTTACATCCAACCGAATATACATCATCCGGTGCGACAATATATCGCGGTAAAGGTTCCTTAACCCCTCGAAATGGAGGACCTTTAATCCAACTTACTAAGCCCATGCGCTAACAACACAATACATATATAAAAAGTAAAGACAATGATATCGGACTTCGTGTATCCGATTGAACAAATCTCACGTCCAATCGAATATACATCATCCGGCGCGGCAAAGAATCGTGCTAAATGATTTTAACCTCTAAAAAAAGAGGACCTTTAATCGCACTTACTAAGCCCATACGCTAATAACACGATGCATATAAGAAATAAAGACAACAATATCAGACTTCGTATACCTGATTGAACATATCTCACAGTCAACCGAATATACATCATCCGGCGCGGCAAAACATCGTGGTAAAAGATTTAAACCTCTCGAAATAAAGGACCTTTAATCGCACTTACTAAGCCCATGCGCTTTATCTCATCATTACATAAAAAATAAGATGCGAAAATCAAGTAGCGAATAATAAACAAATCAAAACAATATAAAATGAAATATGTGCCGTTTGCTCAAGTGGTACGTGGAGTTGTATCCCGAGTATAGATCATACTACCGTCCATTCGGAATCGGCTATGAAATTTATGTCCGGGTTTCCATCCTATATACCACAGGAGGCGACACATTTTCCATTTTATTCAAGGGCCAAAACACATATCATTTCATAATAATCATGCATTTTCTATCTATTCAAGGGCAACAACATGCATCATTTCACAATAATCATGCAAATAAAATTCAATAAACAGTAAAAATACGAATGAAAATTGATGTGAAGAGTACCCTCAGGTCTAACCTTTTATGTCAACTTTTGGAAGCACGTTACAAGTATGTCGGAAGGGGTAGTACTCCGCAACTCTTCTGGTTCACTGGTTCAATGTTTTTGCTCGCTGTTTCGCTATTTTGGCCGCTATTTTCACTTCATTTTGCTGCTGTTTGTGATGTATTTTATGGTCACTGTTTTGGTGTATTAGGGGACTGTTTTGGTGGTTTCTAAGGGGTCTTGGGGCTGCTGTTTCGGGGGTATGTTCTGGACTGTTTTAGGGTCAGATTTACGGGAATCCTGGGTAGTAAATGGGACTGCTTGCGGCAGGTTTAGGGGTTTTGCAATGAAGGCTGAATGGCGTGAGCAGAGGCTGGTTTGCATGCGTTAAGGTTGGCTGGTTTCAGTGGCAGGACGTGAGTCGGTTGGTGAGGGGCATTCAAGGCTAAAGGATTTTTCGTCTGTGAAGGCTATTTGGTCAGTACGTGTGAGGGGTTGATGAAGTTAGGGGTGTCTTTGTTTGTGTGCAGTTGGTGTGGGGTTCTTTGACGTGAGGTTAATGGGCTGGTTCAAGGCAGTTTAGGCATGAAAGGTAGTTGGTTGCTGAGTGTTTTTGCGTGATGGGCAGTGTACGTGAGGTGTTATGCGCTGAAGGGCTGGTGGACGTGAAGCTTTGGTGGTTGCCGAGTGTGTTGAAGTTTGTTGGCTTTTCTTAAGGGGCGTGAGGGCTGATGGATGAAAGCTGAAGCGTTCTTGTGCCTGGGCTGTTTTTAGGGTTTTTTTGGCTCAGTGCGTGGGGCTGCAGTTTGTGCGTGAGAAGGCCGGGCTGTGTTGCGTGCTTAGTGAATCTACGTGTGTTCGTTTGGGAGAGGTTTCTCGGTGAAGGTTGCTAGGTGAGTGGATTGGCTGCTGTGTGTATCATTTGTGAATGGGCTGACTTGGGGCTAAGAGAGAGAGGAAGGCGAGAGGTTCCAAGAGAGAGCAGATGAGTGTTTTCTTTTTATTTGTTCTTTGTTTTTGTCGTGAGAGAAGAGAGGGGGGAAAGAGATGGAGGCACTGGCTAGAACAAGAAGAAAAATCTTAGGGTTTAATTGTTTTCCTTGTTAAAATGAGAGAGAGAGGGCAGTCCACGGCTTATATTTTTTTATGTTTGTGGTCGTCCGAGAGGAGGAGCTTGCAACGGTTGGGAATGTGTTATTTTTATAGTTGCATGTTAGGGTTTGCATGGCTTTTCAGTAAGGAAATAAATCAATTAAAAATGGATGGATTTTATTTAGTTTATTAAAGGAAATGATGTTTGTATTTTAGGTGGGGAATATTTAAATTAGGGGAGTGATTTGTTTATTTTAGGAATTGATTTATTTAATTTTGGTATTAGATTTAATTAGTTATTAATTTAATTTAATTACAATTTAATTGGTTTTAATTTAATTTCAATTTAGTTGGTTTTAATTTAATTTAATTGGTTTTAATTTGTGACCTGTATTTTAAATGTTTTAATTATTTTTTGGATTGGGCTTGGGTGAGATGGGCTTGGTGTAGTTTTGGGCCAAGGCTAAGGGTGTATTTTAATAATGGAGGTCCAACAAGCGAGCCTGAAGCTAAACAAGCGACTAAAATCTAACAAAAATACCGGTTCCCTTCCGACGTCCATTTCCCGTGACTTCCGCGACTTGAAAGGTAGTGTCTCCAAATGAGACTCATAATAGGGACTTATATGCAAAAATGCAGTGCCTACACCAGCCCTAGGCCTAGCATGTGACGTAATACTTTGTATACTATGCCTGATACAAATTATATATTCCTCGTTGAATATTTTTGAAGATTTGGGTAGGCATGGTGCTTTGCTATATATATGCCAACCATGTCTTGTAAATCGGTGAGAACGTGGTACGGGGTACGCACATGTTCAGATAGTCCGATGACCGTATTTACTGCCAACATATCCATGAATCTCTTGGGTTGCTTCCCAAAGATTCACCAATGATATTTGACTCGAACAAAATTAATCTGGGATTAATTATGAGAGAGAAAATTAATCTGTGATTAATTGCGGCAATAATTTATCTGGGATTAAATTCGTCTATAAGAGAGAGCGCGATTAATTTGGAATTAATCGGAAAAATATATTTAATAGTTAAATTAGATTTTTCTATTTAATTTATTTATTTGGGCTAAAATAATATATTGAATATATTAATTGAAATCGGATTTCATTGCTGAATTAAAATTGGATTTTAATTCGGAGAAACGAATTAATTTGGAATTAATTTGTAAGCGACTATCGTAATAATTTTGCTAGGCAATATTATTTAATTAAATTGGATTTAATTACATTGCGATGAAAAATTCGTTTAATCAGAATAAATGAACCTGGGTCCCAAGTGTGTGTGTAAGTGTAGGACACAGAAATCCGCGACGCTGTTCCGGGCTCGCGGCCCGGTGTGAACCGGGAAAATTATTTAAGGCCGCACTCACCCCTCGCAAGAGAAGACCTCAAACCGTTGGATTCAGAATGGTCCCTTACTTATGTCACTTTGTAATGAACGAATTTGTGCAATTTTAACCAAGTCTGCACAACATACATTTGCAAAAATAATCTACATCTAAATTCACATACGGCCTAAATCTAAGTTTGCATGCTTTAAAAATAAGTCAGGAAAGCGGTAAACACACAACTCATGAATATCTTAAATTAGCACGTGCGGAATAAATATGTGACCAAGAAATTTGGCCGTTCTCAATGTAGGACCTCGCATACTCGGTTGGACGTATTCCACGTCAACCGAGCACGCCGTGTCCGGGACAACAAAATAAAATATAATAAAGGGTTCCCTCATGTCTTACCTTTTAAATCACTTTTCGGGAGTGTGTTTCACGGTGTCAGAAGGGTTATCATTTCTGATGTTTTCACTGGTCCGTTGTTTCTACTGTTTTCACTGGTTCGCTATTTCCGCTGTTTCCACTATTTTCACTGATTCACTATTTTCACTGTTTTGTCTATTTTCACTCGCAGTTTTCGTTTGCTGTTTTCTCTGATTCACTCACTGTTTCCGCTCGCTGCTTTCACTGCAGTTTTGTTCACAGTTTTGGGAGCTAATTTTTGGGATTGCAGGGGTGATTTTTGGGAATGGTTTTGGGTCATTTGCACACTATTTTTGGGGGCTGTTTTGCTTCAGTCAGGGGGATTGCCTACGGGGACGTGTCTCAAGTGGCTGTGAGGGGTGATGAACGTGCTTTATTGGATGCGTTGGTTATGAGGTCTGCATACATGTGTTTTACGTGGAGAGGGGCATGTTGAGTGGCATGAGGTTGAAGGTAATTTAGTCGGCTAAGAGGATTTGTTTATGTGCATCAGTGTGTGTTATGTGCATGAGTGGCGTGCATGTGTCTGGGGTTTGTGGCTATGTCGGTTAGGTGAGAAGAGGGGGGTGGTTCATGGTCGATGTGGGATTTTTTTGGTTGATCTGTGCGTTCGTAAAGTCTACTGAGGTGTGGCTGCTGTGTGAAGGTTATAGACATGTTGGCTGCATGAGGGTTGAGTTGAGGGATGTGTGGCTGTTTGCTAGTGAGTCGTATCCAGGTGTGTAAGTGTTTAATTTATGTGTTGGCTTGTGAACGTGAGGGCTTCATGCACGTTCAACGTGCAGTTCAGTAGGAAAAGGGCTTGCGTGGAGAGAATGAAGTGTGGTATGTGTTCTTTGAGTGCGAGTGGCTAATGGGCGCTGATTTGATTATGTTGAAGGGGGCTGCTCACGTGTGCATGAAGTTTGAGAGGCTTCTTGTGTGAGATGAGTGATGATGTCGAGAGAGAGTGGGGGGTTTCACATGTGCATGTTTTTTTGGCTCCAGAGATTAGGGTTTTTTGTTTATTTTTATAATGGTTGAGGTGGAGAGGGTTTGAATGGCTATTAAATTATTGGTTATTTGGTGGAGGGTTGGAGGGATAATTTATTGGGAGGCAATATTTAATGGAGAGAGTGGTTAGGGTTCCTCTTGTTTTGATTGTTTGTGACTTGTTTATTGTTGAATTTATGTGTGTTCACGTGGGATGGTGCATGGTGTGAGGGTTTATTTTGTTCGTGATTTGTTTGCTTGTGATTTGTCTTGTTTGTTTGTTTGTGATTTATTTATTTATTGCTTTGTATTTGTGTGAGATGTGAGGCATGTGGGTTATTTAATTGATTTGTTGCTTTGTGTTTATGTTTTCACGTGGGGTGCTTTGACATTTGTATGTGTGAAGAAATTGTGAGGCTTAGTGATTGGAGAGAGAAAGGTTATTTGGTAGGTTTGTTTGGACGTGAGGTTCATTGGCATGCATGAGTGTTTGGCTTATTTTTGTGTTTTATGATTCATGGTGAAGGGCTGGCTCTTTTTTTATGAGAGAGGTGTGAAGAGTCGAGGGAGAAGCGTTAGACAGGAGAGTCTAGGGTGTCATTTTAAGGTTTGGGTCGGGGTTAAATTTTAAAAAAGAGGCCTAACGAGCAAACCCGAAGCTAAGCAAGCGAATTAAATCCAACGAGATATCAATTTTTGACTCTTTCCTTCCGACGTCTGTTTCCCGCGACTTCCGCGATTAAAAGTTAGTGCCTCCGCATGAGGCTCATCATCGGGACTTATATGCAAAAATACAGCGCCTACAGTCGCCCCTACTTTGATGGGACTTGTGCAGTGTGTGACAATGACAGTCCTATCAAAGTTTGTGCAATGTATTTTTACTTACCTGGCTCGCCAGCTGCCACCTGACTTGCCTATTGCTTCAAACTGTGTTAATGATGTAGTGGGCCTCGACCCTGGGATGCATCCCAAAACTACAACTGATGTGTGGGCCTCGACCTTGGGTTTTATTCCCAAAACTATGTTGAATGTGATGGCGAGGTGTTGTCGACCTCTGGGCTTTGTTCCCGAACTGTGTTGTGAGGTGGTCCATTCCCAAACCGTTACTGTGAGGTAGTCCATTCCTGAGCCGTTACTGTGAGGTGGTCCATTCCTGAACCGTTACTATGAGGTGGTCCATTCCCGAACCGTTACTGTAGCATTTAAGAGTACTAGTTATGTATCCCTGCGTGATCATCATCTCCATATGACTGAAGTGATACTTCCATCTTGACATCACACCAAATACACTACGATTCTCAGTAAACCCAGACGTGGCTTACACAGAACCTGTTAAAGCTTCGGATGACCAAAACCAAAGTATACTGATTGTTGCAAGTATTAGCAATGCAAGTCTCAGGTTAAGACCACATACACCTACCCTGATTCGGATTCCCATAGACACATAGTCATACTACCAATGGGATTATGAGGGGTCTATCCAGAGCGAAGCTGTTCCCGGTCCAACGGCTAACAGAACCTCCTATCACACTTGCATAAGTATCCAATACTTAAATATATGAGAACTATGTCGTTAAGCTTCCATAACGCGCACACGTGTAATACTAGTCTATTCCGCATTATCGATGTCCAGTCTCGATAATACTACGACTAGGGATATTTAATGATTAAACCTTTCATGGATTAATACTGTCTCATATCTTTTTAATCTGGTACTAATCATATGAACTTTTATCATTTATATATCCAAGTAATCCAATTACAAAATGATAAAATAGCAATTTCCTTTGTCACATAGTTAATTTGTACAAAAACACCATGTCTTTTACAAATATTGATTTTATGGGTCATAATTGTCCAACAATCTCCCACTTGGCCTATAGCCAATCACTTAAGTGTCCAACTCCTGAACTATTTACGGGTCGCTCAAACTTTTGCTGAGATATCACTTTCGTCAGCGGATCTGCAAGGTTATCATCTGAAACGATCTTTTGATCTTGACATTGCCACGATGTTTGATCTCACGAATCAGATGAAACCATCGAAGTGTTGGGTTTCTAAGGTCATCCCAAGATCATATTAAGCATGAAACATGTGAATACAAGAAGTAAGAATGGCAGAAACATACTTACAAAGAACGGTTGTAGGATTCGTTGTAAACAAAAATTTTACTTTGAGAAGATCCTCCAAGCTCCTCTTTGATTGATGAATCCAAGCTTTGAGATTCCAAGCTCTTGGGAATGGTTTCCCTATCACCTTATATGATTCCTTAAGTGCTAGCTTGAAAGAAAAAGAAGTAAAAAATTTTCCTTTTCCTTGGTGAAGCTCACGGCAATGATGGCTTTTGGGAGAGAGAGAGAGTTTTCTATTTTGTAAAAAGTGATGACTTTTGGGAGAGAGAGAGTTTACTATTCACGTCGCTCGTGAAATAATTCAAAATTAATTTGTTTGCCCGAATTAAAATCCAATTTTAATTCCATTATGAAATCTAATTTCATTTAATATATCAAATATATAATTTTATCGATTAATTCCAAATTAATCGTTCTCTCTCTTCTAATAGTATTTTATCCCAGATAAAATCTCTCCGCAATTAATCCTAGATTAATTATGTTCGAATCATACGTCATCGGTGAATCTTCGGGAAGCGACCCAATAAGATCCCTGGATATGTTGGCAGTAAATCCGGTCGTCGGACTATCCAAACATGTGCGTACCTGGTACCACGTTTTTAACGATTTACGAGACATGGTTGGCTTCTAGCAAACCACCGTGCCTACCCAATTCTCTAGAAATATTCTTAATGAAATATATAATCTATGTTAGGTGTAGTATACGTAGTATTGCGTATTGCGATCCAGTATCAGATGTCACATGCAAGACCTGGGGCTGGAATAGTGTCTACCCCGTACGAAGCATATATCGGATTACAAGCAACTAGTCTCTTTAATCGGATAATCATGACCTTGTCATATTATCCCGATGGTTGCAACACATTAGAGTACTAGTTCTGTATCCCTGCATGATCATCATCTCCATATGACTGAAGTGATACATCCATCTTGACATCACACCCAATACACTACGATTCTCAATAAACCCAGAAGAAGCGTACACATAACCTGTTAAAGTCCTGGACTACCAAAACCAAAGCGTATTGATTGTCGCAAGTACTAGCCATGTAAGTCTCAGGTTAAGACCAAATACACCTACCATGATTCGGATTCCCATAGACACATAGTCATACTACCAATGGGATTCCGAGGGGTCTATCCATAGCGAAGCTGTTTCCGTACCATCGGTAAACACAACCTCCTATCACACTTGCATAAGTATCCAATACTTAAATATATGAGAACTATGTTGTTACGCTTCCATAACATGCACAAATGCAATACTAGTCTATTCCGCATTATCGATGTCCAGTCTCGATAATACTACGACTAGGGATATTTAATGATTAAACCTTTATGGATTGATATTGTCTCATATCTAATAATCTGGAACTAATCATTAGGACTTTTATCATTTATATATTTAATTAATCAAATTACAAAATGATAAAATGCAATTTCCATTGTCACATAGTTAATTTGTATAAAAACCACAGTGTCTTTTACAAATAATGACGCTATTGGTCATAATTGTCCAACACGAAGTAAATACTTGGATCATTGATGAGACCGTAATTCCTTAGCCTATACTGTAGCCTAGCTCAGTTACTAACAGAACTACTGCTAATCCAATTAGGAATTTTGTAGATCCAAAATGCTTCTTTTGCTGCCTCAGCGGCAGCAATGTATTTCGCTTTTGTTGGTGAATCGGCAACAATATCTTGCTATGAAGATTTCCAGCTCAATGTTCTGGTGTTCAAACAAAATATTTACCCTGATTGTGACTTACAGTCATCTTTATCGGTTTGGAAATTTGCATCGGTGAAAACAGTCACCTCAAGTTCTCATTCTCCATACACTAAGAAAGCATCATTAGTTCGTCTAAGATACTCAATTATGTTCTTTACATCAATCCAGTGACCATCACCTGTACATGTTTTTCAATGTACGATTTCTCAGAGAGTGCCAAAAACTTTTAGATCTATCCCAGTAGATCCTTATTCCTAGAATAAAGGTTGCCTCTCCCAAGTTTTTCTATGGAGAATTTTAATGAAAGCCAAGCTTTCACCGATTTTAATATGGCAATGTCATTACTAAGAAGCAATACATCATCAACGTATAGGACAATCATTGTCAGTGCGCTCCCACTAACCTTCTTATATACAAAAGAATGATCTTCGTTTTGAATGAAACCATATTGTAATATGATCTCATCAAAACGTTGGTTCCAAGAATGCAATGCTTGCTTCAATCCATAAATGGATCGATTTAACTTGCAAATATTGTTTGTATGTTTTGGCACGACAAAACCGTCAGGTTTTTGTATATAAACATCCTCCAAAATGTTTTCGTTAAGAAAAACGGTTTTGACGTCCATCTGCCATATTTCACAATCGTAATATGCAGCAATAGAAAGCATTATCCGAATAGATTTAATCATGGCAATGGGTAAAAGGTTTCGTCGTAATCAACACCATGTTGATGATGATACCCTTTCGCTACAAGCCTAGCTTTGTAGGTTTGTATGTTGCCATCTACGTCTGTCTTCACCATGAAAACCAATTTGCTACCAATAGGCACAATGCCTTCTGGTACATCAACCAGTGTCCAAACTTGGTTGATATACATGGAATCCATTTTGGACATCATGTCACCTTGCCATAAAGCTGAGTCGATACCTTGTATCGCTACCTCATACGTAGCCGGTTCAGCTTCCTCAATAAGATTAATATCTACATGAGGTGAGATAAGAAATCCATACCTCTTAGGTTGTTTTCTGACTCTCCCAACCTACGCGGTTCTTGTGTATTAGAAAATTGTGGAACAGTCTCATCCCTGATGAACTATTCGTGTTCCGTGAGGGGATCAGTGCCAGGAACAGTATCACTCCGATTTTTATCGAGTTATACTTTCTTCCCACTTACCACTACATTTATGAATTCCTTTTCGAGGAAAACTGCATGGAGAGCAACAAATATTTTTTTCTCTTATTTGTTGTGGATATAATATCCTTTGGTTTCTCTAGGACAACCAATTACAAATAGGCACTTATCCGATTTGGGTTCTAGTTTGGTACCATCCATATATTTAACGTATGCCCAGCATCCCCAAATCTTCAGGAATGAGAAACCTGATTTCTTTCCTGTCCATATTTCAAATGGAGTCTGTCCAATAGACTTTGATGAAACCTTATTCAAAATAAGTATTGCACTATTTAATGCGTATCCCCAGAAGGAAATTGGTAGCTCTGTGTGACTCATCATTGACCTTACCATGTCAAACAAAGTTCAGTTTCTCCGTTCGGACACACCATTCAATTGAGGTGTTCCAGGAGGAGTCCACTGCGAAAGAATACCATATTCTTTTAAGTAATCCAGAAATTTATTGCTTAAGTATTCTCGACCACGGTCCAACCGCAATGTTTTAATACTTTTGTCGGTCTATTTTTCTACTTCGTGTCGAAACTCTTTGAATTTATCAAAAGTTTCCGAATTGTGTGTCGTAAGATACACATAACCATAACGCGATGCATCATCCGTAAATGTTACAAAGTATTCATATCCACCTCTAGCATGGCTAGATATGGGCCCACATACGTCACTATGAACGAGGGCTAACAGTTCGGTGGCACGTACATCTTTACCGCTAAAAGGTGTTTTAGGCACTTTGCCTAATAAACAGGATTCACATACGTCATATGAATTAGGATCAAATCCGTCCAAGTTTCCACTCATCGTAAGTGTGGATATACGAGTCTTGTTAATGTGTCCTAGACAACAATGCCACAGATAAGTTTCATCCGTGTTACTCAATTTGAGCCTTTTGTTTGTCATGTTATATGTTTGAGATTCATTTATATTCAAAATATAAAGACTATTATTAACATCTGCTGTACATATCAAAATGTCATCTTTATATACAAAACACCCAGTGTTCCTGAATACAAAGGTTTAGCCGCATCGGGTTAAACAAGATACAGAGATGATGTTCCTTAGTCAAACTAGGTACAAAATAACAGTCACCTAATGTAATTACATGTCCCAATGGTAGATACAAAACATAGGTCCCAACGGCCAAAACAGTGACTCTTGTCCCATTTTCGACTCGTAGTTCGATCTCTCCTGAAGCCAGTCTCCTGCTAATCAGCAGATCCTGCACATCAGTACATGTGAGTACCACATCCAGAATCAAAAATCCAATTTTTAAAACCAGCAGTGGACATGTTTATAACAAACATATCTGAAGCCAGATCCATGCCCGTCTTCACTTTCTTCAACTTCGCCTTGTACTCACGGTAGTCACGCTTCTAGTGACCCTATTTGCCACAATGTAGGTAGACGTCTTGGGATATGTCCTTAGTCTTCCCAGAAGACTGTGATGATTTGGCCTTGCCCATTTTCTTCTTTTTCTTCACACCTCCAGAAGCCTTCGGCCAAGTCTTGGCCTTCTGAGACGTCGAAGTAAGATGTGCCTCGCGCTTCTTGCCCTTCAGAAGCTCTGGCTTTGCTTCTTTCAGCATCGCCATCAACTTTCCAAGAGTCTTCTTTGGTTAATCATATTGTAGTTCATGATGAACCCGCCACAGCAATCGGGCAGAGACTGTAAGATTAAATCTATGGAAGTCTCGGCCTCGAAGGTTATGCCCAGCTAACCTAGCTGTTCGATGTCAGCAATCATCTGTGACACATAGTGCTCGATAGATGTACCCTCTGACATACGTGAGTGAAAAAGCTTCTTTTGTAATTCATACTTCTGAGATCTAAGATTAAATCTGTGAAGGTCCTTCAATTTCAGTATCATGTTATAAGGATCCAATCCTTTGTTCTGTCGAAGAAATTGAGGAGTCATTGCGACAAGGATGATAGATTGAGCACTAAAGTTATCATCACGATGAGTCTTCCAAAGCTCATGCTATACTATTTTCTCAACTCCGGGCTTAGGCCCGAGAGATTTCTCTATGACTTAGAGTAACTTCTTGACTCCCAGGACTATCCTGAGATTCATCTCCCAATCTGGAAAATTGGAGCCGTTAAAGACATTCTCGCCCATGATAATTTCCCTAACGCTAATCTTTCCATCCATCTTGATTGCTATAGTCGAACTATCCAATCAACGATTTCAGGTACACTCAAAATGTAATGGTTACTATATAGTCCAACTATATAACCAACTACAAGTGGAGTAATGTCTTGTATAGTCTAACTGTTCCATGAAAGCAATAAAAGATATTAGTCCAACTAATATATATTTATAACGATGATAAATAAAAATAAAAGAGCGAGTATTAGTAAGTATTAAACAAAATTGCAAATTTAATACTAGCCTCCCACTATTTTTCGGCGAGCCTCTAACCCTCTGTGGAGTACTCGGGAAACCCAGTTTCCTAGTGGGCTAGGATCCCGTTGAATAACACATAACTTTGACTTTGGCCAACAAGCTGTATGAAACTTAACTAGGTAGATCTCTAAGATCAATTGGATCCCATCCAATTCCTAGATCTGGTAGGTGGACCTCCAAGTCCAAAACATATATCCAATATATTTCCTAACCTTTTCCTCTAAATCAACTAAGCCTTGGATTTGGCTCAACAAGCTTAATGATTCCAATTAAGCGTGACCCATTGACAGTGGGAAAGCTTCGTAATCCACGTCGATGTGCAGAAGTGACCTTGACTTTGGCCAACAAGTCACAACTGCCCAAGACATGCGATATATAACAAAGCTTTCGTGGTTCAAACACATCCGCGATGGACAATGATCTTGACTTTGGCCAACAAATCAAAGTCAATCTTGGATCTTGAGAGAGAACCACTCAATGGAAGGAAAACGCTTAATATTAAAGTGAGGGTTTTTCGCGTAAATTGGCAACCAATTTATTATCTTTGATTAGGTCTCATCATACACCCTTAAACATTCATTCTAAAATCATAATAAGGCGCGATAAATTAGTAATGATATGCGGATGGATATATAATACAATTTGTTCCTAGAACAAATCAATCTATTTCCTCTCTCTCGCAAGCTTTTTACATTCTTCTACCCAATTACATAACACTAAAAGAAACCTCATTTACATTGAGGGGAATTGGTGGGAAGAGAAATACAAAGAGAATAGGAGGTGAAAGGCTAGACACGCATGTCCAATTTAAATAAATTCCAAATTTACAACAATTTCAAAAATTACCCCCACCCTACTATTATTCATCCGATATACATTATTCATATAAATACATCCAAGTATTCACACAAATCATGATGTCAATCAATCTAATCCAATTAATTAATCTTTGATTAATGACCATCCAATGTTCATACAACAATTTGATTTGCGCGAGTCCAACTCGTTTAAGAATAAATACTCAAAGTACGTATTCTTAAATTATATCGAACTATAATTTTAAATCCAATTTTAAATTATATCCAATACTAATTCATGTTTAATTCCAAATTAAACAATTACACTTATTTAAGTGCCTTATTGGACTTGGATTCCAAATTCAATCCAATTGGGTCTGAAAGGCTCAATTAGCATCCAATGCCAATTCAATTAAAGTCCAATGGACTTTCAATTAATTCTTTAGGCATGGGCTTTGGCAATTATGGATCCAACCCAAAATGCCAAGGCCCAATTAGGAATCACCCTATGCGACAAAAATCAATTTAGGTCCATTAGGCCCAATAAAATTTTTAAAGGCCCAATAGTCATATTTGGACTTTATGGAAATGGTTTTAGGCCCAATTGGATCCAACCCAATTTTCCAAAACCAAACTTGGGCCAACCAAGCCCATTAGCCCAATTACAACAAATTAAATTAACATAATATTCCAAAATCACATTAATTTAATTTAAAGTGTAATTAACACAATTAATCAATTAATCTAATGTTTCCAAAACAATAATTAATCCAATTAATCATGCTCAGTTATCCAATTCATGTCCAACACAAATTGAAGCAAAATCAATTCATTCAACATGCTTCAAACTCACGGCATTAGCAAGAAATAACATCCAATTTTGATTTCAATCCAATTAAATCAACAATCAATATTCATTTCATATATTTAACATATCCCATTGTCAAATTTCAAAAAACACCATGAGTTCTTCCTAGGGTAACATTCGACCATGTCTTAAGATTTGGGAAAATTTTTGATCCAATCAATTTCTCAAATCTAATGATGCACAAATCCAATTCATCATCATCTAAACACAACTAAACAATCAATTTGGAAAAATCATGCTCAAAGCAAAAATACCCAAATTAAAGTTAGGAACCCTAGAATTCAAATCATGCTTAGATTGGCTCTTGATACCATTATTAGTGTCTCTAAGACTTGCCAAGGATCCTAAACATGATTCTAGTGTGAATAAAATCAAAATAAGTTGCGGAAGACTTACATTGATCGGTAGAGAAGTTCAAAACTTTTGTTGGATGTTGGAAGCTCCAAGCTTTGAAAATGAATTCCAAACTCAAGTTAATAAGTTATATTTTCCAAAAACAAACTTAGTGTGTTGGAAAGTAAAATGCATTAAATGCATCCAACTACTTCCATCACCAATAGTGACTAGTGATGTAAGTAAAGTGGGTCCCACCACTTTAAATTAAAATTCAAGTTGGCTTACACAACATAATTTGGGCCCGGGTTCGTTTAATCCGATTAAACGAATTTTTCGTCGCTAAATAATTATATCCAATTTAATGAAATAATAATGCCTCGTAAAATTATTACGAAAGTTGCTTACGAATTAATTCCAAATTAATTCGTTCGCTTCAATTAAAATCCAATTTTAATTCCGTATTGAAATCGAATTTCAATTAATATATCTGATATATTATTTTACCCCAAATAAATAAATTAAATAGAAAAATTCAATTTAACTATTAAATTTATTTAATTGATTAATTCCAAATTAATCGCTTTCTCTCTTCTAGACGAATTTAATCCCAGATAAATTCTTGCCGTAATTAATCCCAGATTAATTATGTTCGAATCAAATGTCATCGATGAATTTTTGGGAAGTGACCCAAGAGATCCATGGATATGTTGGCAGTAAATACAGTTGTCAGACTATCTGACATGTGCGTACCCCGTATCACGTTCTCACCGATTTACAAGACATGGTTGGCTTCTAGCAAAGCACTGTGCCTACCCAATTCTCCAGAAATATTCAACGAGGAATATATAATCTATATCAGGCGTAGTATACAATGTATTGCGTAATACGATCCAGTATCGGATGTCACATGTTAGGCCTGGGGCTGGAATTGTGTCTGCCCCGTACGAAGCATATATCAGATCACTAGCAACTAGTCTCTGTAATCGGATAATCATGACCTAGTCATATTATCCCTATAGCTGCAGCATTTAAGAGTACTAGTTTTGTATCCATGCGTGATCATCATCTCCATATGACTGAAGTGATACTTCCATCTTGACATCACACCCAATACACTATGATTCTCAGTAAACCCAGAAGAGGCGTACATAGAACCTGTTGAAGCTCCGGACCACCAAAATCAAATTATACTGATTGTCGCAAGTATTGACGATGCAAGTCTCAGGTTAAGACCACATATACCTACCCTGATTCGGATTCTCATAGACACATAGTCATACTACGAATGGGATTCTGAAGGGTCTATCCAGAGCAAAGCTGTTCCCGGTCCAACGGCTAACAGAACCTCATATCACACTTACATAAGTATCAAATACTTAAATATATGAGAACTATGTCGTAAAGCTTCCATAACGCGCACAAGTGTAATACTAGTCTATTCTGTATTATTGATGTTCCGTCTCGATAATACTACGACTAGGGATATTTAATGATTAAACCTTTCGTGGATTAATATTGTCTCATATCTTATTAATCTGGTACTAATCATATGAATTTTTATCATTTAGATATCCAAGTAATCCAATTAAAAAAAGATAAACGAGCAATTTCCTTTCTCACATAGTTAATTTGAACAAAAACACCATGTCATTTACAAATAATTATGCTATGAGTCATAATTGTCCAACAGAATCATGCTGCACAAAGGATGTGATGTCGTTTCTCAACTTTGTTGTTCTGGCTGGGGGAAAGTATTTTGCAAGGAACTTGGTGGCAAGATTGTTCCAAGTGGTTATGGAACCTGCTGGTAGTGAATTGAGCCAAGCCTTAGCTTTGTCTTTCAATAAATATGGGAAAATACGCAGCTGCATTTCTTCTTCTGCCCCTCGGTTGTAGTTGAATATGCCATAAACTTCCAGAAAGTTACTGATGTGGGCATTGGGGTCTTCAATTGCACTTCCCCCAAACTGAACTGAATGTTGTATCATTTGAATACATGTTTTGATGTCACACGCATTTGAAGGTAAGGGTGGAAGTATAATGCATGATATGAAGCCGTCAACTACCAGAATTGTTCTGTCTCGAATGGGAATTGATGGTGCTACTTCCAAAGGTAAATGTTCTTGATTGTTCATGTTGATCAGTGCTTATTGATATTCTCGCCTTTCCCTTATTAATTGTTTGATTGTTCTTTCAATTTTTGGGTCAAGTGGACGGATTTCAAAGCTTCTGCTTCTTCTCATGTAGTGTTTGAGAACCTGAAATATAAGAAAACAAAAATAATAAGTAAAAATAAATTAGACACAAGAAAAGTATCTAACCTCAAAATTAATAGTAAAAGATAAATAAGTCCCCGACAACGGCGCCAAAAACTTGATCGGTGAAATCATTCATGTTACGCAAGCGCACATATCATTCAAGTAATATAAAATATATCGACCCCACGAGGACTTAATACCTATGCTATTAATTTATTGAAGTTAAATTTCTACAAGTATATAAAAATTGATTGTTGTTTGGTTGGTGATTTTAACTAAAGACAAGTAATTAAAATAATGCAAAAGTAAATTCTAAAAAGTAATCAATATTATGAAACTATCTAGGGTTGTGAATCCTTCCAATATTCTTCTAAAGATGAAGTGATCATCTTATATTTGTGTAATATGTTAGTTTATTAACATGAAACATGAATATATGCAAAAGTCTATATCGATGGTCGAATGCAAACACCTAAAGTGACCTAATTAATATGTATATGTTAATTAAGAAACTCCAAATTCATTAAGATCAAGTTCCAATTATGGCTACCCACGCCCGACAGGTATATGTCTATCCTGGAAGGAAATCTCATAGGTGAGATCGTGAGCTATTGAGTCTAAGGTTGAAACCTAAAATCTCTTTGTCAAGTTCATTTTAAGTTTACCAAATCAATCTTATTAATTTCCAATTAACAAGAAGCATTAAGATTAAGACTCAATAAATAAACCAAAACATCACACAAGACTCAAGATAAATCAACTTATAAAACCATTGATATTGGAATTCATCACAACCCTAGATATTGTATTTAGTTACAATACATACTTAGGACTACTAAAGACATAAATAAATAAAACAACATAAAACAAGTTGAAAACTAAAAAGTTGAAATAAAACAATGAAATAAAATGCTTGAGTTAGAGGATCCACTTTTAATATTTCAAATCTAAAAATCTCTCTTATTGTAATATATAAATTTGCATGAATTACCAACCGACCATATTGGCGGTATCCAATTAAGTCAAATTTAATTTAATCCAACCCACCATAAAGGCGGAATCTAATTAAGTCAGGATTAAGATTGATTTAATTGAATTCAACAGGCCATAAAGGCAGTATCTATTTAAGTCAACTTTGTAGATAATTTATATATTATAAAATAAAGGAGATTAATCTAAATTATCATAATAGAAGTTTCACCTTTCACCCCAGCAGAAAGAAGTTACCTACTCATACTTAAGTAAAACAAACAAAATTTAATTACTAAATAAAATTTAATTATAAGAAAACTGAAATAAACACACAAGATACTATATTCTTAGTATTCTAGAGAAAATCCCCAGAAGAAAGTATGAAGAAATTCAACTGATTTCAGCCTCTATTAATAGGCTCCAAAAATTACTCGCGTCGAGATGCGCCAAGTCTTCTGCGTCGCGACACGTGCTATAGTAGATGAGGGCTGCATTATTGTGTCGGCGTCGCGACTCAAAGGGCTTGGGCGTCGTGACGCATGCTACAGTGATGCCGTGTGTTGGCAGCGCATGATTTTCTCGGCGTCGCGACGCAAAAGGCTTGGGCGTTGCGACACCCGAGAGTAAAATTCCCATTTTGCCCCTTTTCATCTGTTTTTCACCATTTTAGTCCCGTTTGATTCCATTGAGTCCTGATCTTCCACACTTAGATGACAGTCACATCACCGATCTATTTAGATCAGACCTCCGTCTGTTCCTTGGGTGTGGATAGATCCTCAGGGTGTCCTGTGTGTGTTGATATAGGATCCGTCAGTTCTGTATACAGAGCATATGTAGTCCATTTATGATTAGAAATCAGATAAAAACCATGGGCCCGTGGTACACTTTGGAAGTCAGTTTTAAGTGTTCTTTTTGAGATTGCTAATAGAGACGTCGACGGGATAGTCCCTATAGAGATTTGACGTTAACATCTATATCTCTGAGATATATCCGGATACCTGTGACGAAGGAATTATACATTTTCCATGACCTCGACCTGTATGATTCAACGAGTTTATCCGTGGTCGTCATAAGTTACGGGTGGGTAAATTATCAACATGAAATTGGATTTTGTGACGGATATGTCTGAATATAGAGAGTCTCACTAATGATATATACTCGTAGAGCAGTAGGGAAACATTTATGAATAATACTGATTATTTATAAGTCGTTTAAAGGTTAAACGAAAAATACATGGGAATGGATCTAATAGTCATTTCCTAATTTTTGTGTATTTGCATTTAATGATAGATTTTATCAAATACACATTAATTAATTGTCAAATTGAGATATTTGACTAATATCATAAATATATATGTATTTGATATTTAATGTAAATATAATACATATATTTAATATAATTGTATTTAAATAATTATTTAATTGTTAAATAATTAAATTAATTAAAAATATAAATATCTTAAGTTTTGATATTTTATTAAATGACTTGAGTTGCAATTGTTGACTCATTTGAAAATCATTAAAGTTGTAATGATAAAGCAAAACAAGTTGATAAAGCTTTTAATGAAACAAAAATTAAATATCTAGATATTTACTTTATGTCAAATTCGGCCAAGGGAAAATGGAGGAGGTATAAATTTTTGTTTCATTTTAGGGTTTGATAAGTTCAATATACACAAAATAAACATAAAAGAAGTTGAGAGAAAAAGCTTGGAGGCTGAAGAAGAAAGCTTGGAAAAAGCTTATTTTTGCAAGTTTTTCTTTAAAGTCTTCAACATGAAAATAGTTTCTAACATGCTTGGAATCATTTTGTATTGCTTTGATGTTCTCTCTTCTCTTATAGTTTGTGTTTATTTGGTTGTGAACTTGAATGAAAGATCTATGCATGTAAGTAAGCTTGAAATGGTTTCAAAGGCTTACTTTTGATTCTTTGGAAATCAAGTTGCCATTCTAGAGTTGTTGAGCCACTCCTTGGTGACCTAGAATTTTTCTAGAGTTATTTCAAAGTTGTGAGGCTTGTTTGGTGAAGTAATGAATGGATTAAAGTGTTGGATTTTAACGATTTGGTAAAATTGGTCAATTTGATGAAATTGAAAAATTAGGGTTCATAACCCATTCCAAAATTGGGTCTTTTCATATATGTGATGTATTATGGAGTGTATATAATGCATGTAAATTTTTGGTTTGATTGGATTTGATCTTGACATGTTTTGAACATAAAATGACTAAATTAGGCTTAAATTTAGGGATTTTGTTGCAAACTAATTTTGATGTATTGGATATGTTGGAAATAATTTTAGAAGTGATTTAGAATCATCCAAAATTATATTTGACAATTTTAGGACTAAAATGATCAATTTACAAAGTATTGGGCCAATTCTATAATTACCAAGAAATTTGGTTTCTTCTGTAATTTTTTAGAATTTGATGATTGGATAATTAAATAAATAAGTTTATTTAATTGATCCAAGAAAAATTTTGAATTCGGAAAATTTTGATTTTCCACTATTCCGCTGAGTTACCGGATTTTCGCCATAAAACCCCCTACAAAATGGTATTAGAGCGAGTGTGATTCTGGACACCCTAATATGATAATGCCTTTTAAATTAAATGTTTAATTTATTCTTTGCTTGTTACATGCATGTATTTATTTAATTTGATTAAATAAACTAAAAAGCATCTTTTGCTGAAAATCCCTATTAAATAAGGTTTTATGTGAATTATGTATTTGATGCATATTACATGGTCTGTCTTGTCAATACGGTTTATGAATATTTTTCCGTGACTACATCCAAGACCGTGCCTCTGCTGTGAGGGTGTAGCCGATAGAAATTTATTTATGCTGGATGTATATTAGATACTAGATAAATTCAAGCGAAAGCGGAATCCTGAACGTGCCCAAGCTGTCAGGGTTACGCAAGTAGCTTGAGTTTATCATTGACGAGTTTAACCTTGGTACGTCTCCTTGTGAATGTACCCAAGTTGTCACAACGAGAAACGACCAGGACCGGAAACCCATGAGTCACTATTGAGTGATTGACAATGAGTTGTCTACCTGATGAATATACGTGGCGAGACCGTGCCTCTGTTGTGAGCTGAAATTTATTCATGGGATCCACCTTTCACTATTTGTATTTAATTTAATTATTAAATCTTTGTATTCTGTTTGAGGATTACAGTATTGCATGATTTAGTGGGAAGGGCATTTTTAGATTAAAATTCCATGATCTAGTTAATGCTTTGATATTATATGAAATTGCTTTATAATCTGCTAACCGTTTTTCGTAATCGATATGATAGATTTGCGATGGCGGTTGTAGGCATTGCATTTTTGCATATAAATCCCGATGATGAGTCTCATTTGGAGGCACTACCTTTTAAGTCGCGGAAGCCGCGGGAAACGGACGTCGGAAGGGAAAAGATGGAAATCGGTACTTTGTCGAATTTGACTCGCTTGTTTAGCTTCGGGCTCGCTGTTGGACCTCCGTTTTAAAAAACACCCTAATCCAAAATAATTAAAACCTTTAAAATACATGCCACAAATCAAATTAAATTAAATTAAAGTTAACTAATTTAAAGTAAATTAAAATACAATGAAATTAAATTAAAATCCAACACAAATTAAATTCCAATTTAAATTAAATTAAAACAAATTAAATTAAATTAAATCTAAATTAAATTAAACAAATATTAATTAAAATCTAATACCAAAATTAAAATAAATCACTTCCTAATTTAATAATCCACTCACCAAGCCCACACGCCCATTCACCCTAATACACACCCAAATTAAATCAAATATTAATTAAATTAAGTATTAACTAAATGAAATATTAATTAAATTGAATAAATAAATATTTAAACCATTTACCAATTAAATAAAACAAAAAATATAATCATGCCTAATTTAAACAAATCAAATATGTTTTATACCTAAATTAAAAAGATGTTATGCCTAATTAAATCAATCCTAAGCAATTAAAAAATATTGTATTCCTAAACCAACACAAATTAGATATTCAAACTTCCTAATCTAAACCAATCTTGTCTCCATCAAATCTTTGACTTTCCTTGCTCAATACCAAATCAAATCCTTGCTCTTAATGCCAAATCCTATTCCTTGTGAGACAAGGAGTAACCCTAGCCATCTTTTATATAAACATGCACTAACCTAGCTCACAGCTCCCTCTCTAAGATTACAATACACGACATCCTCTCCTCTCTCATTCACAAACAAAAAAACCCTACACAATAACCCTTCAACCGTCATAAGCATATCACGCCATACACTAAAAACAAGCCATTCACGTACTGTAAGCCAACATACCACTCAGAAAATACCCACTCACATGTCTCATTCCATCTCTCGGCAGCCTCATGCGTAAACCCATTGCCATTCTGCACGCACAGCACGTAGCCATTAGCACACACTAATCACGTCTTCACTAAGCCCAATTCCACAGCTCGCCATTATCCACGTGAAAAGCAGTCCATAATCGCCCTAAACAGTGAGGAAAAATACCCCTGAACTGCCTGAAATAGTGCCCCAAACCGAGACAAAAAACCAAGCCAAAACAGTCCCCTAATATACCAAAACAGTGACCTGAAAATACATCAAAAAAATAGCAGCCCTTTGCCGAGTTTTAGTCTTTCCAACAGCCCCCTAGAACCGAAAAACAAGGCCTGAAACAGTGAGCAGAAGACGCATCCAAAACAGCAGCAAAACGAAGCCCAGACAGCAAGAAAAACAGTGGAACAACGAGTTAAGACGCTAAGCTAGTGAACCGGAAGAGTAAGGAGCTTTTACCCCTTCCGATCTCCGTGAAACGTAAGTCCGAAGACGACTTAAAAGGTTAGACCTGAGGGTATTTTCCACATTTGTTTTCTGTTTTACCTTTATTATTCATTGAGTATTATTCGCATGATTGATATGTTAAAAATGCATGTTGTGGCCTTTGAGTAGATAAATATGCATGTACCATGAAATATTGTATGTTGAGAACTTGGAATAGAATGAAAGATGTGTCAACTCTCGCGGTATATCGGATGGAAACCAGGACGTAAATTCCGTAGTCGAATCCCAATTGACGGTAGTACGGTCTGTACTCGGGATACAACTCCACGTACCGCTTGAGTAAACGGCACCTTCTTTTATTTTATGTTGCTTTGGTTTATTTATTTTTGTCATTTGAATTCTGCATGTTACTTGTTTATGCATGATGCAATCGAGTGCATGGGCTTAGTAAGTGCGATGAAAGGTCCTCTAATTTGAGGGGATAAAATCCTTTACCACGATGCTTCGCTACACCGATTGATGTGTGTTCGGTTGAATGCAAGATATGTTCAATTGGGCACACTAAGTTTGATATTATTGTCTTTAATTCTTTCTATGCATGATGCAATCGAGTGCATGGGCTTAGTAAGTGGGATGAAAGGTCCCCTAATTGGAGGGGTTAAAATCCTTTACCACGATGCTTCGCCGCACCGATTGATGTGTGTTCGGTTGAATGCAAGATATGTTCAATCGGGCACACTAAGTTTGATATAGTTATCTTTGTCTTTGTACATATTGTAACGAAAGGCGCATGGGCCTATTGTGTTGGATTAAAAGGTTCTCCATTTGGGGGAAGAAAAGCCTAAAAGGCTACCTTTACCACGATATTCGCCGTGTCTTTCATCTATTTGATTGCATCGTCTATTCCTGTCTTGGCTCGACCTATTGTCATTGGTGTACCCATATTCACATGCCCTTGGCCTCAAGCCATTAGCCACATCAAGCTTCACGCCCCTAGCTCTCTCATCACTCAAAAACTCCACGGCAAGAACCAAAATAAATAACACAAAATTAAACCCTACCCTCTGATCACGTAACCAAAAAGCCATACACATGCATCTCACAATTGCTCATTCATCAAGCCTTTCAAAGCCACAAGTCCTTTCGCCTAACAACCCGTAATGCCCATCTCTCTCGCCACACAAAGGCCACGTTCACGTCCCTCAGCAAAGCTTCAAGCCACACGAAGCCCTCACTCTCACTTAGCCACGCATATTGCCCAATAGCCAAAACCCACTCACAACCTGCACCTTCACAACGCCACACGTCCTTTATCAAACCCAAAATCAACAACCCCTCTCCACTGACCGATAACACAAAGACCACAGCCTCACAGACCCCACGCAAATCAAACTTGTAAATAGTCCACGCCTAACCCTCTGCACAACCTCCACGCCTCACAAATTGCTACCATTCACGCACACTTGCCCCCCACATTGATAGTCCTCATACACTCAAACAATTCACGCAATTCGCCTGCCATTGAGCCGCTTACCATAAGCACAACTCCTCATGTCATAAGGCTGGCTATACCATTCATGCATGTATTATGAAGTCTCATATAGTCATTCTTATCTTTGTAAGCATCATAATGAAAAGCATGTTTATCCCATGGGTTGCATCATTTACCTTCATCTTGGCTTAACGTATTACAATTCATATATCCATGACATGATAGCATTCGAGTATTATTTCTTGTGGTATATAGGATGGAAACCCAGACGTAAATTCCGTAGCCGATTCCGAATGGACGGTAGTGCGGTCTATACTTGGGATACAATTCCACGTACCACTTGGAAAAATGTTTACATCTGTTCTTGTGTGATTAATGTGTGTGCTTGTGTTTTCGTGAATACAATATGCCAATGAAGTTGTATGTTCACAGCTACTTTGATGTACTTTCAAGCATGCAATCTTAGATATAAAATGTATGTAAATTTAGGTGTAAGTTTTATTTTGTATATGTGAATTTAGAAGCATGATATTCCTGGAAATAAGTGTTACTTAAGCTTGATTAAATTATCACACAAATCCATTCATTACAAGTTGCATAAGTAAGGGACCATTCCGAACCCAACGGTTTGAGGTCTTCCCTTGCGAGGGGTGAGTGCGGCCTTAAATCTCATTTTCCCGGTTCACACCGGGTGGCGACTCCATTATTCTCCGGTTTAGTCCCCCGCGGGCTACTCCGTACTCCCAACTAGGCCGCGAGCCTAGGACAGCATGCGTCGCCGCAGTTCCTGTGTTCCCACAGTCTGGCGACTCCACTGGGGATAGAGAATCGGCCCCGAATATTGTCTTGTAATGTTTGGATTTATGTTTTAATTGACCGTGTCTATAGTGGATAAAATGGGGGTTTAATCAATGCATTTTAAGGCTAGGTAATGGTTTGGTGTCTTCCTTCATTCACTACCTTTCTAGAAGGAAAAGCTGTGAAGGCACCTATATGGCCATCTACTCGTAGCCTATTGTGATGGACTAATTTGGAGGACTCATTGTTTATTCCTGACACCAAGCGATAAGAGCCTAAGAGGCTTGGGTATTTAAGTGAGCCTCGCTCCACCTTCCCTCTGGGGAATCTACAACGGGAAATCCATTTGACAGTCTGTCACACACCATAGCTCATTGGCACGTACCTTAGTGTATAAAAAAGGGTGCGCTCACTTGGTTGCTCGAACCCTTGATTGGGGAGACCTAGTTGTGGGCCATCCTTCGCCGATGAGAGCCTTTGTCTATACTCTTGTGAACCCACCCATAGACCGAGGTTGTATGGTTAAAGTAACAATTATTTCCTTGAGTATGTGCTTGTGGACCATCCTCATTTGGATGCAGTTGGACCATTGTCAGAAATGTGGACTTGCTGGGCCATTTAAACTGGAGCAAGTTCGTACCTTATGACCATTGGGCCAAAGCTTCTGAAATGTTGATGGGCTATTCTGTAGAAATTATTACTCTATGTTTGCATTATCTTTCTTTTATGCTTATGCTTGGGAACATCATCGTTTGGATCCATTTGGACCATTTGTCATGAGATGTGAACTCGTTGGGCCATTTAAACTGGGACGAGTTCATTCCTATGACAATTAGCCCAAAAGCTTCTAAAATGATAATGGGCCGACTTGTTTGAAAATTTTAGTTGATTTAGTATGATATATATGTTACATGCATCTCATGCACCCCATACATACATACATCATGTTAACCCTTGTGTTCTGAAAGCCATCATAGATTCCCGTTGGGTTAGAAAAAAGGGAAGACTCACCAAAATACTGAGAACAGATATGAGTGAATCAGATATTGAGGTATCCCGGATAGATCAGTTGGAAAATGGTTTCGCCAAGATTATCGAACAGTTGCAAGCCTTAACCACTACCATGGCAAATATGGTTGTACCCCGTGCTGGGGGAAATTCTGGGAATGTGAGGCGCGAGAAGCCTCCGAATGGGTTGGGGGATGATATCCCCACTTTTGATGATGACATGACAGAGTATGTAACAGGCAAAGTGATTGGGTCTCAGACAGAATTTCAGAAGCTTCGGGATCAGGTTGAAACAGTTACCCACAAAATGAGGGGTAAACATGGAGAGTTGTTAGATTATGAGGCAATGACCTTCGGATAACAGCTACCAGCTCAGTTTAAAATGCCCGACATAACCAAGTTTAATGGGAATGGAGACCCGAGAGTCCATCTGCAGCAATATGTCTCAGTCATGAGTTCAGTAGACCTATCACAGCGCCAAGTCCCAAAAAGATGTTTGGGATGTCACTCGAGGGGCACCTGTGGTTTGGTATCATAGCCTTGAGAAGAAGGTTAAAGAAGATTGGAGGGAACTAGCTGATGCTTTTCTAAAATAGTATGTTACAGACTTAGAGATTGACTTGTCACTCCGTGATTTGGAGAACACTAAGCAGAAGCCGGAAGAAAGCTTCAAGGAGTATGTAGACCGCTGGAGAAGACAGCTTTTGAAGATACAGACTCGGCCCTCTGAGAAAGACCAGATCAAAATGATCATCAAGGGTACTAAGCCCTTCATTTATGGTAAGCTGCGGAGGATGACTTCGATGATTACGGATTTCTGACAATTGAGGGAGACGGTTATGGATATTGAAGAAGAAGAGGCTGAAAACAGAAAGTTCTATGGCCAGAATAGAAGGAATATTGAGGGACCTTCAGGGACCAAGCCCGCTACCCGCTGAGGTCACTGCCATCAAAAGCAGGTGATTTTCCAACCTTGGTAAGCCTCTTTCAAGGGTGTTCCAAAAGCTGAAGGCACAAGGACTTCTGGAACCCTTAGAGGCTAAACCAATTCCAAACCCTGTACCACCCAACCTTGACCTAAGCCTGTTATTGTCACATCCATCGAGAAGGGGTCACGAAACTGATAGCTGCACCCGCCTTAGGCATGAGATCCAAAAACCTCATTGACTCCCACAAAATACCTGACCCAGAAAGAGAACAACCCAACGCACACAGAAATCCCCTACCCAACTACATGATCACTCTGGCCTACCGAAAACACTTGTCCTCCAAACTCTCAACCACTCAGCTTCATTCATAGGAATAGGGGATGACAACGGTGGAGAACAACATAGGCCAATGAAGAAGGAAATGCTGCGAATGATGAAGTTATTCCTCCTAGTTTATTTGATCCTGCATTTTTAATAAAGAGATTGATTTTGTCTTTTCGTTCGAACCTTTTCTTAATGATAATATAAAGACATTTGTTTTGCTTACTTGCCTGAATCTCTTCCTTTCAACCGGAAACATTAGTATATTTGAGAAAAGCATTCACCTTGGTACTATGAAATTCAGTGATGTTTAGAACACGGGGAATTCCCGAAAGCAGCAAGCAGAAAAGATATGATGATCATTCATAAATTAGGAAATGGGGCAGTGAGACTATCAGACTTGGAAGGGAATGAGTTCACCGAGCCGATTAAAGTGGAAAGGTTGAAGCAGTATTTTACCTGAGGAAGAATTGGCGGGAGACCTAACCCAACGGGATAGGAAACTCATTCATGCATGCATGCATACACGTAACATACTTTGCATTCTTTTGTGTTTGTTTTGTTTTGTATTCACAGGTTTTGAAGCAGAAAGAGAGAAAGCGGCAAAGACAAACCAATCAGGAACAGCGACAGCACAGTATCAGTCTGGGGGCGAGGCCCATATCAGTATCAGTCTGAGGGCGAGGCCCATATCAGTATCAGTCTTGGGACGAGGCCCATATCAGTATCAGTCTAGGGGCGAGGCCCATATCAGTATCAGTTGGGGGCGAGGCCCATATCAGTATCAGTTGGGAGCGAGGCCGATATCAATTTCAGTCTTGGGGATGAGTCCCAGGGGCGAGGCCCATATCAGTATCAGTTTGGGGTGAGGCCCACATCATTCTGGGGGCGAGGCCCATATCAGCATCACTCTAGGACGAGGCCCACATCAGCATCAGTATCAGTTTAGCCGGGAATGGCACTCCAAGAATGGAAACACAGTTCGAGAATGAACAAGCCGGGAATGGTACTCCAAGAATGGAAACACAAGGAATGAACAAGCCGGGAATGGCCCTCCAAGAATGGAGCAACGGTTCGGAAATGGACCATTATCTCATCTCGCCGAAAATGGCACTCCGAAAATGGAGCACTGTTCGAAATGGACCATCATCTCATCACTTGCCGAAAATGGCACTCTGAAAATGGAGCAACGGTTCGGAAATGGACCATTATCTCATCTCACCGAAAATGGCACTCCGAAAATGGAGCACGGTTCGAAATGGACCATCATCTCATCTCGCCGAAAATGGCACTCCGAAAATGGAGCACGATTCGAAAATGGACCATTATATCATTAGTCACCGAAAATGGCCCTCCAAAAATGGAGCACAGTTCGAAAATGGATAGACATCACTTCAGCAATGCCTCGAAAATGGGGTTTAGCATACCGAAAATGGTAAATCCAGATCAACTCAACTCAACACAGCAGGCAAAAACCAGGAGACAGCTGGCGACCCAGGTAAGTGAAAATGCATTGCATGTACTTTGATAGGATTGTCACTGTCACAGCTGCACAAGCCCCATCAAAGTGGGGGCGACTGTAGGCATTGCATTTTTGCATATAAATCCCGATGATGAGTCTCATTTGGAGGCACTACCTTTTAAGTCGCGGAAGCCGCGGGAAACGGACGTCGGAAGGGAAAAGATGGAAATCGGTACATTGTCGAATTTGACTCGCTTGTTTAGCTTCAGGCTCGCTGTTGGACCTCCGTTTTAAAACACACCCCAATCCAAAATAATTAAAACCTTTAAAATACATGCCACAAATCAAATTAAATTAAATTAAAGTTAACTAATTTAAAGTAAATTAAAATACAATGAAATTAAATTAAAATCCAACACAAATTAAATTCCAATTTAAATTAAATTAAAACAAATTAAATTTAAATTAAATCTAAATTAAATTAAACAGATATTTAATTAAAATCTAATACCAAAATTAAAATAAATCACTTCCTAATTTAATAAACCACTCACCAAGCCCACACGCCCATTCACCCTAATACACACCCAAATTAAATCAAATATTAATTAAATTAAGTATTAACTAAATGAAATATTAATTAAATTGAATAAATAAATAAATATTTAAACCATTTACCAATTAAATAAAACACAAAATATAATCATGCCTAATTAAACAAATCAAATATGTTTATACCTAAATTAAAAAGATGTTATGCCTAATTAAATCAATCCTAAGAAATTAAAAAATATTGTATTCCTAAACCAACACAAATTAGATATTCAAACCTCCTAATCTAAACCAATCTTGTCTCCATCAAATCTTTGACTTTCCTTGCTCAATACCAAATCAAATCCTTGCTCTTAATGCCAAATCCTATTCCTTGTGAGATAGGAGTAACCCTAGCCATCTTCTATATAAACATGCACTAACCTAGCTCACAGCTCCCTCTCTAAGATTACAATACACGACATCCCTCCTCTCTCATTCACAAACAAAAAAACCCTACACAATAACCCTTCAACCGTCATAAGCATATCACGCCATACACTAAAAACAAGCCATTCACGTACTGTAAGCCAACATACCACTCATCAAATACCCACTCACATGTATCATTCCATCTCTCGGCAGCCTCATGCGTAAACCCATTGCCATTCTCCACGCACAGCACGTAGCCATTAGCACACACTAATCACGTCTTCACTAAGCCCAATTCCACAGCTCGCCATTATCCACGTGAAAAGCAGTCCATAATCGCCCTAAACAGTGAGGAAAAATACCCCTGAACTGCCTGAAATAGTGCCCCAAACAGAGACAAAAAATCGAGCCAAAACAGTCCCCTAATATACCAAAACAGTGACCTAAAATACATCAAAAAAACAGCAGCCCTTTCCTGAGTTTTAGTCTTTCCAACAGCCCCCTAGAACCGAAAAACAAGGCCTGAAACAGTGAGCAGAAGACGCATCCGAAACAGCAGCAAAACGAAGCCCAGACAGCAAGAAAAACAGTGGAACGACGAGTTAAGACGCTAAGCTAGTGAACCGGAAGAGTAAGGAGCTTTTACCCATTTTGATCTCCGTGAAACGCAAGTCCGAAGACGACTTAAAAGGTTAGACTTGAGGGTATTTTCCACATTCGTTTTCTGTTTTACCTTTATTATTCATTAAGTATTATTCCCATGATTGATATGTTAAAAATGCATGTTGTGGCCTTTGAGTAGATAAATATGCATGTACCATGAAATATTGTATGTTGAGAACTTGGAATAGAATGAAAGATGTGTCAACTCTCGCGGTATATCGGATGGAAACCCGGACGTAAATTCTGTAGCCGAATCCGAATGGACAGTAGTGCGGTCTGTACTCGGGATACAACTCCACGTACCGCTTGAGTAAACGACATCTTCTTTTGTTTTATGTTGCTTTGGTTTATTTATTTTTGTCATTTGAATTCTGCGTGTTACTTGTTTATGCATGATGCAATTGAGTGCATGGGCTTAGTAAGTGCGATGAAAGGTCCCCTAATTGGAGGGGATAAAATCCTTTACCAAGATGCTTCGCTGCACCGATTGATGTGTGTTCGGTTGAATGCAAGTATGTTCAATCGGGCACACTAAGTTTGATATTATTGTCTTTAATTCTTTGTATGCATGATGCAATCGAGTGCATGGGCTTAGTAAGTGCGATGAAAGGTCCCCTAATTGGAGGGGTTAAAATCATTTACCACGATGCTTCTCCGCACCGATTGATGTGTGTTCGGTTGAATGCAAGATATTCAATCGGGCACACTAAGTTTGATATAGTTATCTTTGTCTTTGTACATATTGTAATGAAAGGCGCATGGGCCTATTGTGTTGGATTAAAAGGTTCTCCATTTGGGGGAAAGAAAAGCCTAAAAGGCTACCTTTACCACGATATTCGCCGTGTCTTTCATCTATTTGATTGCATCGTCTATTCATGTCTTGGCTCGACCTATTGTCATGGTGTACCCATATTCACATGCCCTTGGCCTCAAGCCATTAGCCACATCAAGCTTCACGCCCCTAGCTCTCTCATCACTAAAAACTCCACGGCAAGAACCAAAATAAATAACACAAAATTAAACCCTACCCTCTGATCACGTAACCAAAAAGCCATACACATGCATCTCACAATTGCTCATTCATCAAGTCTTTCAAAGCCACAAGTCCTTTCGCTTAACAACCCGTAATGCCCATCTCTCTCGCCACACAAAGGCCACGTTCACGTCCCTCAGCAAAGCTTCAAGCCACACGAAGCCCTCACTCTCGCTTAGCCACGTATATTGCCCAATAGCCAAAACCCACTCACTACCTGCACCTTGACAACGCCACACGTCCCTTATCAAAGCCCAAATCAACAACCCCTCTCCACTGACCGATAACACAAAGACCACAGCCTCACAGACCCCACGCAAATCAAACGCGTAAACAGTCCACGCCTAACCCTCTGCACAGCCTCCATGCCTCACAAATTGATACCCTTCACGCACACTTGCCCCCCACGTTGACAGTCCCCATACACTCAAACAATTCACGCAATTCTCCTGCCATTGAGCCGCTTACCATAAGCACAACTCCTCATGTCAGAACGCTGGCTATACCATTCATGCATGTATTATGAAGTCTCATATAGTCATTCTTATCTTTGTAAGCATTATAATGAAAAGCATGTTTATCCCATGGGTTGCATCATTTACCTTCATCTTGGCTTAACGTATTACAATTCATATATCCATGACATGATAGCATTCAAGTATTATTTTTTATGGTATATAGGATGGAAACCCAGACGTAACCTTTATGGATAATATTGTCTCATATCTTATAATCTGGAACTAATCATAAGGACTTTTATCGTTTATATATATAAGTAATCAAATTACAAAATGATAAAATGCAATTTCATTGCTACATAATTAATTTGTACAAAAACCACAATGTCTTTTACAAATAGTGACGCTATAGGTCATAATTGTCTAACACTATGGCCTGAATAGGAGGACTGTTGGGGGGGCATCGGGAGCCAAGCCTGCTTTTGCCGAAGTTGCTGCCATCAGAAATAGGCATTTTTCTATCCTTGGTAAGCCTTTGTCTAAGGTGCTTGAGAAGTTGAAGAGACAAAAACTCCTAAAACCCTTAGAACCTAGACCACTTCCTAACCCTCCACCACCACACCAAAACATTAACCTATACTTCCATTACCACCAGTAAAAAGGCCACGACACTGATAACTGCGTCCGCCTCAGGTATGAAATCCAAGACCTCATCGACTCCCACAAAATACCCGACCCAGAAAAAGAACAACCCAACACACAGAGAAACCCCTTACCCAACTATCACTCTGTTCCACCACCCACCTACATGATTAGCTCCAGCCTACCCGAAAACCTTGTCCTCCAAACCCTTGACCGCCAAGCCTTTTACCTGGGGATTTGGGATAGTAGTAGTAAAGATGAGACGGAGCAGGGGAAGAATTTCTGGGAGAACTTCTCAAGCAGTGATGAAGAGGAGGTGAATGGGATGACATGCAGTGGGTGTTTTTACGGTGATGTAACGGAGAAAGGCAAGAAAGTGTTGGCAGAAGGCAGAGAAGTGGCAGAGAACGTGGATAATGCTGAAGAAGATGTAGTGCTGCATCAGTTGAAGAAGACGCGAGCACAGGTGAGCGTTTGGGAGTTATTTTGTACATCTCAGGAGCACATGCGCGCCATGGTTGAGGCTTTGAGTAAGATAATGGTACCGGAGGATGCCAAACCCGCAATGTTCATAGGGTCGGTACAGAATGAAGCTTTGCAGGTGATAACGTTCTCTGAGGAGGAACTCTCGTTGGAGGGAAGGGATCACAATAGGCCATTGTTCATTAGAGCGGAAGTGAAGGGAAATAGGACATCTTGTGTGATGGTGGATGATGGCTCATCTATCAATGTGTGCCCTTTGAAGATTCTATCGAGGTTAGGTATGAAGGTAACAGATTTGAGTCCCTCCAACATGACCATCAAGGCGTATGATGATAGTGAGCGGGGAGTAGAAGGCACTTTTGCTGCAGTAGTCAAAGTGGGCCCAATTGAGGATGAGGTTGAGTTCACGGTGCTTGATATCCCGGCCACTTTTACTTTGCTATTGGGGAGGCCATGGTTTCACAAGCTTGGGGGCGTGCCCTCCACTTTGCACCAAGTTATTAAGTTTCCATATGGAGGGGAGATCGTCACCATTAGAGCTGAGGTAGACAATGTTGTGGCCGCTTTGGAGATACAACCTTTCACAAGGTTCCAAGTGGTTGCAAACTTTGAGGAGTGGGTGGATCCTAAGGTGGCTAGGATCATGGAGAAGATGAAGTTTGAGCTGGGCACGGGATCAGGTGTTGGAGGAGCACTACCAGACATCAAGGGGCAGACCACCAAGAGAGGATTGGGGTACAAGTCCGACGAGGATAAGCTGAAGACCAAGAATAAAGGGTTGAAGCTGGCAGACTACTTTATGAAAGCTATGGGGTATCAATGAGAGCCTGAACCAGTGGAAGTCAATGGGATCATGATACCAGGATTTGAGATCTTCCGGGATGTGATGGGCGAAGAGTCGTGGGCAGAAGAAATCGCAAAGGAGAAAGACAAGTGGGAAGAGTAGCTAATGCAGCTACAGAGCCTGACGCTCGAGGAGAGCAAAGAGTCCGAAGAAGACAAGGCTGTGGATGTCGAAGATGTTTATTTCCCTGATTTATTTGATTGTACTCCTGCATTCGCTAATAATAAAGATATTCGTTTCGTTTATTTGCCCGAGTTTCTTCTATCAAACTTGCACGACATGAGCATATTTGACATTAACTCAACCAAAATACAAACATTTAACCTTGGTACGCCTGAAAGCCCCAAGGAAATTCTAATTGCGAGTGAGGTTACCTCTGAAGAGCTGAAAGAATTAGAGGGAATGTTAATCAAATACGCTAAGGTATTCGCTTGGTCCTACGAGGACATGCCCGGAGTAGATAGAAGTATCGTCCAACACACGATACCGACTTACCCGAACTTGAGGCCAGTAAATCAGAAGCTCCGAAGGATGAGACCTGAGTGGACCGAAAAGGTTAGAGAAGAAGTTAAGAAGCAGATAGACGTGGGATTTCTAGAAGTAATGAAATACCCCGAGTGGTTAGCGAACATTGTGCCAGTGCCGAAGAATGATGGGAAGGTCAGAATGTGTGTGGACTATAGAGACCTTAACAAAGCTTGCCCAAATGATGATTTTCCTTTACCCCATATAGACGTACTGGTTGCTAGCGCAGCTTTATCTTCCATGTACTCATTCACAGATGGGTTCTCGGGATACAATCAGGTCTTTATGGCTAAAGAAGACAAGCATAAGACCGCCTTTGTCACTGAGTGGGGCACATAATGTTACATGGTGATGCCATTTGGGCTTAAGAATGCAGGAGCCACTTATCAACGAATGGCCACTACGTTGTTCCATGACTTGATGCATAAGGAGATCAAAGTGTACGTGGACGACATGATGGTGAAGTCGGAGATGAGAACCGGACACATAGAAGCACTAGAGAAGTTCCTTCAGAGAGTCGACAAATACAACCTACGACTAAATCCCAAGAAGTGTGTGTTTGGGGTAACGTCGGGAAAACTACTAGGACATACGGTAGGAATGTGAGGAATAGAAGTAGACTCTGAGAAGATCAAAGCGATTACCGAAATGCCCGCGTCGAAGACAGAGAAAGAAGTTAGAGCCTTCCTCAGGAAGATCCAGTACATCAGTTGATTCATCGCCAAGCTGACGTTAGTATGCGAGCCCATCTTCAAGTTGTTAAGGAAAGACCAGCTGGTGAAGTGGAACGAACAATGCCAAGAAGCCTTTGACAAGATCAGAGAATACCTAGTGAAACCTCCCGTCTTGAAACCTCCAAGACCAGGCAAACCCTTAGTGCTGTATTTGGCCATAGAACCTGAAGTGCTGGGGGCGATGATGGTCCAAGTAGATGAGACAGGGATGGAACATGCAGTCTACTACCTCAGTAAGAAGATGCTTCCATATGAAGCCCGCTATCAAGAAGTAGAGAATATCTGTTTGGCGGTAGTATGGGCTTCCAAAAAGTTACGCTATTATTTCCAATCCTACAATATCCAAGTGGTAGCAAAGGAGAATCCCTTGAAGTATCTACATTCGGTACCTTCGCTTGTAGGGAAGTTAGGTAGATGGTTGGTATTGCTGACGGAGTTTGATATTGAATTTCTCACCTCTAAAGTAATCAAAGGGCGAACCATAGGGGAGTTCTTACCACTATAACCCATAGAAGGGGACCAATACAAGTTTGAATTCCCATATGAGGAAATTCAGGCAATAATGGTCCAAGGATGGAAGATGTATTTCGATGGAGCGGTGAATTATAAAGGAGCTGGAATATGGATCGTGATAATAAGCCCCGAATGAGAAACTCTACTTATGGCCAAGAGGCTGGCGTTCGGAGTAGCCAACAACATAGCCGAGTATGAAGCATGCACTTTCGAATTGACAGCACTGATAACCTTAGAAGCTAAGAACGTAGAGGTCTACGGAGACTCGATGTTAGTAGTCCGGCAGATGCAAGGAGAATGGGAATTGAAGGAAGAACGGTTGAGACCCTACATATTCCACCTTAGGAAGCTGGCACAGGCTATCCCCGACTGTAAATTACAGCACTTGCCACGAGAAGAAAACCAAATGGCAAACACGTTAGCTACCCTAGCCGCAACTTGGGAGAACCCGGAGAAGTTGGTGATGAGACCTCTAGTGTTGACGATGGCAAGCAAACCCAGTAACGAGATAGAAAGGATCTTCGAAGTAGAAGTCGACGATGGAAAACCTTGGTACTACGATATTCAGCGATACCTAGAACGCGGAGAATTCCCAGAAGAAGCCGGTAGGAATGACAGGATAGCCATTCAGAAGTTGGCTTCCCAGTACGTGAGTTTGAAGGGAGAACTATACAAGAGACAAGTGAATGGCATCCAGCTAAAGTGCTTAGAAAGGTGGAGGCTCAAAAAGCGATGGAAGAAATACACGCCGGAGTATGTTGGACCGCACATGAACGGATTGAATTTGTCTCGTAAGATAGTGAGACAAGGCTTCTACTGGTTGACCATGGAAGCTGAGTGCGCGAAGCTGGTGAAGCATTGTCACGATTTTCAAGCGCACGGTAACTTGAACCATCTGCCGCACACGGAGTTGCATGAGCTATCGGAGCCGTGGCCTTTTTCAGCATTGGGAATTGACATGATCGGAGAAATTCAACCACACGCATCAAATGGACATCGTTTCATAGTAGTGGCGGTAGACTACTTTTTGAAATGGGTGGAAGCTGAGTCGTTTCGAAATATTACAGCAAAGCAGATGGTAGAGTTCATAGCCCAGAACATCATATATCGATACGAAATACCGCACTACGTAGTAACAGACAACGGGGTCCAGTTTGAAGGAGAAACCAATGCGATGCTACAGAAATACGACATAGGACATCACAAGTCGTCACCTTACAGACCACAAGCAAATGGGGTAGTCTAGGCAGCCAATAAGACGATAAAGAAGATACTAGCCAAGATGACGGAAAGTTATAGAGATTGGGCGGACAAACTGCCATACGCCCTATGAGGTACAGAACTTTCGTGAGAACAGCAACGGGAGTCACGCCATATTCGTTGGTTTATGAAATGGAAGCAGTATTACCGATGGAGATAGAGATACAGTCAATACGAGTACTACCGAATGCAGAGTTACCTGAACAAGAATGGGCCTCGCAGAGATTCGAACAGTTAGTATTACTAGAAGAGAAGAGGATGAAGTCCTTGCATCATGTACAGATATACCAAAAGAGTTTGGCTCAAGCATTCAACAAGAAGGTGCGTCCTACCAAGATTAGAGAAGGTGACCTAATAGTCAAGCAATCAAAGCCGTCAAAGTCGAAACCGAGAGGAAAGTTCAGACCCAACTGGGAAGGACCCTACATAGTCAAGAAAGTGATGGGAAATGGGGTAGTGAGACTGACAGATTTAGAAGGGAACGAGTTCACCGAGCCAATCAACGTGGACAGACTAAAGCAATATTTTGCTTGAGGAAGGGAAAACCAAGCAATCACCAGGAGAACTAACGGAAAACCTAACCCGGCGAAATAGGAAACACATTCATGCATGCATGCATACACGTAACATACTTGCAATTTCTTTGTTTTGTTTTATGTTCACAAGTTTCGAAGAAAAGAAGGAAAAGCGGCAAATACAAGCGAGCCGGGAGCATTAACACAACATCAGCAGTTTCGGGAATGGATCCCAAGGTCGAGGCCCACACTATCAGCGGTTTTGGGGAATGGATCCCAGGGTCAAGGCCCACATTATCAGTAGTTCGGGAATGGATCCCAGGGTCGAGGCCCACGTTATCATCAATTTCGAGAATGGATCTCAGGGTCGAGGCCCACATTATCAGCAGTTGAAAGGAATAATTCTAGTGGAGTGAAAAAAAAAGTCCTTAATGGTTAGGCATAAGTCCGATGATGAAATTGTTTGCTGTAGGGTGAAGCCTTAGAAACGATAAGTGCGAGAGGTACTCTCATCCGATACTTTGGGTAGTTGATCTTGACTAGACTCGCGAGCACTTAATTATAAGATCTTAGCAGTGAAAGCCTGAGTAGTAGGCAAGGTGACTAGTTGAAGAGATTGCGGATCGATGAATGACCGTTCGCTTAGATGTCCATCCTGAATTACTTGTGTTACGATATGTGGTATGGTTAGATACGAAAGAAAAGTCTCTAAAGCATAAAATATAAACCACCTATAACGGATAAGCGTGAAGCTACCCATGGGCGAGTATTAGGACCACCATGAGGAGAAATACTACCTTAAAGAGTAGGTGTGTTTAAAAAAAACTATATCATATGGAGTACGGAGAAGTATTTCCAGAGCATGATCAAGACATCTAGGTTGGTTTGACCCATCGATCCCGATTTCTGAAACGAAATCATTGAGTTGTCTTACTTAAGGATCAAGCTGTGAAAGAACCTTTGCACACACACACTTTGAGTCTGGTTCAGATATCTATTCAAACGGTCGGATTTGAGTTGCATCGAGTACTTTGAAGGCTCTCTGGTTTCGACACTGAGCATCCTTTGAGGGCAATAATATGTCCAACTATTGGGACTATCTCGTAAAAGACAGTAATATAGTATGACAGTACGGAACACCGCATCAAATGATATACTTTGGCCGAGTGCAAGCAACGAATAACAAAAAAGATAAACAACGTCTGGGGGCGACTAGCCTACCACCTCTGATACACTAACGATTCGGGAATGAACCACCTCACAGTAACGGTTCGGGAATGGACACCTCACAGTAACGGTTCGGGAATAGAGCACCTCACAGTAACGGTTCAGGAATGGACCACCTGACACTAACGATTCGGGAATGGACCACCTCACAGTAACATTCGGGAATGGACCACCTCACAATAACGGTTCGGGAATGGACCACCTCACACTAACGGTTCGGGAATGGACCACTGTTGGGGTTTGTGCTCAGAGCGCCAATTCCCGGTTGTATTTCTTTTGAATACTTCTGTAAAACAATATTATTATGAATAATATATGTAGTTTCTATAATATAATCTATCTTATTAAATGGTAAAGACGTATTGACCTTAGAATGATTAGTCATGGTACTGTTGCAAAAGCGTCGCAACGGACATTGAGTAGTATCATGACGTTATCATTCTCAGATAGTTCCTGGTCAAGGTTTACACTACTTGGTCAGTAAAGTAAACCCGTTGAGACCGGTACATGTCGTATACTGGAATATGATTCCAATGGTTTCTCAATGAACCATTAGTCTTGGAGACTAGTATAGACGTGTAGGTGTTTATAGCGGATAAACACTGAACGACTCACCGAAGATTCTTAATGGATGATACACCAGCGTCAATAAGAATCTTCTCGGGTTGAGTAGCACTTGTGATTCTTAGACTTGAGATGCCATTGTGGACACATGAGACATCTTCTACACTTAGATGGCAGTCACGTCACCGATCTATTCAGATCAGACCTCCGCATGTTCGTTGGGTGTAGACAGATCCTCAGGGTGTCCTTTGTGTATCAAGATAGGATCCGTCAGTTCTGTGTATCAGAGCATAGGTAGTCCATATGATTATCAATCAGATAAAACCATGGGCCCGTAGTAAAGTTTAGAAGCTAGTTCTAAACATTCTTTTAGAGATTGCTAATGGAATGGTCAACTGGATAATCCCCATAGAGATTTGACGTTTACATCTGTATCTCTGGGATTTATCCGGATACTTGTGACGGAGGAATTATACATTTGCCATGACCTCGACCTGTATGGTTCAGCGAGATTATCCGTGATCGTCATAATCTACGGGTGGATAGATTATGGACACGAAATTAGATTTCGTGACGGATATACCTGAATCTAGAGAGTCTCAATAATGAAACATACTCGTAGAGCACTAGAGCAACATTAATAAATAATATTGATTATTTATAAAGTCGTTTAAAGGTTAAACGCAAGATACATGCTAAAGGGACTAGATAGTCATTTGCCTAATTACTGTGTATTTACATTTAATACTTGATTAATTTAAATACACATTAATTAATAGTCAAAATGAGTTATTTGACTTATATCCTAAATGAATATATGTTTTTAATATTTAATGTAAATATTATACATATATTTAATATATTTGTATTTGATTATTTAATTGTTAAATGATTAAATTAATTAAAATATAAATATCTTACATTAGGATATTTGATGTAAATGATATTAGTTGCCTTTGTTGACTTAATTAAATATCTAATAAAGTGTTATTTGGATATTTATGCAAGTTGACTAAATTTAAGTGAAATGAAATTGAAATTAATAAACTTGTATTTGCTTTAGTGATTTTCGGCCAAGGTAAATTTGTTACAACAAGTATATATTTTTTTTTCATTTCATTTTATTTATAACCTAATACACTTTACTAAAAGAAACTCCATTGAAGAAGCCAAAGGAAACTTGAGAAAAGAAAGACAAAATCAAGAAAGCTTGGATTTTTAGTAAGTTTCTTGAACTTGCTATTAGTAAGGAATTGTTCCTTAGTTTCTAGGCTTTAATATATGATATTCTTAGGTTATTTCTTTCTTTGTTCCTTGTGGTTTTTGTTGATGGAATTTTTTGATGGAGGTGTAAAGCATTGTGATGAAGGAAGTGTATGACTATTGTAGTAATAAGCTTTCTTTTAAGGTTTTGGAAACCATGTTGCTAATCTAGAGTTATTGACCCACTCTTAAATGACCTAGATTTGATCTTGAGTTGTTTCATTGTGTTGAGACTTGGATTGGATGGAAGAATGATGATTAAAGTAATTGATTTAAACTATTTGGTCTAATTTGTCCAATTTGAGGAAATTGAAAAATTAGGGTTCATGACCAATTCCAAATTTGGGGCTTTTCATATATGTTGTGTTTTGGATGTGTATATGATGCATATAAAGTTTCATGTTGATTGGATTACATCTTGATGTGTTTTGAAGCATGAAATGACAAAGTGCACAAATGGCACCCCTTTGGAGGCTCTCGGCCAAGAACTTGAAATTTGGGGATTTTGGTTGCTTTGGTGTTTTGATGTTTTGAACATGCTAAGTTCATCTTAGAAATGATTTAGAATCATTCAAAATTGATTTGATCAATTTCGGACTAAAATGGACAAAAATACCAAGTAAGGGTAATTTGGTAAATTCACCTAAATATGATTTATTGAATTTTATTTCATAATTTGATTATTGGAATATTAAATAAATATGTTTATTTAATTAATCCGAGAAAAATTTTTGAAATCGGAAAATACGATTTTCCACCGCTTCCGCTGCGTTACCGGATTCAACCCCTAGAAAAACCCTACAAAATGATATCAGAGCGAGTCTGATTCTAGGCCACCTAAAATGATTAGCCTTCATTGAATCAATGTTTAATCATGTTTTCTTGACTTTATGCATGCTTATTAGAATCTAATTTGGTTAGATTTAGGGTGTATGACACTTAGCGGAAAATCCCTAATTAATAAGGTTTTAATGTAATTATGTATTTGATGCATGTTATGTGGTCCGTCTTGTCAATACGGTTTATGAATACTTCTCTGTGACTACATCCGAGACCGTGCCTCTGGTGTGAGGGTGTAGCCGATAGAGATTTATTTATACCGGATGTATATCAGATACTAGGTAAATTCAAGTAAAAGCGGAATTCTGAACGTGCCCTAGCTGTCAGGATTACGTAAGTAACTTGAGTTTATCATTGACGAGTTTAACCTTGGTACGTCTCCTTGTGGGCCTGCCTTCGCAGCGACAACGAGAAACGACCAGGACCGGAAACCCATGAGTCACTATTGAGTGATTGACAAATGAGTTGTCTACCTGATGAATATACGTAGGCGAGACCGTGCCTCTGCTGTGAGCCGAAATATATTCACGGGATCCACTTTTCACTATTTGTATTTAATTTAATTATTAAATCTTTGTATTCTGTTTGGGGATTACAGTATTGCATGATTTAGTGGGAGGGGCATATTAGATTAAAAATCCATGATCTAGTTTATGCTTTTGATATTATATGAAACTGCTTATTTTCTGCTAACCGTTTTTCGTGATCTATATGATAGATTGGCGATGGCGGCACAATCCACAAATCAGTTTGCGCGTATGCTTGATGCGAACAAACTGAAAGGCACTGAGAACTTCGCTGACTGGGAATTGGATTTGAGGATTGTCCTCGATTCCGAAAAGCTGGGATATGTTCTTGAGGGTCTGTTGCCCATTGCTGTGGGTGCGGATGCTTCGGATGAGGAACTCCAAGTTTTTGAAACTTGGAAAGATGATGATTTAAGGGTTAAATCATACATCCTTAGTTCACTGTCTCCGAAACTCAAGCAACAGTACTATGGTATGCTAGATTCTTATAGTATGATGACGCGATTGAGACAATCGTTTGAGAACCAAGAACAAGTGATTGTTCACAAAGTCGCCATGGAACTGTTCCATGCGCGTCTGGATGAGGGGCAAAATGTTAGCCCACATGTTCTTCAGATGATCGATTTGATCGATCAATTGAGGCAACATAATCTCATCTTGAATGACGTTCTCGGTAGGAGTGTCATTCTTGGTTCACTTCCAGCTTCATTTCGCCAGTTCGTGATGTACTTCAACATGAACGGGACTGTCTGTTCCTACCAGGAGCTACATAGGATGTTGCTCACGGCAGAAGAGGATCTTAAGAAGGAGTACCGACTCGCCCACCTAGATCTACTTCTCTCTCTGCTTCTTCCCAATGATGGTCCAAGGGAAAGAAGAAAAAAGGGAAGAAGAAGAAGGCTTTCGGTCCTCAACAGCAGGCGAAGATTGCTAAGCCCAAGAGGGCTTCTGAAGACAAATGCCACCACTGCGGCAAAGTCGGGCATTGGAAAAGGAACTGTCCTGATTACATCGCCCAGCTGAGGAGAGATAGAGCATCTACATCAGGTACATTTATTTTTCCAGTTATTGATTTATCTTTGGCTTGTGAAGCCGTTACATCCAACTGGATTTTAGATTTTGCTTGTCCCATTCACATTTGCAATTCGTTGTAGGTGCTGAAGGAAAGTAGGAGGCTGAAGCCCGGGGAGATGCAGTTGCGGTTCGGGAGTGGAGACTATTTGGATGCAGTTGCAGTGGGAGTATGCGAGATCTCATTGCCGAATGGGACACTTTTGTTAAATGAATGCCATTTTGTACCTGGATGTGTAGCTAATATTATATCACTTTTTGTATTGGATACAGAAGGCTTTTGTATTAATATTAAGAACAGTTCTTTATATTTATATGATAGTAATAATATTCAGATCCTTTGTTGTCCAAACCAGCATGGTCATTATACATTGCAAACTTCAAAAGATATATTAAATACTGGAGTTAATAAACGTAGTTTACCTGTAATTAATAATACTGAACTTTGGCATATGAGGCTTGGTCACATTGGCGTTAAACGCCTTACCCAATTGGTTAGGAATGGTTTGATACCAGATCTTACCATTGACTTATCCAACTTGTGAATCCTGTATTCAGGGTAAAATGACCAAAGCCCCATTTTCTGGTGTTAGACACCGTGCCATTAACTTACTGGAACTCATACATTCTGATGTATGTGGTCCACTAAGTCAAACTGCTCACAGTGGTTATTCGTACTTCATTACCTTTACCGATGATCTGTCACTGTACGGTTATGTCTATTTGATGAGACATAAATCGGAAACCTTTGAAAAGTTCAAAGAGTTCCGAAATGAAGTAGAAAAACAAACTGGTAAATATATTAAATGCCTTTGATCAGATCGAGGCGGCGAATATATGAGTGGTGAGTTCATGGATTATATGAAGGAGAATGGGATTCTCTCAATATACTCATTCAGGTACTCCACAGCACAATGGAGTGTCTGAGAGGAGAAATCGGACTTTATTGGATATGGTCCGATCAATGTTGAGTTTCACAGATTTGCCCTATTATTATGGGGCTACTCTCTTAACACCCACACTTTTTGAACAAGATTCCTTCAAAGCTGTCCTTCCTACGACTCGTATCAGATATGGTTCGGTAGGAGACCAAATCTTAATTATATTAAGGTTTGGGGTTGTCCTGCCTATGTCAGGGTGTACTCAGCAAGATAAGCTTTCGCCTCGAGGGCAAAAGTTTAGGTTTGTTGGATATCCTTCGAATACGAGGGGATATCTGTTCTATGATACCGAGCATCGAAATGTGTTCGTAGCTCGCTTCGCAAAATTTCTAGAAGTAGAATTTTTGTCAGAAGGTGGTAATCATAGACAGGTTGAGCTTGATGAAGTCCAACCTGAAAACAACGAACCAACGGAGGAACCTGAAGTTCAAGTAGATGAAGGACCTTAAACACACACACTCCGTAGGTCGGAAAGGGTATCTAGACCTCCTGAATGCTTGTATTTGATACAAGAAAAGAGTCTGGATGTTCTCTTAGTTGAAGAGACTGATCCTTTCACCTATAGAGAATCGATGTTGGACATCGACTCCGTGAAATGGCAAAGTGCCACGAAATCCGAGATAGACTCAATGCATGAGAATCAAGTTTGGGACTTGGTTCCGCTTCCCGAATGAATTGTTCCTATCAGTTGTAAATGAGTTTACAAGAGGAAGCGAGGGCCTGACGGTAAGGTTGAAACTTACAAGGCCCGACTGGTAGCAAAAGGTTACACGCAGCGACCTGGCGTCGACTACGATGAAACTTTTTCACCAATGCTTAAGTCTATCCGGATTTTGCTTTCTATAGCTGCGTATCATGACTACGAGATTTGGCAAATGGATGTCAAAACGGCTTTTCTAAATGGATTTCTTGATGAAGAAATCTATATGGAACAGCCGGAAGGTTTTGGTCCAGCGAAAACTCGGGTATGGTATGTAAGCTTAAGAAGTCCATTTATGGACTTAAACAAGCTTCACGAAGTTGGAATCTTCGATTCGACGAGATTATTAGATCGTCTGGTTTTCTCAAGAATTCGGAAGAATCCTGTGTGTATCAGAAGGCAGTAGGGAGCATGGTCGTATTTTTAGTCCTATGTGTTGATGACATCATAATCATTGGGAATGATTTAGGTATGTTACAAAGCGTCAAAGCGTACCTCTGTAAGAATTTCTCCATGAAGGACCTGGAGAAGCTTCCTATGTTTTAGGGATAAAACTCTCTAGAGATAGACAAAGGAGGTTGATTGGATTATCCCAATCAACGTACGTAGATAAGATCTTGGAACGGTATAGTTTTGGTAATTGTAAGACAGCAAAATACCGTTCAGACATGGGATTCATCTTTCTAAGAAGATGTGTCCACAAACAGAAGATGAGAAGTTAGAATGTCTAACCAACCTTATGCTTCGTGTTTGGGTAGCATAATGTGTGCCATGTTATGTACGAGGCCTGATATCAGTTTCGCTGTTAGCGTAACAAGTATATATCAGTCCAATCCAGGTAATGACCATTGGATGGCCATTAAACATATCCTAAAGTATCTTAAAGGTACTAAGGATAAGTTGATTATTTATGGAGGAAACGAGCTGCAGGTTAATGGGTATACAGACTTCGATTTTCAATCGGATCCCGATGATAGAAAGTCTACATCTGGATTTGTCTTTACCCTTAACGGAGGTGCAGTTTGTTAGAAGAGTTCCAAACAGGGATCAACAGCAGATTCCACCACTGAGGCGGAATATATTGCAAGCGTCTGAAGCTGCAAAAGAGGCTGTGTGGATAAAGAAATTTATCACAGAATTGGGAATTGTCCCAAGTATCGAGAATGCGATTCCGTTATACTGTGATAATACTGGAGCCATTGCGCAAGCAAATGAACCGAGGGCGCATCAGAAGTCGAATCATGTGGAACGCAATTACCACATCATTCGAGAGATCGTGTCGCGAGGGGATATTGTCGTGTGCAAGGTACCGAGTGAAGATATGTAGCAGACCCCTGACGAAGGCCATACCTCCGAAGTTGTTTGATAAACACGTCGATTCGATGGGTATTAGATACAACGATATTGGCACTAGAGCAAGTGGGAGATTTTGTTGGGGTTGGTGCTCAGAGCGCCAATTCCCGGTTGTATTTCTTTTGAATACTTCTGTAAAACATATTATTATGAATAATATATGCAGTTTCTATAATATAATTATCTTATTAAATGGTAAAGACGTATTGACCTTAGAATGATTAGTCATGGTACTGTTGCAAAAGCGTCGCAACGGACATTGAGTAGTATCATGACGTTGTCATTCTCAGATAGTTCCTGGTCAAGGTTTACACTACTTGGTCAGTAAAGTAAACCCGTTGAGACCGGTACATGTCGTATACTGGAATATATGATTCCAATGGTTTCTCAATGAACCATTAGTCTTGGAGACTAGTATAGACGTGTAGGTGTTTATAGCGGATAAACACTGAACGACTCACCGAAGATTCTTAATGGATGATACACCAGCGTCAATAAGAATCTTCTCGGGTTGAGTAACACTTGTGATTCTTAGACTTGAGATGCCATTGTGGGCACATGAGACATCTTCTACACTTAGATGGCAGTCACGTCACTGATCTATTCAGATCAGACCTCCGCCTGTTCGTTGGGTGTAGACAGATCCTCAGGGTGTCCTATGTGTATCAAGATAGGATCCGTCAGTTCTCGGTATCAGAGCATAGGTAGTCCATATGATTAGCAATCAGATAAAACCATGGGCCCGTGGTAAAGTTTAGAAGCTAGTTCTAAACATTCTTTTAGAGATTGCTAATGGAATAGTCGACTGGATAATCCCCATAGAGATTTGACGTTTACATCTGTATCTCTGGGATTTATCCGGATACTTGTGACGGAGGAATTATACATTTTCCATGACCTCGACCTGTATTGTTCAGCGAGATTATCCGTGATCGTCATAATCTACGGGTGGATAGATTATGGACACGAAATTAGATTTCGGTGATATACCTGAATCTAGAGAGTCTCAATAATGAAACATACTCGTAGAGCACTAGAGCAACATTAATAAATAATATTGATTATTTATAAAGTCGTTTAAAGGTTAAACGCAAGATACATGCTAAAGGGACTAGATAGTCATTTGCCTAATTATTGTGTATTTACATTTAATACTTGATTAATTTAAATACACATTAATTAATAGTCAAAATGAGTTATTTGACTTATATCCTAAATGAATATATGTTTTTAATATTTAATGTAAATATTATACATATATTTAATATATTTGTATTTGATTAATTAATTGATTATTTAATTGTTAAATGATTAAATTAATTAAAATATAAATATCTTACATTAGGATATTTGATGTAAATGATATTAGTTTCCTTTGTTGACTTAATTAAATATCTAATAAAGTGTTATTTGGATATTTATGCAAGTTGACTAAATTTAAGTGAAATGAAATTGAAATTAATAAACTTGTATTTGCTTTAGTGATTTTCGGCCAAGGCAAATATGTTACAAGTATATATTGTTTTTTCATTTCATTTTATTTATAACCTAATACACTTTACTAAAATAAACTCCATTGAAGAAGCCAAAGGAAACTTGAGAAAAGAAAGACAAAAATCAAGAAAGCTTGGATTTTTAGTAAGTTTCTTGAACTTGCTATTAGTAAGGAAATTGTTCCTTAGTTTCTAGGCTTTAATATATGATATTCTTAGGTTATTTATTCTTTGTTCCTTGTGGTTTTTGTTGATGGAAGTTTTGATGGAGGTGTAAAGCATGTGTGATGAAGGAAGTGTATGACTATTGTAGTAATAAGCTTTCTTTTAAGGTTTTGGAAACCATGTTGCTAATCTAGAGTTATTAACCCACTCTTAAATGACCTAGATTTGATCTTCAGTTGTTTCATTGTGTTGAGACTTGGATTGGATGGAAGAAGATGATGATTAAAATAATTGATTTAAACTATTTGGTCTAATTTGTCCAATTTGAGGAAATTGAAAAATTAGGGTTCATGACCAATTCCAAATTTGGGGCTTTTCATATATGTTGTGTATTTGGATGTGTATATGATGCATATAAAGTTTCATGTTGATTGGATTACATCTTGATGTGTTTTGAAGCATGAAATGACAAAGTGCACAAATGGCACCCCTTTGGAGGCTCTCGGCCAAGAACTTGAAATTTGGGGATTTTGGTTGCTTTGGTGTTTGATGTTTTGAACATGCTAAGTTCATCTTAGAAATGATTTAGAATCATTCAAAATTGATTTGATCAATTTCGGACTAAAATGGACAAAAATACCAAGTAAGGGTAATTTGGTAAATTCACCTAAATATGATTTATTGAATTTTATTTCATAATTGATTATTGGAATATTAAATAAATATGTTTATTTAATTAATCCGAGAAAAATTTTGAAATCGGAAAATACGATTTTCCACCGCTTCCGCTGCGTTACCGGATTCAGCCCCTAGAAAAACCCTACAACCACCTCACAGTAACGGTTCGGGAATGGACCACCTCATAGTAACGGTTCGGGAATGGACCACCTCACATTAACGGTTCGGGAATGGACCACCTCACATTAACGGTTCGGGAATGGACCACCTCACAGTAACGGTTCGGGAATGGACCACCTCACAGTAACGGTTCGGGAATGGACCACCTCACAGTAACAGTTCGGGAATGGACTACCTCACAGTAATGGTTCGGGAATGGACCACCTCATAATAACGGTTCAGGAATGGACCACCTCTCACCAGCTCAGTTCGGTAATGAATCCTAGAGATCGCAGCATCTTGTAGGGATGAACTTTATGGGTCGCAGCACCTCACCACCATCAACTCAATTTGAAGCATCTCAGAACAACAGGTAAATCAGGCAACAGCTGGCGAGCCAGGTAAGTAAAAATGCATGCATGAATTTGATAGGATTGTCACTGTCACACACACTACACAAGCCCATCAAAGTGGGGGCGACTGTAGACACTTGCATTTTTGCATGAAAACCCGATGATGAGCCTCGTTGGGTGGCACTACCAGATAAGTTGCGGAAGTGGTGGGAAACGGACGTCAGAAGGGAAATAAGAATATCATCAGATTTAATTCGCATGTTCACTGCATGCGCATTCGTCCATCGTTCGTGTAGCGTCTGGAAACGCATTCGAACGACCTGCTGTATTTCCGTTTTACTGTTAGCCTAAACCCAAAATTCCTATAAGCCACACGCCCAAGCCCAAATAGCCAAGCCCACCAAATCCCATCCAAAAATATTCAACACATTAAACACATATTTAAATTAAATCAAATCCAATTAAAATCAAAATAAATATCATTCCTAATTAAATTAAATCCCCACCAAATCACCTTCCTAATTACCAAAGATTTAAATCCAATTTAAAGATATTCCCCCACCAAAAATACACAAGATAACTTCCTTAAATAAACTAATTAAACACCTCTCATATTTGCATGATTTCCTTCCTTAACTAAAAAACCCTAGCATGCTATTATAAAAAGAGACCCAAGCCAACCCTCTTCCCCTTGGACATTCACCCCCTAGAGCTCATTCACCACATTCACGCAAACTGTAAAGCCAGAACACACCACATTCACGCAAACTGCATCCCAAAATCAGCCATGAATTACCGTAAAACACAACCAAAACCATCCCCTGAAAACACCCATTACATTACCGCGAAACATAACCAAAACAGTCCCCTAGTTCACCCAGAAATAGCCCCTGAACCACCAAAATTCATCACCAGTAATAGCAGCAGAAAACACATAAAATAGCGAAGAAACCGGGAGGAAACACAGTGAAAAAAACAACGGAAATACGAAGGATAATATTGGACAAAAAAACCAGAAAATTTACGGAGCATTAACCCTTCCTACGACGACGTAACGCACTTCCGATGAGCAACTTAAAAGGTAAGACCTGAGGGCCCCCTTTATTACTTTTTATTTTGTAGTTTGGATACGGCACGCTCGGTTGGACATGAAATACGTCCAACCGGGTGTCCAAGGTCCTATATCAAAGACGACCAAACTCTTCGTCACATCTTTCTTTAACGTTCCGTTATTTATTTATCGCACGTTTATTTCATATTATTAGCTTTTTATCATCTCGCATGTTTGTCTCTTCGTTTATGTGTTGTTATATGCATTATAATACTTCACGTCTATTTTCATTATTGCATTGTGTTAACGCTTGAGTGTTACCTCTAGTGGTATATCGAATGGAAACCCAGACATTAATTCCGTAGCCGAATCCGAATGGACGGTTGTGCGGTCTGTACTTGGGATACAACTCCATGTACCGCTTGGGGAAGCATTCCCGCGTGTGTTTATTGCATTAAGGATGCCACTTTTACCATTTCATTCGAACGCGTTCCTGAATGCTACTCGAACGCATGTATTCTGTCTCGGCCCCGTTTGAACGCGTTTCCGAACGCTTCATGAACGCGGGCATTCTAGACAGGTTCTTTTATCATGTCTTAGGCATTTTTTATGTTTATTGTTCCATTATTTATTTTCTATGTGTTGTTTCTTTATTTATGTATTGTTAATCTAATGCACATGGGCCAACTAAGGTGTATTAAAGGTCCTCAATTCGAGGAAACTGCCTAAAGGCTACCTTTACCATGTTGTTTTGCCGTGTCGGACCAGGTACACTCGATTGAATGTGAAATGTGTTCAATCGGGCATACAAGGTCCCATATTATTTATTTGTTTATTCATGCATTGACAATTTAATGCGCATGGGCTAACTAGGGTGGATTAAAGGTCCTTTATTCGAGCGAAATGCCTAAAGGCTACCTTTAGTACGATGTTTTGCTGCTCCGGATGAAGTACACTCGATTGGATTTGAAATGTGTTCAATCGGGCATACAAGGTCCCATATTATTTATTTGTTTATTCATGCATTGATGATTCAGTACGCATGGGTTAATCATATTGGATAAAGGTCCTTTAATTGAGGGAAACGCCTCAAGGCTACCTTTACTATAGTTTTGCCGCGCCCTTCTTTGTCGGTCTTGTCATTTACCCTTGTTTGGTAGTTATGTTTTCATTCTTCACTTTACATTCATGTTGCGTTAGTGCTTGAGTGTTACCTTTTGTGGTATATCGGATGGAAACCTAGACATAAATTCCGTACCCGAATCCGAATGGGCGGTAGTGCGGTCTATACTTGGGATACAACTCCATGTACTGCTCGAGAAGCATTCGCGCATGTGTTCGTGTCTTTTTTTAGATACCACTTTGGTAATCTTGTTCGAACGCATTTCCGAACGCCGCACGAACGTATACATTCTGCCTCAGTCCGTTTGAACACATTTCATGACACTACTCGAACGTGCACATATTCTATTTTATCATGCATCTGGTCTTACCACGTTCGAACGCGTTTCCGAACGCTATATGATCATGAACATTCTGTCTTATTTCCGTTCAAACTCGTTCCAGAACGCTACTCTAACGCGCATGGATTTTATTTTATCATGCATCAGGTCTTATCCCGTTCAAACGTGTTTACGAATGCTATACGAACGCGGACATTCTGTTTACCGTTCAAACGCTCCACGAACGCGCATACTGTGAATAGATTTCTTTTTATCACATTTCATGCATGTTTACTTCTTTGGTTATTTCTTTTGCATTACATAATTAACCATATCATTTCATTATTGACGTTTTTATCTTTGTTAATTATTTATATTTCCGCATTTATTTACTTGAAATGTTCATGAGATTGTGTGATCGCTTTTATTATTAATGCTTTTGTAGTTGTTATTAATTACATTATTGCACTTTATTGTTTACTACGTTTATTAATTATGCATTTTGCCTTCATTTTTTATTTATAATTATGGGCGTGCGAACTTGTGTGTTGCTTAAATTATCTTGTATGTGTTGCATGAGGCTTGGTTAGACTATTGCATAAATCTTTTCATTACAATTGGCATAAGTAAGGGACCATTCTGAACCCAACGGTTTGAGGTCTTCCCTTGCGAGGGGTGAGTGCGTCCTTAAATCATTTCCCAATTCACACTGGGTGGCGACTCCATTTTATTTCTCCGATTTAGTCCCCAGCGGGCTACTCCGTACTCCCGACCGGGCTGCGAGCCCGGACAGCGTCGCCTACTTCTGTACCTTACCTACAGGTTGACCTGTCTGGAAGCCAACCTGCAAAACTGGTAAACTAATTTGGTGTGAGTTTTAAAACTCAGTAAGTAACCACACTCATACTACAAACAAAACATACAAGTTAAGCATATATGTAATTTTTCGGATTTACTAAATTTTTACAAGTTTAGATTTATCAACCTCTTATTATCTTTTATACTTTACCATGTAAAATTCGCATATCTATATATTCACATATATGCCAATCTATTAGCCAAACATTCAAATCACACCATGCATCAATACGAATATCACAGAATATGTCATTTCACATTGAAATCATTCCAATCATAAGAAACATGAAGTCATATACTTAAACTCTATTACGAATGCACATCTTTGAAATATCCTCAAATCGATAAGTCAAACAACCTTCCTTCATTTCAAAATAAACTTTCTTCTACACCGATAAACTTATGTTAGCTTAACATTCGTGACTTATACACTTTCAAGCATATCCGTTCAGAAATAATATCTCATTTCTCTTATATTCATGCAAATCTAATTCCAGAATTCCTTGTGAGTATTCCGCCATCTCCTTTGATGTATTCACACATTATTTTCATGCTTGTTATGATCTTGGGACCTAAATAGAAACCAACAAATACAAACTCATAAATCATAATTTATTTCATCTATCGATCTTATATACTCAAATTGTCCATAGTTTATCATCGCATACATATTCAAATACGTGTACCAATACTTATACATATACTTTTTCATTTACATATTCATTTACATACTATTACATGTTCATATACTTACATACATCAACAAACATCAACGTCATTAAACATTTCACTTCATATCGTAGCATTACAAAAATTCATATCCGTGGTGGTTGATTACCTTAACCATAGGTAATCTCATACTCTGTATCTAAAACCACCTCTTAACTATCCTCTTTTTCCCTAACATGTCAATCATACATACATTTATATATATATATATATATATTACACAAATTCACCAATTCAAGTTCTCATCGCATGGTTACTTACATGGCTTCGTGAGCGCTTCACGTCATAGTCAAATCTGTCAAAACAAATGGTGAAATATTGTTAGAACCGCGACTTACGGTATTCTCGACTTAACTAAGATAAAATTCATGATCATTTCGGGACAACCAAATCAAGTATGATTTCAATGTTTTCAGTTCTATTACTCTTAACACACCATTACAAACAAATTCATGTCACTAGTTAACATGAATCATAGGTTTACGTGTTTTTTGAAAATCTTCTGAAAATGTTTCCGCAAACGCTATAGAAGGGTCATGAACCCTCCAAACCTACTCGATTTTATCCAAGTATTATCGTATTATCATAAATAAATCATATCTATCATTACAATAAAAAACACATCAATACACGCAAAACCCCATTTTATTAGAAACTTATATATTCTATCGGATCGATCCAATTCATTTCATTTTCACCGGATTCTACCAAATGCACATATTCAATATACCCATGCTTAAACAATTCAATTCATACCATTACGCTATTCTACAAAGCTACTAGACGCATCCGAATATTTTATGAAAAACTTAAAATTAGTGAGTTTTTACCGGGAGGTCTTACCGAGATTTCAAGAGCATATACAGACTCCAACAGTCCCACGAACGCACTGGAATCAAAGGAATTTCGATCGGAGGTACTGTTCACTCATGGGGTCACTATTCACCGAAGTTTTCTTCCTCGATTCACGTGCAACCATGCACGGAATGGAAACTCCATCACATAAAACTTGTAGTACTCTCTGAGAGCTTCAATTTAATGGATGGCTCGGGCCTTGAAATGAAACGACGAGTTAGGATCGTAAAACCCACTACCGCGCGTTTCACTATCTTCTTCTCGCCGTCGGCGGCGATCGGGGGCTGTCGCCGGCCAACACAAGATGAGGGGTGGCCGGCGCACCCCTCTGCTGGTCGTGCCGGCCGACAGGCCGCCGCGCGACTAGTTCAAGCCCAACGAGTTTTTGGGGATGATGGGCCGAATGGGTTGATTTGGGGTTTATGATTTTTTTCAATTACCAGAAACTTCAAGGTATAATAGAAATTATTTCAAACTTATAATATGACCCTGTGAAATTACAATTAGTTCCATGTCATCGGGCTTTAATAGAAATTTATATTTTTGAACCCATTTGATGCAAATTGTGAAAAGTATTCAACACGAAAGTTGTTCGTCTCGGAAAAACAAGTCTGACGGTTCAAGAGTCAGCTCAATTGGAGTTCGTTTACTATTTTTATAGCTGAAATAAGAAATTTTTACGCATATAACGATATAAACAAATATCGCATAATCAGTTCTCGAACTCACTCTGTTTCCAATGCGACGAAGCTTCACTTAAAACGTTCCGACCTATTTTTCAACACATAATCTCTTATTTTCGTATAATATCTCGTTCCAAATTCTTAACTTTAATTCAGAAACCTTCCAGAACTGTTCTGAAAAATATTCAGGATATTACAATTTTGAACTTCATATTGAGATTTGAATTAAATTTTTTTATAAGTTATGATTAATTATTGGATAATAATTTAAATGTAATAAAATCTTATGAAATTTTAGCCATGCATTAATTTAAACACACACTGATATAAATTTTTGGAAAACTTGATACAATATTGTTCAATACTGGATCCAAATTTACATATAATTTGTAATATTTATAATTAAAAATAAACTTCAAAGTGGTTTCACTACATAAGCCAAGCTAAGATAAAGAAGGGTGAGTAAGGGTCTATAAAACCGACATTTCAGAGACTGTTTGTAAAATAAATCTTTTGAAAATAATAAAATACTGGTTTTCAAACCATGTTCTCAAAACCAAAACTCATGATCAACGTCCCTAAAAGCCTTTCAATATTATCAATGGTAAATGGGCGAACGACGCTTGTTTTTCAAAGAAGTTCAAAAATCTAGTTGACCTTCTGCTGAGTTATTATTATTTACAGGGCAAAATTGTCATTCTTTATGAATGAACACCAGGATCTCTTTTTTATTAATATATTAAATATGCGTTATACTTTCGTTAAGCTAGGCTTAGATCCGGCCAAGGTTCCGGTTCTGAACTGGAATCGAACCGGTTGGAACCGGAACCGTAATTAACCGGTTCGGTTAGGGTTCTGACCCTAACCGAACCGGTTGGAACCGCTGGAACTGAGTGGTTCCAACTGGAACCGTAAGGTTCCGGTTGGAACCGGGTTCCCCCAACGGCTTGGAACCCTAAAACCGTATCCAAATTTTTATAAAAAAATTTTAATATAAATTTTTTGAGAAATAGTAATGAGATTTAAAATTTCAATAATAAAATTTGAATGGCCATAACATTTTTATAACCAATTCTTGGTTATTGATTTCTTCATATAAGCGATGTGGGACACAATAGCCAAGTAACAAATATCTCATATCGCTTATATGAAGAAAACACTAGCCAAAAGTTGGCTATAAAAAGGATTCTATGTTAAAAGAATTTTATAAAAATGATTTTATAAAAATGATTTTATAAAAATGATGTGATAGTTTGAAAAAACACTACAATTAAAGGCTGTTTTTGGTATAGAATTTTTTCTATTTTTTAAAATTTATTAGTAAAATTCAAAAAAAAAGAAAAAAAAAGGGAAGGGGAACCGTAATCGAACCGGAATCGTCCGGTTCCGGTTCGGTTCGGTTCTCGGTTCCACAATAGTGTGGAACCGGAACCGGACCGGTTTTATCCGATTCGGTTCCGGTTCCACACTTGTGGAACCGGGAACCGTTCGGTTCGGTTCTAGCTAGGCTTGACTTCTTGTTTCCCTAAAGATTGATAAAAAAAAAATTATGAAAAATATACTTACAGTGACTGGCTAAATTAGATATCTAAAGGTTGAAGATAAAGGCAGAGTGTTGAGGGAAGCAAAGTATTTTTGAGAGTGTGTATTTTAATTGAAGCTTTGAGATGCGCATTCCATTAAATGTCTTAGTAAATTTCCTTCCCATTTATTAAATATATGTTTCCAATTACCTCCCTTATAACCTTGTATATCTAATACTAATATATTCTTAGTTTCCGATTTACTTTTCCAATTTTCTAATTTAGTTTTTACTTTAAAAATTCTTTCTGCTTCTGTGTATTTTTTTTTACTGCCGGGAATTTCTCTTCTTCTAGATATCTTTCTACATTAAAAGATTCTATTATTTGTTCTGGGATTTGTCTATTATTAGTATTTGTTACATTGCTATTTTCTCCTATTTCTTCAGTACTATTTTCTTCGCCTACTAATACTTCTAATTCTAAATAATTTATTTCTTCTAAATCGAAATCTGAGAAATCTAAATTATTGTCTACACTCTACATCATCATTTGTGTTCGAAATTATTACACAAATCTCAAAATATTGTTGTCTAAATATTTACCAGAATTGCTAAATATTAATTCCATAATATTGTCTCTATTCGATCGTAATGTTTTGAATTTATCTATTATCAATGGTTCTACATATGCCATATTAATTTCTACAGTTTCTTCATCTTCTACTATTTCTGGATTACTAACTCTCTTGTAATTATTAAATCTTTGACTAGCTTGATTTTCTTTATTTTTATAAACCTAACATGTTTCTGGTACTTCTAACATTCTATTATTGTCTAAAAATCTGATAATTTACATTCTAAACTATTAAGTTGACTACAGTTTGATTTCTTAGGTAATAGGTACTATCATTTCTACCTATTGACTCTTAAAATGATACACTATATTTTTAAACCTAAATTTTTCATGATATTTATTATTAAATTTTCCTCAAAAAAATATCTTAATTCTAAAATTCTTTAAACTCACTAACCATTCTATAACCTTTAGTTTGAATGTTAAGTTTTACGTGTTTACAAAATTCATCAATGTCTATATTTATATTTGAAATATATCCTACAACTGCTATTTTATTTCTAAAATCTATTTATGCACGGCCTATTTGTGTCTATTCATGATCATAAAAGCTGCTATCATATAAATATACATTGGATTTAGTGTCTAATCCTTCTCTTACTTAACTCAAAATATCTATTTCTATAACTCTCATGTGTATGTCTGTAGATTTTTATCTTTTTAAATAATTTCTTCCTATTGGACTCATCAAAGTTATTTCCTACCGATTATTACTATTGATAGTTTTATTTCATTTCTATAAACATATGAGCTACTTTTGAAGTTTTCTAAAATTCATTGTACTTTTTATTTGATCAAATCCTTTTTCTAAATGTATGTTAGCATCTTCTTCATCTTCTAAATCTTCTATTCTTTCTATAATATCCTTACCTTTGCTAGAAAAATTTCATCATCATCTAATTTTATCTATTATCGAATTTTCTATGCTAGACTTTCTTGTGAGTTCCATTATTTTTTAATAATATTTTAGGTCCTAATATATCAGCTATACAATTTATTTTTCTAACCTAAATTTATATTTTTTACTCTATTTGTTAAAGTATCTAATTCTTTTTCTATATTATCCAAAGAATTATCTAATCTATTTACTAATTGCTTTTCCTTTTAAAAATATTTGTAAATCTATTTCTACTTTAGTTATTCTAGATTCAAGATTTTCGATTTGTTTATTACTTTTATTTAATATTTTAATAATTGTATTTAACTGTGCTACTATAATGTTGTTATTATTCGTACTGAAAGACTTAGTATTATAACCTACAGGATTAACAGTTGATGTCTCTAATTTTATTTCTTTTAAGGCTTTTATTAGTAAATCGTTATTCATTCACTGACTTCGAATTTTATTACTTCTAGTTATTTTAAGGCAAAAATGTAAAATTGATCCTCTAACTTTCACGTTTTTTCATTGCAGTCCTCCAACTTTCAGTTTTGTCAATTCAGTCCTCTAACTTTCAATTTTTTTCAATTCAAGGCTCTGTTACAAATTCGTTAATGTTGTCGTTACTGTTGCTAAAACGACGCCGTTTTCATGTTTTTTTTTTCGGAATTAAAAGAAAATCTAAAAAACAACGACGTCATTCCCCTTAATTTTTTTTTTCTGTTTTTAGATTTTTCTTTTAATTCCGAAAAAAAAAATGAAAACGGCATCGTTTTGACAGTAGTAAAGACAACAGTAACGAATTTGTAACGGAGCCTTGAATTGACAAAAATTGAAAGTTAGAGGACTAAATTGACAAAACTGAAGTTAGACGACTGAAATGAAAAAATGTGAAAGTTAGAGGGTCAGTTTTACATTTTTGCCTTATTAACTTGTGAAATCTGATAAAAGTTCTTTGATAAAATCTAAATTATTTCTACGAGTATTAATATTTCTATTTTCGAAAAGATGTGCTAGATTATTAATTAATTAATTTGTACTATTTATATCAATTTCTAAGTTATGTCCTAAATTTATTTGTAAGACTATTATGAAATTTTGTTGACTATTATTAGTATGTGGAATATGCTTATATTGATTTTCTAAGTGATCAATATTAGAGATTAATTTAAATTTTTCAGATAAATTAATTTTTGCATGTCTATAATTACTTATTTCAATATCTAAATATTCTAATTTTTGAAAATTCATGCATCTTTAAAAATCGGGGTTACCAAAATCTATTATATCGTTTAAAACTTCTATTATTGATCTGAGTATTCTTTGTTGAGTTTCTATTTCTTCTAAATTACGAACCTCAAGTGGTATGTCTAGTATTGATTTTGCTAAAAAAACAACTATGATCTATTAATTTGTTTCTTAATTCTATAAGTCCACTTCTATTTGTCCAGTTTATTAAGCCAAAATATTCTATAAACTTATTAATAGATAAACTCATATGAAAGCATTTCTCTTTTTTTTTTTCTTTTTTTTTTTACATGCAAATTATATTTGATGGAAACGCGTATAATAACTTTATGAAGTCACACTTAGTAATTACTAGTATACCACATATTTAATATATTAATAAAAAAAAACTTTGGTACAAAAGATAAAGAAGGGTGAGTTAGGGCGAAAATTATATTATGTGCCGGGTGTATATGTCATCTCTCTCACAACAGGTGGGCCCTACAACTATATGGAGTCCGTCTGCTGTGAGTGAGATGACATATAGACCCGACACATGATATACCACCTCGAGTAAGGGTATGTAAAACCACCCTTTCAGAGACTGTTTGTAAAATAAATCTTTTGAAAATAATAAAATATTGATTTTCAAATCACGTTCTCAAACCAAAACTCCTGATCACTTAAAAGCCTTATACCTCACACAGGTTCATCATCTACACAACAGGCAAATAATATTATATCCTCATCATCTTTTAAAATAGTTTTTTTGTGATCATTTTGAGCAGACGGATCAAATAGTTAGAGCATAGTCAAAAAATCATATTATAACAAAAAGATAGGCAGATACAATATTTACAAGAGCAACTTGCATCCAATGTAGGCAAATAAAAAATCATTATTAGAAATTTAGAAAAAGAAAAACAAGAGCTGCATTTAGATAATAATCAACATGTAGAGAATATGGTAAGTGCATTAAATGATTTATTTACTAACACTTATGCAGGACAACAATTTCAGTTTCTACATTTAGTCGCTAAATTTGAAGATACAGTGGACACTATCAGAGATTCTAGAAGAGTAACTGTTACACATCAAGAGAATTACAGTAAAGCCAAGAAGAGAATTACAGTTGATGGGCATTTCAATAGTGATGGTTGTGAGCTTATTGATTAACATCCTCTCTTAATTGTAGTATAGGTCTTTGATCATTTTATGACCTTGAGGACAAGGTCTTTTTGATGACGAAGGTAATGTTACACATCAAGAGTTAGTTAGCTAGTTACAACTAATTAGGAAAGATTAAGTAAAGTTAGTTAGTGATTAGTTACTCTTGTAAAGCCATCACTTGGCTATAAAAGTTGTACTAAGAAGCCATTATCAAATAACAATCATTTTCAACAAAATAGCTCTCTCAAAAGCTTGGAGTGTTTGGTTAGCTTCCACTCGAATTATTAGCTAACATTGGAGATTTGTGGGTTTATCTCGAATAAAACCTAACAATTGGTGCTTTCATTGAGAGATTCATCAATGGAGAAATCAATGGAGAAATCATTTGGCGATATTCACGAGTCGTTACTCGAAATAAAGATGATGCTAAAAAATTTTATCACAAAATTAGATTCAAGAGCCATTAATCTAGTTTCTTTTGAATCTGCTCATGGTAAGGATCAAACAAATGTTTCAATATTAGTGGAAGCAACTCCCAGTCCAGTGAAGGGAATGACCAAAATCCTTCAATCTTGGTTTCCAAGATCTGACTCAGGTGAAGCTTTCCAAATCAGAAATAGCACAACCATTATCTGACTCAAGTGGTTCTGGCCCCAAAATCAAAGATGATGTTCAAGATACACCAAGACACAAGGTTGTGGATGAGGAACATAGAAATAAGGTTAAAATGAAGGATCCAGATTCAGTTCTGTTTCATTTGGGTTCACCAAGGCAGCAAAATCTTCATCAAAACTTGGGCTTTGATTGTCATAGTGGTGCTTCGTCTTTGTCTTCGTCCATTTCGGCTGCAAATAAATTCTCTTCAGCGGATGTATTTCCTCAATGTTTACATGCCCTAAGTGAGATTCAAAGGAAGAAGTTTGAGAACTTCCTCAAAAAAGAAGAAATGGCAGACGAGCAGAAGTTGTTCGATGAAATGCCGGAGAAGAATAAAATCCAAGATTTGGGTTCTTTGTGGATCTTTTGTTATATAAGCTCTCAAATTATTGAGTCATCGCCACATGTGGCGATTGTGGGGTTGTTGGGTGAATTGGTTGAATTTTCAGGCAGCGTTAAACAGTTTAGGGGTCAAATTCCTGTGAGAAATCAAACGGACGACAACATCAAAGTCATGGGTAAGAGAGGAAACAGTCAAAAACAAGGCAACAATAACTCTAGAGAAGATTGCGAGGCGAAAATGCTCCTGAAGATATGGATAATGAAATTAATGCTTTTATCAAACAGAATGATGTCATTCCTTTGGATGTAAATGGTGATGTTGGGGGCTCAGATGAAGATAATAAGCATCTAGTGTTCGATTTTGAGGATTCTTGAAGATGATGAAGATAAGGAAGAAGATGCTCGAGATACTGGAATGGCTGCAAAGATTAAAAGACATAAAAAATATTTGCAGGCAAAGTATGGTGGTGTTGAGGATGAGATGCATGATGATGAAGAGAAGATGATAAGGAAGAGAAAAATGACTTATGGGGTGGGATAAAGAATCAGTACTATTATGATGACAATCGTGATTTTTGAGCTACTATCAATTATGAGATAAAAAAATAAGGGGAGATGCATTAGCTTATGCATTCTCTGCTCACTTGGCAAGGTTGATGGAGGAGTCTGCTGCATATGGAAAGTTTTGTTTGGCCAATCTTTTGAAGTTAAGGGAAGAGTGCTCAAGGGAATTCCAATTTCATTATGCCTATAATGCATCATAATAGGGATAAATAATCAGTAATATTATGATAACAACCGTGATTTTGAGCTGCAATCAATTTATGATGTTAAAAGAATGGGAGATGCATTAGCTTATGCATTCTCTGCTCACTTGGCAAGGTTGATGGAGGAGCCTGCTGCATATGGAAAGTTTGGCTTGGCCAATCTTTTGAAGTTAATGGAAGAGTGCTCAAGGGAATTCCAATTTCATTATGCCTATAAAAGCATAAAACGGAGAGAAAATGAGGCATCGCTTGCTGTTTTACCTGACTTATTGGTGGAGCTTGACAGTATGAATGAGGAAATGAGACTGTTTATGCTTATTGAGGGTGTTCTTACTACAAACATAATTGAATGGGGATCTCGTGCCTATATGGGTCATTATCACAAAGGAACAATGATTGAAATGTATAGAATGAGTCGCAATAAAATAGAGAGACCTTGGCGGGTGGATGATTTTGATGCCTTCAATGAGAGACTGTTAGGGTCTGGAGAGAACAAGCCTCAGCCACATAAGAGAGCTTTACTCTTTGTGGACAACTCTGGTGCTGATATTATTCTAGAAATGCTACCCCTGGCAATGGAACTACTAAAACGTGGAACTGAAGCTGTTTTGGTTGCAAATTCCCTCCATGTACTAAATGATATTAATGTTATGGAGCTCCCTGTTATTGTAGCTGAGGCTGCAAAGCATTGTGACATTCTTCACAGGGCTGCTGAAGCAGGAGGCTCACTTGTGGATGAGATGATTAACACCTCAGATGGCTCTAAAGAAAATTCACCATCAGTTCCTCTGATGGTTGTTGAGAATGGGTGCGGAAGCCCTTGCATAGACCTGAGGCAAGTCAGCTCTGAGTTAGCTGCTGATGCAAAAGATGCTAACAATGACTTGGCTGGAGTGGAATATGTTGAAGACATTTACAAGTTCTACAAGCTTGTTGAGAATGAGAGCAGGCCTAGCAACTACATCCATACACAAAGTGAGATTACTGAAAAGATGAAAGCCGTATTGGTGGATTGGTTGATAGAGGTTCATCATAAGTTTGAGCTTTCTCATGAGACTCTTTATCTCACCACCAATGTAATGGATCTCTCAGTGAAGGTGGTGCGTAGAAGAGAATTACAGTTGATGGGCATTTCAATAGTGATGGTTGTGAGCTTATTGATTAACATCCTCTCCTAATTGTAGTATAGGTCTTTAATCATTTTATGACCTTGAGGACAAGGTCTTTTTTATGGGGAAGGTAATGTTACACATCAAGAGTTAGTTAGCTAGTTGCAACTAATTAGGAAAGATTAAGTAAAGTTAGTTAGTGATTAGTTACTCTTGTAAAGTCATCACTTGGCTATAAAAGTTGTACTAAGAAGCCATTATCAAATAACAATCATTTTCAACAAAATAGCTCTCTCAAAAGCTTTGGAGTGTTTGGTTAGCTTCCACTCGAATTATTAGCTAATAATTGGAGATTTGTGGGTTTATCTCGAATAAAACCTAACAGTAACCCTACACAGTAAATACCTAGCCATAGCCAAAAAGTCATAAACAATCCTTTTGACATTTTCTTAGAATTAGGTTCTCATTTTCCAGAAATAATGCAAGAAACTCCACTTAGGAATTATTTTTCATATATTTCTTTTTCCTCAAGAATAATTAACCAGAATTACACATAAAACTTAGACAATTTACTCTTCAAAACTTTATCTTTAGTATAATTTATCAAATAGAAACAACATCGGCATAAATTAGAAACTCATTTTATTCAAAAACCTTAAACAAAGCCCTAGACATTATTAATCCTATAAATCATATTATTTTTCACATCAGTTCCACCAAGATTAAGCCATGTTAATAATACAAATACATGCATACTATAATATTCATATATACAGTGTAATAAAATTATTTAGAAAGAGACATTCGAATTGTACAGATTTCCCATTAGACCTGTACAAACAAACACATGAAGCAACAGCTCATATTGCACACATGGGCTATTGAAATTTATATTCACAATTGATTACTCAGAGTGAGAATACAAGTGTTTTTGCATGAAATCAATTATCAAAAAAGAATTATTTCATAAGACATCATTAGCCATACTCCTTTTTTTTTTCCAACAAAGAGACCAAGTATTTGGATCAATCCGAATACAGTTAGGATTACACTTAATCCTAGGCCACCTAGCATTCTAATTCAATCCCGACATCATTATCCTGTCCTAATGTAATTGGAATTCAACTACTCCAAGGAATCCTAAACCAACTAAGAGGCTACTTTCACAACCTATAAAAGAAGAAAGGGTCTAAAGGATAAAGGCACCCAGGTTTTGATTCAACAACTCGAGCTTTTGCTCTCATACACTCAAGTTCTCCATAAAAATAAGCCTACCGCCCTCACGAAAAATCAAACTACTAAGACCAAGGTAACCCTTAGCCTTGTTCTTCTTTTTTTGCTCATCGCCATTACTAACTTGAGTATCAGAGTGTCTACAGTGTCCACCACACATATGGGTAGTTACTGTACGCTCTTTCTACCTTTGTTTTGTAGGATTACTAGTGATGCTATCATTAAAAATCTCGATTGTGGACTGAATGCGAAATTCATCATCTATAATTTGGCTCCCACCGTAAGTAACCGATGATTCATAGCAAGCAAAGCTCTCAAAACCTACAGTTGAACTTTCAGTTCAACCATCTATGGCTTTAGGGAACTGTAGACACTGCATTTTTACATATAAGTCCCAATGATGAGTCTCACATGGAGACATTACCTTTTTAAGTTGTTGGAAAGTCGCGGGAAACAGACGTCGGAAGGGAAGTCAGAAATTGACACCTTGTTGGATTTAATTCGCTTGCCTAGCTTTGGGTTTGCTCGCTGAACCTCTGTTTTAAACTGTTTAGCCTTGGCCCAAAACCCCCACAAGCCACACACCAAGCCCACATACACCAAGCCCACCACACAAAGCCCATCAAAGACCTAATGCACGCCCAAACCCTTCAATGCACGCCCAAAGCCTTCCAAAATAACAAACACACACATTAAACACATGTTGAAATCAAGCCAAATCACCTTCCCAAATTAAAGAAATCAAGTCAAATCAAATTAAATCATATTCCTAATTAAAAGAGATCAAATTAAATCAAATTAAATCACATCCCTAATTAAATAGTTTTTTCCTTGTAGCACACTAATTAGGAGATATCCCTATAATTTCAATATTATTTCCCATCTCGTACGAGGACAAGCTCCAACCCCTTGCAGCCTAAACCCAACCTTGAAACCCCTGGCTCATTCTCACGAAAACACAAATAAAATAACCTAAAGCATTCACGCCTAAAGCATCCCAAAATTCCCCTCTATTGCCGTGAACAACCACAAAATTTCCCTCACATTGCCGCAAATCAACACACCCAGCAACTTCATTCACGCCGAACACAGCCCCTGAAGTCAGCCCTCACCTTGCCGCAAATTACCCCCTGAAAACTGACCCCCTGCACTGCACCCTCTGACCACCAAAAACTATCCAGAAATGGAACCTTCTGACCACCAAAAACAGCCTCTGAACTGCACCTTCTGACCCCGAAAACTGCCCAGCATTACCAAATTTTACCCCTCGAACACAGCCTTTTTACCGCAAAACTGCACTAAAAAACTGCACCATTTCACCAAAATTCTATTCCCTTAAAATTAGTCCAGTAAACCCGCAAACCGCAAGCCAAAACAGTCCCCAATCACAGCAAAATAGTGACCAGAATACACAGCAAAAACAGAGTAAAACAGCAGCCCAAAACAGCGAAGCAACGAAGGAAAACATTGAACCAGTGAACCAGAGGAGTTGCGGAGCGTTAATCCTTTCGACGGTCGTGTAACGCATTTCCAAGAAACGACTTAAGAGGTTAGATATGAGGGAACCTTTTTATTTATTCCCACACTTTCTTTCAGTTATTTATTTTATTTCTTCGCATGTATATTGTGGATTCATGAATGTCGTGGCCATGGGATGATTGAAATATGTGTTATCTCTTGTGGTATATCGGATGGAAACCCGGACGTAAATTCCGTAGCCCAATCCGAATGGACGGTAGTGCGGTCTGCACTCGGGATACAATGCCACGTACCACTTGAGAGACACACATATTTCGTGTCATCCGATCTTATGTCTATTTGTTGTTTGTTAGAAATAGTATGTTACTTTTATGCATGATTAGGTTGTTTAGTATGTTATTCTTTTTATGCATGATTAGATTGTTTAATATGTTATTTTTTTATGCATGATTAGTTGATTATTTCCAAGCATGATTTAGTTATTTCTTTCGCATTAGGAACTTGAATATGTCTCTTCTAAGTTTATGTTTAGATTATTATTTATTTACATTGCCATGATTAGCGATTTAATGTATGCATGAGATTGTGTGCTTGCCATTATTCCGACTTACTTTTATGCATGCAAACTTAGATATAGGTCGTATGCAAACTTAGATTTAGGTTTTACTTTCTGTATGTGAATTAGACGTAGGTTATTCTTGCGTATGTAGGTTGCGTAGACTTGGTTAGATTATTGCACAAATCTTTTCATTACAAGTGGCATAAGTAAGGGACCATTCCGAACCCAACGGTTTGAGGTCTTCCCTTACGAGGGGTGAGTGCGGTCTTAAATCATTTTCCCAGTTCACACTGGGTGGCGACTCCATGTTATTTCTCCGGTTTAGTTCCCCTGTGGGCTACTCTGTACTCCCAACCAAGCCGCGAGCCTGAAACAGCGTCGTCAAGTTCTGTGTCCTACAGTCTGGCGACTCCACTAGGGATAGAGAATCGGCCCCGAAATAATGCCTTGTAATGTTTGTGATTTGTGCTTTAATTAACCGTGCCTACCGTGGGTTGAAGGGGTTAATCAAAGGCACTATTAGAACTAAGTAATGGTTTGGTGTCTTCCTTCATTCACTACCTTTCTATAAGGAAAAACTGTGAAGGCACCTAGTTAATCATTTACTCGAAGCTTACTGTGATGGACTAATTTGGAGGACTTGTTGTTTTTTATTCCTGTCACCAAGGCGATAAGAGCCTAAGAGGCTTGGGTATTTAAGAGAGTTCGCTCCACCCTCCCTCTGGGAATCTTCAATAGGAAATCCATTTGACAGTCAGTCATGCCCATAACTCGTTGGCCGACGTTACCTTAGCGTATAAAAAAGGTGCGCTCACTTTGTCGCTCGGACCCTTGAGTGGGGAGACCTAGTTGTGGGCAATCCTTCACCGGCGGAAGCCTTTGTCTATACCCATAAACCCGTATATGAACTGTGGTTGTAGGACCAATAAAACTATTCTGTTATGCTTGCGTTTAGGACCATCGTCATTTGGATTCAGTTGGACTTTTTATCATGAGGTGTGGGCTTGTTGGGCCATTTAAACTGGGACGAGTCCGTGCTTTATGGCAATCGGGCCAAAAGCTTCTAAAATGCCGATGGGCCATTTTGCGTTTAGGCCTCTTATCATTTGAAGTCGTTTAGCCATGTTATCGCAAAAGTGTAAACTTGTTGGGCCTTTTTCAACTAGGACAAGTTTGCATCGCGCAGTAGTATGATTGAATGCTTCGAAATGATAATGGGCCGACTTATACATTCCATGCATCGCACGCATACATGCTGACTCGCAGTTTTAAAAGACATCATAGATATCCGTTGGGTTAGGGAAGAGGGAAGACTCGTCAAAAGACCATTAGCCAACATGAGTGAATCAGTTAACGAAGGATCTCGTATGGATCGGCTGGAAGCTAATCTCACTAAGGTTACCGAGCAACTGCAAGCTTTGACCACCGCTATGACTAATATGGTTGTGCCCCGCGCTGCGGGAGGCTCTAAGAATGAGAGGAGTGAGGGCCCTCCGAGCGGGTTGAATGATGATTGCCCGTCTTTGATGATGACATGGCTGAGTATGCCTCATGAAGGATAGCCGGGTCTCAGGCCGAATTACAGAAACTCTGTGATTAGGTGGAATCAGTTACCCGCAAGCTGAAGGGTAAGCATGTGGATTTGTTAGACTATGAGGCAATGACTTTTGAGGAGCAGCTGCCGGCTCAGTTCAAAATGCCTGACATAGCTAAGTTCAATGGGAACGGGGATCTGAAGGTCCATCTCCGACAATATGTTTATGTAATGAGTTCAGTGGGCCTGTCGCAACGCCAGGTTGAGAAGATATTTGGTATGTCACTTGAGGGGGCACCTGTAGTGTGGTACCATGGCCTTGAAAGTAAGGTTAATGATGATTGGAGAGCGCTGGCAAAAGCCTTTCTGAACCAATATGTCACGGATTTGGAGATCGACTTGTCGCTTCGCCACTTGGAGAATACCAAGCAGAAGCTGAAGGAGAGCTTCAAGGATTATATGGACCGCTGGAGAAGCCATCTTCTGAAAATACAGACTCGGCCCTCGGAGAAGGACCAGATTAAAAATTATCATCAAGGGCACCAAGCCCTCTATCTATGGCAAGCTGAGGAGGATGACCTCCATGATTACTGATTTTCGACAGTTAAGGGAGACTGTCATGGATATCGAGGAAGAAGAAGCGGAGAATAGGAAGTTTTATGGCTTGAACAGGAGGACTGTTGGAGGACCATCGGGAGCCATGCCCGTTTCTGCGGAGGTCGCCGCTATCAGAAACCGGCGTTTTTCTAAACTGGGTAGGCCTTTGTCTAAAGTGCTGGAGAAGTTGACAAGGCAAGGATTCCTAAAACCCTTGGAGACTAGACCACTTCCGCACGCTCTACCACCAAATCTCAACCCAAACCTTTACTGCCCATTACTACCAGCAAAAGGCCATGACACCGACAGCTGTGCCCACCTCCGACATGAAATCCAAGACCTCATAGACTCTCACAAAATACCTGACCCCGAAAGGAGCAACCCCCAACACTCACTGGAATCCCCTACATAACTATCACTCTGTTCCACCACCTACCTACATGATTGGCTCCGGCCTACCAGAAAGCTTTGTCCTTCAAACCTCTGACCACCAAGCCTTTTGCCTGGGGATATGGGATAGTAGTAGTGAGGATGAAACAGAACAGGTGAATAATTTCTAGGAGGACTTCTCGAGCAATGAGGAAGAGGAGGTGAAAGGAATGACACGCAGTGGGCGATTTTACAATGATACCGCAGAAAAGGGCAATGAAGTGTTGGTAGAAGGTAGAGAAGTGACGGAGAACGAGGATAATGCTGAGGGAGATGTAGTGTTGCGTCAGTTCAAGAAGACACGAGCACATTTAAGCATTTGGGAGTTGTTGTGTGCATCGCAGGAGCACAGGCATGCCATGGTTGAAGCCTTGAGCAAGATAAGAGTACCAGAAGATGCCAACCTACGATGTTTGTAGGATCGGTGCAGAAAGAAGCTTTGCAAGTGATAACTTTTTCTGAGGAGGAACTCCCGACGGAAGGAAGAAATCATAACAGGCCATTATTCATAAGAGCTGAAGTGAGAGGTAAGAAGACGTCTTTTGTAATGGTGGATGATGGCTCATCATCAATGTTTGCCTTTGAAGATTCTGTCGAGTTGGGTATGAAGGCAACAGATCCGAGTCCCTCCAACATGACCATCAAGGCATATGATGACAGTAAGCAAGGAGTTGAGGGCACCTTTGCCGCAGTGGTCAAGGTTGGCCCGATTGAGGATGAGGTTGAGGTTGAGTTCACGGTGCTCGACATACCGGCCACTTTTTCCCTGCTGTTGGGGAGGCCATGGTTTCACAGACTTGGGGCGTGCCCTCCACCTTGCACCAGGCCATCAAGTTTCAGTATGGGGGAGAGATTGTCACCATCCGAGCTGAAGTAGATAATGTTTGTGGCCGCTTTGGAGATACAACCTTTCACAAGGTTCCAAGTGTCGGCAACCTTTGAGAATCGTAGATCCTAAGGTAAGTAGGATCATGGAGAAGATGAAGTTCGAGCTAGGCACAGGCTCAGGCGTGGGAGGAGCATTGCCCGACTTCAAAGGGCAGACCACCCGGAGGGGGTTAGGATACAAGTCTGACGAGGATAAGCCGAAGACTAAGAAGAAAGGGGCGAAGCTGACGGAATGCTTTGTGAAGGCAATGGGATATCAAGGGGAACCTGAACCAGTAGAAGTCAACGGGGTCATGGTGCCCGGATTTGAGATCTTTCAGGATGTGATGGGTGAGAAACCACCGACATCAGAAGTTGTAAAAGAGGAAGAGAAGTGGGAGGAAGAGTTGATGAAGCTGGAGAGCCTGACCCTCGAGGAGAATAAGGAAACCGTGGAAGACCCGGCTGTGGGGGATGAAGCATCTGCGGAGGATGAAGATGTTTATCTCTCTAATTTATTCGAATGTATTCATGCATCTGCTAGCAATAAAGACATTCATTTCGATTACTTGTCTGAGTCTATCCCTTTCAATTTGCAAGACTTGAGTATATTTGACATCAACTCAACCAAAACAAACGCATTCAACCTGGGTAAGCTTGAAAGCCTCAAGGAAGTCTTAATTGCGAGTGAGGTTACATCTGAAGATCGGAAGAAATTAGAAGAGATGTTGGTCAAATATGCCAAGTATTCGCTTGGTCTTATGAGGACATGCCCGGGGTAGACAGAAGTATCGCCCAGCATATGATACCACCGACTTATCCAAATATGAAGCCGGTAAAGCAAAGCTCTCGACGGATGAGACCTGAGTGGGCCGAGAAGGTCAGAGAAGAAGTCAAGAAACAGATAGATGTGGGATTTCTAGAAGTAGTGAAGTACCCCGAGTGGTTGGCAAACATTATGCCAGTGCCGAAGAATGATGGAAAGGTCAGAATGTGCGTAGATTACAGAGACCTCAACAAAGCTTGCCCGAATGATGATTTTCTTTTTACCTCATATAGATGTGCTCGTTGATAGTGCGCTTTATCTGCCATGTACTCATTCGCGGATGGGTTCTCAGGATATAATCAGGTTCTTATGGCTAAAGAAGACAAGCATAAGACTGCCTTTGTTACTGAATGAGGTACGTATTGCTACAAGGTGATACCGTTTGGGCTTAAGAATGCAGGAGCCACTTACCAGCGGATGGCCACTACGTTATTCCATGATTTGATGCATAAGGAAATTGAAGTATATGTGGATGACATGATGGTGAAATCAGAGACAAGAAGCAGACATATAGAAGCACTGGAGAAGTTCCTTGAACGAGTCGACAAATACAACTTACGGCTAAATCCCAAGAAGAGTGTGTTTGGGGTAACGTCAGGCAAGCTGCTGGGACACACAATTGGAATGGGAGGAATAGAAGTAGATCCTGAGAAGATCAAGGTGATTACAGAAATGCCTGCACCGAAGACAGAGAAAGAAGTTAGAGCATTCCTCGGGAAGATTTAGTACATCAGTCGGTTCATCACCAAGTTGACGTGGTTATGTGAGCCTATCTTCAAATTGCTAAGAAAGGACCAGCCAGTGAAATGGAATGAGCAATGCCAAGAAGCCTTCAACAAGATCAGAGAATATTTGGTGAAACCTCCTATTTTGAAACCTCCAAGACTGGGCAAACCTTTGGTATTATATTTGGCTATAGAACCTGAAGCACTGGGGGCGATGATGGTACAAGCAGATGAGACCGGGGTAGAGCATGCAGTCTACTACCTCAGTAAGAAGATGCTCCCGTACGAAGCTCGCTATCAAGAAGTAGAGAAGATTTGTTTGGAAGTAGTGTGGGCATCCAGAAAGTTGCGTCATTACTTCCAATCTTACAAGATCCAAGTGGTAGCAAAGGAGAATCCTTTGAAGTATCTACATTCAGTGCCTTCGCTAGTTGGGAAGTTAGGCAGATGGTTGGTGTTGCTGACAGGGTTCGATATTGAGTACCTCACGTCCAAAGTAATCAAAGGGTGAGTCGTAGCAGAGTTCCTGGCATTACAACCGATAGAAGGAGATCAATACAAGTTTGAGTTCCCAGACGAGGAAATCCAAGCTATAACAGTCCAAGGATGGAAGATGTACTTCGACGGAGTAGTGAACTGCAAAGGAGCCGGAATCAGAATTGTGATAGTAACCCCTTAAGGAGAAACCCTGCCTATGGCCAAGAGGTTGACGTTCTGAGTAACCAACAACATGGCTGAGTATGAAGCATGCGCCTTCGGATTGACGGCATTGATAGCCTTGAAATCTAAGAGCGTGGAAGTCTATAGAGACTCGATGTTAGTAGTCCGACAACTGCAAGGAGAATGGGAATTGAAGGAAGAACGATTGAAACCCTACTTGTTCCACCTCAGAAGTCTAGCACAGGCCCTCCCCGATTGTAAATTCCAGCACTTGCCGCGAGAAGAGAACCAAATGGCAGATGCATTGGCTACACTTGCCGCAACTTGGGAAAATCTGGAGAAGTTGGTGATGAGACCTCTGGTGTTGACAACGGCAAGCAAACCAGTTTATGAGATAGAAAGAATCTTGGAAGTAGAAGTCGATGATGGGAAACCTTGGTACTATGACATTCAGTGGTATTTAGAACGCGGAGAACTCCCAGAAGAAGCAAGCAGAAAAGACAGGATAGCCATTCAGAAATTGGCTTCCCAGTATGTGAGTTTGAAGGGAGAACTGTAGAAGAGGCAAGCGAATGGCATTCAGTTGAAGTACTTAAGAAAAGAAGAGGCTCAGAATGCAATGGAAGAAGTACACGCCGGAGTATGTGGACCGCACATGAATGGATTGAACTTGTCCCGCAAGATAGTCAGACAAGGTTTCTACTGGTCGACCATGGAAGCTGACTGCGCGAAGCTGGTAAAGCATTGTCACAATTGTCAAGCGCATGGTAACTTAAAACATCTGCCGCACATAGAGTTGCATGGGCTATCAGAGCCGTGGCCTTTCTCAGCATGGGGAATTGACATGATCGGAGAAATTTGACCACACGCATCGAACAGACATCGCTTCATCGTAGTGGCAGTAGACTACTTCTTGAAATGGGTGGAAGCCGAATCATTTCGCAACGTTACAGCAAAGACGATGGCAAATTTCATAGCCCGGAATCTCATATGTCGATATGGAATGCCGCATCATGTAATAACAGACAATGAAGTCCAGTTTCAAGGAGAACCCCAGGCAATGCTACAGAATCAGGATAGGACATCACAAGTCGTCACCTTACAAACCGCAAGCAAATAGGGCAGTCGAGGCAGCCAATAAGACAATAAAGAAGATGTTAGCCAAAATGACGGAGAACTACAAAGATTTGGCCGATAATACGCCCTGTGGGGGTACAGAACTTATGTCAAAACAACAACAGGAGCCACGCCTTACTCTCTGGTCTATGGAATGGAAGCAGTACTGCCAGTGGAAGTCGAGATAACAGTCCATGCGGGTATTAGTAGAAAAAGAGTTGCCTGAACAAGAATGGCCTCGCAGAGATTTGAACATTTAGTACTACTGGATGAGAGGAGGATGAAGTCCTTGCATCACATGCAGTTATACAGAAGAGATTGGCCCGAGCATTCAACAAGAATGTGCGTCCTACTAAGATTTGAAAGGGTGATCTGGTACTTAAACAGTCAAAGCCGTCGACGACGGATTCGGGAGGAAAGTTCAAGCCCAATTGGGAATGACCCTACATAGTCCAGAAAGTGATGGGAATGGGGCAGTGAGGCTGTCAGACTTGGAAGGAATGAGTTCACCGAGCCGATCAACGTGGATAGATTGAAGCAGTATTTTGCCCGAGGAAAAGAAGACCGAGCAGTCACCAGCAGAAGACCTAACCCAACGGAATGGATTCATTCATGCATGCATGCATACATATAACGTATCTGCATTCTTTTGTGTTTTGTTTTGTTTCGTATTCACAGGTTTCAACAAAGAAAAGAGAAAGCGGAAAATGCAAGCCAACCGAAGTAGCAACAGTACAGTGTCAGCAGTTTTTCAGGAATGAATCATAGGGTGAGGCCCGCATTAGTATTAGTTTTGGGGAAGGACCCAGGGTTGAGGCCCGCATTAGTATTAGTTTCGGGGATGAGTCCCAGGTTTGAGGCCCACACCAGTATCATTTCATGAAGGAATCTCAATGGGCAAAGCCCACATTATCAGCAGTCAAAAGAAGAATTCCAGTGGAGTGAGTGCAAAAAAAAAGTCCTTGATAGTGAAGCATATGTCCGGTGATGAAATTGTTTGCTGTAGAGTGAAACCTTATAAAACGATAAGTGCGAGATATGCTCTCATCTGGTATTCTGAGTGTTGATCTCGTCTAGACTCGCGAGCACTTGATTACGGGATCTTAGCAGTAGAAAAACCTGAGTAGTTGGCGAAATGACTAGTTGAAGAATGGCATCAGTGAATGACCGTTTGCCTAGATGTTTCCCCTGGTTTACTTATGTTACGATATGTGATATGGTTGGAACACAGAAAAAAGTCTCTGAAAAGAAATGAAAAAATAGACC
>SKCR01014395.1:0-95257 GCA_019454045.1 Zanthoxylum bungeanum
AACATGTCATTTTGACGGTGTGTCCGAAAAGAGTAACCGAATTTTGTTAGACATGATAAGGTTAATCATGAGTCGCTCTGAGCTACCATTTCCTTCAACGGATAAGCTTTAAACAGTGCAGAACTTATTTAGAATAAGGTTCCATTAAAATCTGTTTGACAGATATCATATTAGATATGAATGGGAAAAAAACCATGTTTCTTATTCCTGATAATTTGGGTATGCTGGGCATATATTTGGATGATACCAAACTAGAACCCAAATTGGATAAGTGCCAATTGTAGGTTATCCTAGGGATATCATAAGTATAGTACTTATACAACTCATGAGAGAACAATGTGATTATTGCTCACCATGCGGTTTTCCTAAGAGGAATACCGATATGCAGTGGTAAGTGGGAGGATAGTATAACTCAATGAAAATCGGAGTAATACTATTCCAAGCATCGAATCTTAATGGAATATAAATAGTTCATCAAGGATGAAACTATTACCATTAATCTTCGAATACACAAGAACCACGTATTTTGGAGAGAGTTAGAAAATAACCTAGGGTATGGGTTTCTGATCTCACCTCATAAAGATGTCAATCTTTAGAGGTATACCAACTGACTACGTATGAGGAAGTGATACAAGGTATCGACTCCCTAATCATGGCAAAGTGCCATGAGTCCGAAATGGATTCCATATATATCAACAAGTTTGGATACTAGTTGATGTACCGCAAGGGATTGTGCCTATTGGCACTTTATAAGTCTTCAAGGAAGACGTACATGGATGGCAACATACCAACGTATAAAGCTAGGCTTTTAACGGAAAGGTATCGTTATCAACATTGTGTTGACTACGATTCAACCTTTTACATGTTGCCACGGTAAATCCATTTGGATAATGCTTGCTAAAGCTGCATGTTTCATTTATGAAATGTGTCAGCTTAACGGGAAAATCACTTTTCTGAAGAGGAAACCTTTTGGAGGATGTTTACAATATCCTGTCGATTTTGTCGTACCAAAACTAGCAAACAAGGTTTTCGGGTTATTCGATCTATGTTTGGATTGAAGGAAGCATAGGTTCTTGGAATTGTCGTTTTGATGTAAATAATAGTTTATGATTTAATTCAAAACGAAATGATTCTTGTGTATATAATGAGGTTAGTGGGAGCGCACTGACATTGACTGTCCTATAAATAATGATAATATGTCATTTCTTAGAAATGATATTCCCATATAAACTATCGGCGAAAGCTTGGCTTTCGAAAACTCTCCGAGAAACCGTACATTGATAAATGTACGTGACCTGGTGTCTCATACGCTTTGAGCATATGGATTCACAAACAGGCCAATCCAAGTGATAGTAACTGGATTAATGTTAAGAACATCCGTTAGTATCTTAGAGAACTAATGATGCTGTCTTAATCTATGGAGAAGGAGAACTTGAAGTGACTGGGATCACTGTAGCAAGTTTCCAAACCGATAAAACGACTATAAGTCGTAAACGGTACTATAAAGTTTGAATAACGGTACAGTGAGCTGGAAATCTTCCAAGCAAGATATTGTTACCGTATAAACAAAAAAATGCGGGTTATTGCTGCAGCTGAGGCGGCAATAGAAGCCATCTGGGTCAATAACAAATCTAATTAGATTAGATATAGTTCTGTTAGCAGCTGAGCTAGGCGTCAGCACAGGCTAAAGAATTAATGGTCTCATCAACGATCCAGATACATACTTCGATATTCATCTGATTCGTTCGGATCATACATCGTGGCGATGTGATGATCATATAAATCTCATCAGACGATAATCATGCAAATCCGCTGACGAAAGCACCTTCTCAGCAGTTTGAGCCAACCGTACATAGTTCGGGTGTCAAGCACTCGAGTGAGTGGCTATAGGCCAAGTGGGAGATTGTTGGACAATTATGACCCATAGCGTCACTATTTGTACAGATCATGGTGTTGTTGTACAAATTAACTATGTGAGAATGGAGATTGCACTCTTATCATTTGTGATTAGATCACCTAGATATATAAATGATAGGAGGTCCCTATGATTTGTTCCTGGACAGAGAATGATATGAGACAGTATCAGTCCACGAAGGATAAATCATTAAATATCCCTAGTCAGAGTATTATCGAGATTGGACATCGATAAATACGTAAAAGACTAGTATTACACTTGTGCGCGTTGTGAGGGCACAACGGCATAGTTCTCATAAATTTGGGTATAAGATACTCATGCAAGTGTAATATGAGGTTGTGTTTTACCGATGGTACGGGAAACATCTTCGCTCTAGATAGACCCCCTCGGAATTCCATTGGTAGTATGACTATGTGTTTATGGAAATCCGACATCAGGGTAGGTGTATTTTGTCTTAACCTGAGACTTGCACCGCTAATATTTGCGACAATAAATATACTTTGGTTGCGGTCGTCCAGGGCTTTAACACGTTCTGTGTACGCCAATACTGGGTATATTGAGAATCGTAGTGTGTTGGGTGTGATGTCAAGACGGAAGTGTCACTCCAGTCATATGGAGATGATGGTCACGTAGGATACGGGAATGGTTCTCTTAAATGATGCAGCTATCGGGATAAAATGACAAGGTCATGTTTATCCGATTATAGAGACTAGTTACCAGACATCCGACATGTGCTTCGTACGGGGCAGACACAATTCCAGCCCCAGGCCTAGCACGTGATCATCCGATACTGGACAGAAATACGCAATACCATGTATACTACGCCTGATATAGATCCTTTATTCCTGTAAGGATATTTCCGGAGAATTGGGTAGGCATGGCGCTTTGCTAGAGGCCAACCTTGTCTTGTAAATCGGTATAAATGTAGTACTTGGTACTTTCGTGTTCGGATAGTCCGACGACCGAATTTACTGCCAACATATCCGGGGATCTCATGGGTCGCTTCCCAAAGATTCACCGATGACGTATGACTCGCACTCTAAATTAATCTGGGATTAATTAGATGAGAGAGAAAATTAATCTGGGATTAATTGCGGAGATATTTTATCTGAGATAAAATATCATTAAAGAGAGATAACGATTAATTTGGAATTAATCGATTAATTGATATATTTGATATATTAAAAGAAATTGGATTTCGACGCGGAATTAAAATTAGATTTTAATTCGGGCGAACGAGTTAATTTGGAATTAAATCGTTAGCGACATGAATAGTGATTTCGCTAGGCGTAATCATTTAATTACGACGCAACGGAAAATTTGTTAATTTGGAATTAGCGAACTCGAGCCGGGATTATTTGCGAGCGCATTCGTATTTTGAATTCGAGTGCGGCACGCAAGTCAAATCAAGCGTCAAATCGCTAGTCGCATCTAGCGTCACATCAAGCGTCAAATCTCGTCACTTTGAGTGATGTGACTTGACAACTTGAATGATAGATGTGACTTGATGGGAGTTGTTGTTGAAAGCTTTTAAAAGCTTGAATGGAATATATTGTTTTTTTATTACTTTGACTTTTTGAAAGCAAAGTTGGTATATGTTTTTTAGAAATTCATTTACCAAAAACAATTACACATTATTCATCTCTCTTTTCTCTCTACATCTCACGCCCAAAAGGGCTGTGCATTTTATATTTTTCTGGTTTGAGAAACCGTGAGCAGTGAGGGAAACTAGAGTGGGATTTTGTGGCAAAATCTCAAGTGCTAGCACACTTACGAGACATGCGAAGGTGATAGGGAAGTCCACCCATGAGCCGGGAACCATTCGAAGAAGCTTGGAGCTTGTTCGATGAGCTCAAAAACAGACCATGGAGGACGCCAAAACCAGTGAGTTGGAGCAGTCCACTGCCGAGCAGAATTTCGTTTTTGTTGTCTCCGCGTCGCTCAACCAATCGATGTGAGTAATCCGCAACTTCTTCGATTTGTATTCGCACATATTTCATGCTTATAATTGATCTTGGGACCTTAATAGAAACCAACACTTATCGGCTAAAGTGTTTGAAGGTCACCTAGAGGGTCTAAGATTACATGACATGTCCCATTTGCTCTAGTACAAGTGGGAGATTGTTGAGATATATGCCCTAGAGCTTCATGTAATGTAAATGAAGTTATTTGTTATGAAATAAAAGATGCATTATTCATTTATCAAAATATTTGATTTAAATTGTATATTGTAAATTATTATGTTTACCTTTGATTGGATCTCGGAACCGTAAGTCCATTTGGTCTCCATACTAGCTCGATATACTGTAGCAAATTAACTATAATATGATAGTCCAAATATATACTCACATACAAATATTATCATTAATGAGATTAATAATATATTTTGTCACACATGTAACATTATATTATATTTAATATAAGGTTTTCATTAAATAAATGATTATAAGAAAATCATTTAATTTAATGTATATATTTAATTGTTGAATATATCATTTATGGTAATGAAGAATTTTTTAAATATGATTTGAAAAAATTCAACATTACATTAATGATATTTGTACCTTTTTAACATTACATTAATTGTCATTATGATGACAATTAATAAGTTGGTTGTTACAAAAATTAGGTGGAGAAAAATGGGGTGGCCGAATTTATGAGATAAATATGCTTAGGGTTTTGTTTAATTTTTAACAACATTAACCCTAAATATAAAAAATAAAAAATAAAAAATAAGCTTTTTTTCTTAAGAGAATTCATTATTGAATAAACCTAACCACCATTGTTCTTGTTTTCTCTCAAGTGTTGAACGAAAAAGAATAAGAACAAAAGAGAAAAGAAAAATTCTAGTGTGAGGAAACCTTGTTTTAATCTCTAAAGAGTTTATGAATTTTATTTTGAGAGTGAAGCCCACACTTCATTTTGTTGGTAACAAGCGATATCATGGAAAATAAATCATTCTAAGTTGTTTTTGTCCAGAAAAATTGGAGAATATAAAGGGATATTTCAAGGGTGTTGTGGGGTTATTTTTGTAAGAAAAATCAGACCTAAAACACTGCTATATAACACGTAAATGAGGGCTGATTTGGGTCAGCTGTTCGCGCTTTTTGGGTGCAAAACAGATCAAATCTGAGCTGCTATTCGAGGGATGAAATATTATTAAAAACAGAAGCAAAACATCATACCAGAGGCTGTTCAGATTCGGTAACCAAAGGGATAGGGTAGAAAAAATTTCTAGGTCGATCCCGATGCCTAAACCCCTTCAGCTGCATGAGGGAAAGCGTTTCCTATGAAATCATTCTTCATTAACATATGAATATTCCCATTGTGAGCTTTATAAGTAAAGCCTAATTCATCTTAAGAGCGTAGGGATATTAGAATTCTTTTCAAGTCAGGAACATATCTGACATCAGTTAGAATTCTAATTTTTCCATCAGGAAGTTTAAATATTATATCCATATTTCCCAGAACCTTGCACCTATTATTATTTCCCATGTAAACAAAGCCTTGTTCTGTGTTCCTAAGGTTGATAAACCAATGTTTATTGAGACTCATATGGAAAGAGCACCTAGAATCAAAGATCCACTCTTTATCAATTTAATCACTAGTCACAGTCAAAGCTCAGACAGGCAAGTAGTGCTGTTACCAACTGTTACAGAGGCAAACTTGTTATTTTTCTGTTCTTTAAGGAGCTTATAACAAGTCTTTTTGAAATGCCCTTCTTTACCACAATAAAAACACTTTATTTTTATTTTAACTTTTATCTTTATTCTTTTTCTTTCCCTTAAAGGTTTGGTCACTAGATTGGTTATGTTGGTTACTATTGTCTTTCTTATCCGGTTTCCCATTGGCAAAGAGGTTAGTGCCACCTCTTTTACTGGTCTTTAGTTCTAGTTCCCTAGCCCCTATTCCAGAGATTACCAAATCTACCCTAGTAACTATGCAGTATATTGAAGTGCATTTTAACAACATTATATTCTTCAGGTAATGAATTCAGGAGTATTATGGCATCACTAGTCACCTAGAGCCTATTCAGTGCCTTTCAACATTAAGGTCAATTTAGTGAATTTATCCAAATTTTCATCCATTGATTTATTAGTGTTCATCTTGTAATTAAACAAAATACCCTTTAAGAACACAAGATTATGGGCAGAGACAACATAATATAAAAATTCGAGTTTACCCATAAATCAATGGTCGTAATCATGCCATCTACTTTCCTGATGACGCTATCTCCAAGGTGAAGATCAGATTGTATGCCTCATCTCTGATTTATGCTTTGGGATGGTCTTCAAGTTTGGGCCATTTTCCTTCATCCGGCTCTAGAGCAATTAACACCTTGTGATGAGATAACAAGACTCTCATCTTTTTCTACCATGTAAGAAAGTCCACATTTCCATCAAAAACTGAAACTTCTAACTTTGCATTTTCCATTTCAACATCTTCAAATTGAAGAATTGAATTAATCGAAGCCCACTGTGATTGCCTTTGAACTGGTCACTGTCTTCAAGAACCGGCCTTGTTTTGCGAACGGTTGGTCACCTAGCTCTGATACAATTGTTATGTTTACTCAGTGTAAACCGTCACCAAGACACGGACCTTATAGAGCCTAAAGGCTACATGGTAACACACACTGCAAAGATGAAGTACGCAAAGAAGAATCAAACACGCAAGATTTTATCGTGGTTTGCCAACTCAGACTACACCCACGTTGAACTCCGAAAATGGAGCTTACTACAATAGAATCAATTTGTTACAACCCTCTTTATAAGATTCACACCCTCACGGTACAAGAACCCATAAATCTAGAACCCTCGTTTACAAGAAAGTGTCAATCTTAACCCTAAACCCAATTACACCCTTTTCTAATCTACAAAGACAAGAAAAAGAATCACTATAATCAATTTACATAAAGATTACACAAGTAGTAGCCTAAGAGTCTTTTGAGCACTGAGAGAGAAAAAAGAGAGAATATGATGATAGACTTCTAGAATGTTGTAACTTCCAATTAAGAGTGGAGGAGGTATGTTATATGTAGGTTTACAGAGCAGGTATGGTAGATATTCGTCCACGTGTATTTCATCAACGGCCAGAATCTTTAAGCAACTTAAAGTAATATGAAAAGTCGTATATATTACCCTTCTTAAATGACATGTCACTTACAATTGGTTTGAAGCTTCACTTTTAACAGTTAATGTCTTTAATTTTTGAGAAAGTAATCTTCTTTGCTTGCTCTCTATTCTTTTGTATGCATATATAATAATAAAATTATCAAATAAAAAATAATAATAAAAAAAAAAAGTTTACCAAATTCTAATGGGAAAGAAGGGTTACAATAAAATGAGTAGACACATACACAGTGTTGACTGTAGACTTATATTTCAACAATTATTTGAATAAAAATAATTCAGATAATACATATTAAACACACACACAAATAAATAGAGAGAGAGAGAGAAGAGCATGCCATGCAGAAGGGTTGAATAATATTGGGAATCAAGGGCACTTAGGGTAGCCCTTTGAGTTTAACTTGTCCCTATAACAAGGGCACTCTGACTTGTTTCCATAAGTCCCCGAAGGAACACACTTGCATGCTTTGCAGCATATTCCACAGTATGTCAAGCAACGATCCTTCCTTCCAGCTTTCCCGCATCTCTCCCCGCACTTCACATCGCAATAGCCTTTCAAAGTTCAAATTCAATTCAACAACCGTTAAAACAAGAACGTACCCAGTATATAAGGCTCTGCCTTTTACGTTAGAAATTAAAACAAAGTGAGATTACACTGTATATATCGTGTAAAGAATCTTACTTGGAACAGGCTGAGGTGTGGGAGCTGCAGGTTGCTGAGAGTAAGCAATGGTGCATTCCAGGAATGAAGAGCATAACACCAGTGAAACAAACAGCAAACTTGTTAATAGCACAAGCTTCATTTTCTCTTAATCAAGTCTTTAGCTACAAAACTACAAGCACAATGTTTTGATTTATAATTTTTTAGAGAGCTTAATTAGGCTTGTATTTATAGATGCTTTTTCTTGAGAGAGAAGGGTCCATTTGAGAATAATAAAATAGATGTACAGCTAGCTTTTTGTACAGACAGACAGTAAGTTAGTGGGGTTTCCAATTGCAAGTCATTTTCTAAAAGAAAGAAGATTAATGGCAGCTTCCTAATACTGAGATTAGCCCATTAAAACTCCAATGCAAAAAAATATATAAAACAAATATGGTCAACGTTTGATTTCAAATAAATGGTCCCGCAATTTTTTTTTTTATACAATATTTTCAGAATCTGCAGACTCATATATTTGTTGTTAGGAGTATCATTTGTTGCCATTGCATAATTGAAATTTTGAGTTTTAGAATATTATATTAGCTTTTAATATGGCTAGTCTCATTGTTGGACGATGCATATTCTTAGGGAAGAAACAGTTTTTATTGGGAAAAAACGATTTCTGAAGGTTGATTTTTAATTTTATTTTTAATTTTTTCAATATATTATATTGAAACTGTTCTATAACATTTCAATATGATTTCTGTATATATCTTTTATTTTCGAAGTAAAAAAAATGAAATACTTCGTGCGTATCTAGCTTCTTAAATGGTACACTTGTTTTGACTTTTCAATTTTGTAAACAGCTTCTTATTTCCTGCCGAAACCGAAGTCTTGTGTACTAGATACCTTCAGTTTTTTGTTTTGAATTCAAACATGGGGAGTTGAGAATACAGGCTGGGTTGCTTTCTCCAAAGCACCCCATTTGCGCTTGTTTAATCTTATTTCTTCTTCATTTTTTTTTATTCCCATTACTGGCCAGCAATTTATGGGGGAAAAGTACTTGAAGCTTCGTTCAATGTCCTCCAAAACAAAAGGGTATCTTAATAGAACATTACAGGCTGTGTATCATCAACTTGGCGTTTGTTTCTTTTCATTTTGTGCGTGTCCATTTTTGGAATCATTTGACATCAAATAACAATATTTACATTTACTACTGATTAATGTTGAATATAATTGATGTAAATATCACATAGAACAAAGGACATGACATTTATATGTTCACATTTGTATATTTTCTTGGTATTCCTGGTCTACACGAATATGTATCACAAAATATGAACGTCAACCTCCCAGAATGTGGGAAGAACAGATTTGGTGACCATCCGAATATTCTTCTTCGGCACGGGGACTTGAGCCAAGTAAATTCACCTGCAAAATAAACTCTTCCTTTTTCAGCTTTCCGGATGAACTTTAAAGCTCTCAACAGGAAGCAAAAACAGCCATAAAAAATTACCTTGATGATCTCCCACTTTGAGCTTGGACGCATTGATACAGCTAAGACACTCATGTGAAAATCCTGATTTGAAGAAAAATATCATAATTAATTTTATCAAAGCACACTGCATAATACTGTTGTGTAGTTAGGAGCTTACCCTGAAGGGATCTCCCCTTAAAGACTGTACAAACAGAGATTTTCCCGAGTCACTATCCTACAAAGGAACGAAAATCAATTGACTTCTTAAATGAACTAGTCACTGTTGGAATTGTGCTTAGAGTGGTGGCAATATGTCAATGCTAAAGAGTGACATTAACATATCTCGTAACAGAGCATTACCTCCGTATAAACATCCCTAAGTCGCCTTCCAGTTTGAGCACAGCAGATGTGGACTACATGTTCATCACAACTGCCACTGATAATATAGTCCCTCCCATTCATGTAATACGAACGGGTGTAGTTATAAGCACTTCCGGTTGAAGTTATGTCAAAATCCATGTGGACCCTCCCATCTACAGCCAAAAGTTGCTTAACCTGACATCACTTAACAGTTATTCACCATCCTGAACCCATGAAAGAACATCTAAGTTCATTACTGCTAAATAAAGGCAGCAAACACACAGACAGAGAGCAGGCTTTATAATGTCATATGTCACATGACATGGTATTGCATTAAAAAAACTAAAATTTTGCCAGATACGGCTTTGAAATAGAGAAAAACATATCCATTTGGTCAGATAGAATGAGGACCATGCAGTCACACGAACACATCATCAAGGTTTATCTTGTGAATTTTATTGCAATGACAGACCATAAATATAAAAAATTTATATAGGAGTACCTCATTGTCAACTGCTGAAACAAGAATATAGAGGTCATCAGGAGAAAAGCAAACCATTACATTTCCTCTTGAGCTTGAAGCTGTGTAGCAAGGTTCCGCTGGCTTCTGCCTCAGATCCCACATCTTGACATCATGGTCAAATGAAGAAGTAGCAAACATAAAAGGGGAATGATGGGCAAATTTAGCAACATTAATGGGTTCTCGATGCATATCAGTGAACAGTTGTAAACGTTTTCCAGTGTTAATGTCATACAGAGCAACATTTTTTGAGTATCCACTGGCAAGAAACTGATCATCTGTTGAATTGACATGTACCGACGTCAATTGCTCGAAATCATAATAAGTGGCCACACTAGAATTTCCACATCCATCAGAAGCTTTGGCTGGGATATGACTGAGGTCAAACAACCTCACACATCCATTATCTGAACCTGCAACAAGCTGGCAGTTCACACATAAATAAATCCATCAATGGCTGCCACTTTTAGATCAGGACCAAATGTAGATGGAAGATATACAAGTTCTTAGGCATTTTATATTTATTTTCCCGAGATCTTCAGCTATCAGCTACTGCTTTATAAAGCCAATTATTAGTAATGTCCACCTGATGAATGCTGTTTCAGTATGGCATGGCCGTAGAATACATGTAAAATGATCAAAAGGTTCAGTCAATCACATGCAATCATTACACTGTTCAAAGAAGTGGATCACTTCGTCATTTCAAACAAGCTCTTAAATTAGAGAGATGAGGGACAACCTACCACAAAACCAAATCTCAATAATAACACCTCCTCTCCTGTATCTTAACTGTGATACTAGAAAAATAAAACATCCTTGAAAGCAAACTGTTAAATTTAAGAAGCATGCAACTGCTCTTAAATTCTAAAGTAAGTCATTATGGAGTTTACCTTGGATGGATACTTCTTCAGCCAACTGAGTCCTAAAACACTGTTCGTTGCTCCTGTGGATGGGATATAACAAGCAATATTCCCATTTTCATGGTTGATAACAACTACTTCACCATCTAGTGTTCCAAAAGCCATGAGACTAGGATTAGATGGATGATACTCAAACTGCCTCGGACGAACCCTCTTGTTTTCTTCTTTATGTATGTGGCTAAAGCTTGACATTGGATGTAAAAGTGGCCACACAGAAGAACCAAGTTTTGCAGCACTAAGTGACCTTGTGAAAAAACATTGTGAATGTGACCTGCATATATTTGGCTGCTTTGGCTTTGAAGAATTTTGGTAATTGCCATGTGCTCCCATTTCACGCTTCTGCAAAACACAAACAACACTTTCTTTGTGCTTTCTCTTATATGGCAAGTGCTCAAAATGTCTTACAAAGACATACTTGGCCATTTCCCTGTCCAACCTTCCGATGGGATAATTATCTAAAACTTCCAACTGTGGCAGTGATGCAATCATAAATTCCCTATAGTGTTTCTCGAAGCATATGGGTGAAGGATGGTGTGAAATATACTTCTTCAACTTAACAGTAGCATCCATCAAGTCCTGCTTATGGGAACTTACTAGAAACTCATTATTGTCATGAATCTACAATACAGAAAAATAAAATACCGTTAAGACCGACTGAAAAAACCAAAACCAAAAAATAAGAATATAGACATTTTTATATGTGTGTGTTTTCCGATACATCTGCACCTCATGAGTATATCATACACTTACCTCATTTGGCATTTCATCACGTCCACTCAGAATTGGAGGCAAACAAGATGATAGTTCCAATAAATTCATTTTGCGAAGATATCTAGAAAGTTCAACTTCATGAGCATCTGAAGAATTTTTGTATACAATCTGACACTCATTATCCTTTGCTCTGTCCTTAGCACAAGAAGTCTGATTTTGATCTGCATTAAAATTGATGCTGCATCAGTCTATGAACTCAAAATAAACTGAGCTGAGTCACTTCTTTCACACAAGAAAATGTTTCCTTCTTACTAAATGATGCAGGACATGGCCCAGTGTCCTTGCAACACAAACACTTTTGGAACCGCAGTTCTGTTAGGGAACGAAGTTTTGATAATGCAGCAGTAGTTGTCCATAGATTAACAATTCTGGTCTCGCACATTGAAAGACACATCAGATTTGGCATGCAAGAAAAACAATCCTCATGCAAACTAGCAAGGGAAGTACAAAAATCCAAGTTCAGGGTGTGTAATCGCATAAATCTCCCAACCATGTTGAGCTTCCGGATATTGGTCACCCTCAAGTTTAGAACATGGCATGCCAAGCCACCCTGGCAAAGATCCCTGAAAAGAACCCAAAGACAAGGTCAAAATCTTATTCAATTGAGAAGTACCCCACTGCTTCTATACTTCTTCATTCTAACTTAGTATCAAATGGTTGAAGTATACATATTCTCTCTTAAGAAAAACAGAGAGATAAGCATGCACTTCCATCTGTATGGAAACACTGAAATGGAAGTACTACTAAAGAAACTCTAATAATTACAAGATACAAATTAAATTATATTTTCCAAGAGAAATATCATTACTACTAAAATCATAAGAAACTAACACACACGGGTTGAACTGATAATGACCATGTTAAAAATATAAATAAACAGGGCATTTTTTTCAAAGATGCATAGGAAAGAAGTAATACAGACCGCAAAAAATCATTCCTCAGTGTCATGTTGCTAAGATCAACAACTCGGAGCTTTTGATCGATTGCATGCATCAAAGACATAATATATTCTTCGTTCAAGAAACATGTTCTTTTACTAAGAATATCAACTGCATCAATGCCGAAAGAGTCCATGTACAGGAACACGTCAATTAACGAAGAGATATCAGCATTCCTTAACTTGTCCAAATAAACCACAAAGCTACACTTCTCAGCCTGAACAATGACAAGAAAAGTTGTAATACGTTTTCTGTTGTGCACAGTAACTAAAGCGAGTTAAAAGGGACATAAAGATTAATGTTAACCTTAAAACCAGATAAAAAAAGAAATAAAATGAAGCAACAATGATGCTACGATACAGGTCCATTCATGGCAGGTAAATATATTAACGAGTTCTATCCAAGGGTGGCCATGACATAATAGTCGGATGGTCCTTTATTCATTGCTGGATAGAAATACTAACACTCACAGCCTTATTTTATGGTGCCTTAACCAAAACCATTTAAAGCACAATCCAGTAGTGAGTTACACAAATAAAAACATGGTGATGTACAGACCAGCAAATATGTTGTTGAAAGCACCCTTAAAGACACCCCTGTTGCAGAATGTGCTGATTCATATTCAGAAAACAGAACCATCGTTGATTCTGTTGCTGCGGGACCTCAAGTACCACCATTAACACACCAGTATTAGGACATTGATATGAACACAATGATAGACCTATGGCTAATGTATATTTCAGACGTAGGAAGAGGTACAGAGGAAGTGAAGTACCAAGAGCTGAGCAATTGACTACCTTAAGAGCTGAAGAACGAAGGCAGGAAGAAGAAGAAGAAGAAGGTGAACCTGGCATAGTGGGCCCAGATGAGCTAATTCACACGGGACCTGGGACTGTTGCTCGTGTGCCTGGGGCTGAGAACATTCAGCAATAGTATTACTTTGTTAGGATTATGGCTGCATTGCTGAAAACACTGCTTTCTTCATTTCTTGTACCTGCCAAGTGGCATTCCATCACTGGCTATGATCTTTTGCTGTTATTTTTGTTGTTAGGGGTTTGTTAGGAGAAGGGATATTAAGGGCCCAGCTGGAACGTTTTTATCATCATTAGTAACATAAGTTGTGAATGGCATGTATGAGCTGAGCATGCTCGAAATGCTCATCTATGTTTTCTTTAACCTTTTTTAATCAATGAATATAATTTACTAGAAATCTCAATGATTGTTACATTCCTTTGGTACAAATTGTTACATTCCTTTGGTACAACCTCTCAAAAAAATAACCGTCCCCTATCAATTTGGTATCAGAGCAATCCTTTCTTGGGATGGTAAAATCGAAAATGGAAACCAGAACAAAAGCATTAGAGAAGGAAGTGGCTACAATGAAGGATGACATCAGTGACGTGAAGGCAAGTCTGCATGAGTTAATAGAGATGATGAAAAGAAAAGAGAAGGGTAAGGACAAGGTAGATGGAGGGGGCTCTAACCTTGAAAGTAAGGAAATGAATGAAACGGAACACAACAAGGGTGATTCACTTTGGCGAAAATTGGAATTACTTGTGTTTTCAGGTCAAGATCCATATGGGTGGCTGTTTAAGGTAGAAAGGTACTTCAACGTGAACCATGTGACCCTATAGGAGAAGGTGCAAGCCGCAGCGGTTTGTTTCGAGGGATGTGCTTTAAGTTGGTATCAGTGGGTAGATGTTAGGACTCCCATAACAAAGTGGGTGAAATTTAAGGAAGCGCTTCTTAAGAGGTTCTGATCGTCACAAGAGGGGAATGGGTATGAAAACTTAGTGGCTCTTCGCCAAGAAGGACCAGTCACTGGATATAGAGAATGTTTTGAACACATCTCAGCTCCCTTGTTGGACTTAGGAGATGACATGCTAATTGGGGCCTTCATGAATGGCTTGCGTGATGAAATTAAAGCAGAGCTGAGGCTGAACCAACCCAAAGAGCTGGTTGCAATAATGGAAATGGTGCAACAAATTGAGGAGAAAAACCTTGCTGTTGAGAGAGCTAAAGAATTGAGGAACAAGACAAGAGCGGTGGTAAGCTGGTCACGTGGGGCTTACACGGGGAACGGGTCAGACCGCAGATGGGAAACGGGTCAGAGGAACCGGGTTTATGAGCTGGGGCGGGCTAAAATCACTAAACCTGTCTTTGTTAAAACAAGACATGAAACGTGCCCAAGTGACTCCAATCACTCCCTTCTCCATTGCGATTTCATACGGCGATTGACTGAGACCGAAGCCCAGAAACGCAAAGAGCAAAGGCTTTGCTTTTATTGTGATGACAAGTATCAGTTTGGGCATAAATGCAAGAACAAGCAGTACCATGCCTTGGTAGTTACTGAAAAAGACGACACGGGAGGAAGCGATGAAAACGCAGGTGTGGTGGAGGTGCGTGAATCCTATCACACAACTACCTTAGCACCACATTACTAAACTAGCACTATGCAGCTGAAACCTCACAACCTACCCCCCACCCTCCACATCCACATCCACTGACACACAAACACACAACTAGCACTATACAGCTCAAACATCACAACCTACCCCCACCCTCCACATCCACAAACACACAACTAGCACTATACAGCTCAAACATCACAACCTACCCCCACCCTCCACATCCACTAACACAGAAACACACAACTAGCACTATACAGCTCAAACATCACAACCTACCTCCACCCTCCACATCCACTGACACACAAACACACTAAATCATCCATGTATGACATAGATGTTATTCCCTGCAGACAATGACCATCCAAATGATTTCATAACAGCAACCTTACCTAGCTATCCATAATAGCATGCAAGGGCGGCCTTCAGTTGTCCTAAATTTCAGGGTCTTAGACGAGTTCCTAAAATGGGTAGGATAAAAGATGTCATATTACACATTTAAAAATTAAAATTCCAAATTTTGGAGCTCAACCAACCACACGTGTCGACGTCCCCAAGGGGACCTCTGATAATGTGATTCCTTTTAGTTATGTCTTCCATGTACTAGAAACCCTCCATCCCGGAAGGCAAACAGAAAGGAAACAAAGTTTTTTCATGAATAATGTTATGATCAATGAGTGAAACGGAAAAACAAAATGACAAGTTTATATTAATTGACCTCCGAAAACCATGATAGTACTGCAGAATTGGGCTGCGTCTCATGTCTCCTGCAAGATTCAAGGTACCTAGCAACAAAAGGGCCCCAATTTGGGAGTTAATAAAGCTTAAATGGATAAACAGAAGCAAAAAACAATCCTTGTTGAGTTCTTGCATGTAGGAAACAGAGCAGGCATCAAGAAACCAACTGTGAGTAACATACACAATTTGAAGCAATTCCGTTACTTAGCACAAGTAGCAGCTTGCAATTTCATGTAAAATAAATTTTTTTGAAAACAATTCCACCCAAAAAAATGCTCTTTCAAAACCAATAGGCACAGCTAGCTTTGATTATAAAAACATAAAAATAAAAAATAAAAAATAAAAAATAAAAAAAGAGCTATACCGAGCTTCTAAGGTGGAGATATCCATGGAGATGATTCTTTGAAGTTCAATTATTCATTATTCGAATTTCAGCAAAACTTGAAGTGAGTAAATATTACAAAAGATTGTCGGAACTCAAGAAATGAACAGAGAAAAAAACAAAAGAAAGTGGTGGTGGTTGTGTTGTGTTGTGTTATTTTGTTTTGAGAAATGTTTTGTATTTGTTATGAAGAAATGTCCACTCATTCTCGTAACAAACACGTGTCGTCCTCTGCTCATTTGGCAATTGCTCTTCGTGTCATTTATAACTTGTCGTTGTCGGTGTTCGTTGCTGCAATTAATTCTTCTTTTTATAATTGAACCCGACCCGACCCGACCCATTGACCTTGTCATCAACTCTTCAAAAGATAATGGATTGCGTTCGGAGCCTAAATTGAACGTAAATTTAGAGGATAGTCGTTTTTTTATTAAGGGCGAGAGTTCCGGTGAATTTATCACTAAAGAGTACGTAGACAAATAGATTAATTAAATTATAGAAAAAAAAATATTGAAAAAAACATGTGTGTGTTATTAGGGATTTGAGAGGCTGGAACAAAATCTTATCTTGAGTAGGTAAGGCACCACTTATGAAAAAGTCTTTTAAAGGGGTTAGGTGGGGTTGGCAGAACTTTTTTCAATATTAAAATAGATTATGGTATAATTACATTTGAGCCTCCATTTTTAATATTTTTTATAAATAAGATTATGATTTGTCTTTTTGTATCAAATCCATTCCTAGTTCAGTAGTTTGTAGATATGACTGTAATATCCCAAATTTTCGGAACGATTTTAAAAGGTTCTCGGATCGTAGTTTAGGTCTCGAAATGGAAAGATATTAGAGAATAAGAGTTTGAGTGTTGAAAAATATGTTGGAGTGTCTTGAAGTGTCATTTTATGTTTTTGGAATTTGTGTAATTTGAAAGGATCGGTTACATGTATTTTTAGATATTTTTATATATGGCGGATTTTTATTGTTTCTACTATAGAAATAGCAAACGAACTTCGATTGAGCTGATTTTTGAACCGTTGGACTCTTTCTTTCGAGACTAACAACCTTCGTGTTGAACACTTTTCAAAATTTATATCAGAAGGTCTCAAAAATATAAATTAATGAAGTAGTGTATTGTTAAGGACCTGGATACAATTTCGCGAGAACGTGAATGCGATTTCTAAATTTTTTTTTTATAAATACCATAAGTTTCCACAAATTACAAAATGGCCAAAGTTAACAAATTCTCTCCACTCGACCCCTCACACACTTGAGAGAGAAGTAGAGGCAGACGGCTATGATCCGGCCACTGTCGGCCAGTGTGACGGCACCAATAGGTGCGCCCGACCACCGTGCGTCGCGTGATGCCCAACGGTGGGACCATGGCAGCCTGAAATGATTGGAAATGGAGGAAATATGTGCACGAGCTCCTTGTCGCAATCCCGACTCATCGCTTTGATCCACGGGTCGAGCCATCCACCAAATAGAAGCTCGCGGGACGTACTATAAGGCTGTGTGGCAGTTTTATCGATTTGCGCTCGGTTTCAGACAAAAATAAAGCACGATATGTGGTGAACACTAATACTCATTCGTATGGTTGCTCCGATTTGAATTTCGTTGATTCCTACGCATTTGTGGGAGTGTTGGAAGTCCGCCAGTGCCCTCGAAATTTCAGTAAGACATCTTAATAAAAACTCATTATTTTCAAGTAAAACATATAATGTTCAGATGCTTTTAGTACTTTCTTAAGGTAATGTATAGATATGTATGGGATTGAATGAATTAGAATGTATTGAATTTGTGTTGTTGGTAAAATTCTAGTGAAATTGGAATGAATTAGATCAATCCGATGAGTTATCGAGTTTTTGATAAAGTCTGATTTTGCATACATCGATGTTTAGATGAGTGTAATAATAGATATGGGTTAATTATTATTATATGGTGATTTTTCGATAGTTCCGGAAAGTTCCGGAGGGTCCATGATACTTTCGAAGCGTTTTCGAAATTTTTTTGGAAGATTTTCTGAAAACACGGATGTCTTGGAATGGTATATTATGATATATTAAGAATATTAGAATGGTTTTGGAATGGACAAGAAAGATTCGAAAGATTCTGGATCCGTTTGTGACGATTTCAGTCTTTTTAGAAGATTTTTGGGTTTTAAGTTGGAAAGTGATTTTGTTGTGATAGATTTGTAAAGTTAAATGTTCTAAGAGTAATGAAACTGAAATCGTTGAAATCAGACTTGATTTGGATATTTCGAGAAAGTCTGAAAGTTTTTCAATCGTTTTCCACCGTTTGTTTTGACAAATTTGACTAGGATCAGGAGTATTCGTAAAATCAGGTAAGTACTTTATGTGTACCTGATGTATTACTTGCTGTCAAGTTTTGATGTCTGTGTATATATGTATAGATATATATATATATATATTTGATTTCCAACAACAAGAATTAAGTTTAACATTCATAATCTATGACCGCGCTTGAGATGTGTTAACTGATTTGACATGGGTTGTGAGATAAATCTGGTACATGAGTAATAGCTGTAAGTTTCTGATATTGATAAGTTGAGAAAGCTTCAATTTTCGTGTATATTGAAAGCTAGGTTCTTAGAGTTTGATAAGATAAATCAAATTCTGTTTTCCATAGATATGTATATATATATTTCTGATGTGTGAGGTAAGTAAAATTTTACGAGTTTCCGAAAGGAATGTACATAATAGGTGATTTATGTATACAATATGAAAATAGGATTATGTACTTCTAAGTATTATATGTATGGGTCTACGTTTATGATATTTGAAGGTGTTTTTTTATGTGTATGAGAGGATATGCTACTGTTGTAAGTAGAAAAGAAAATGTTTTTGACTGTGAATAAGTGACGATATATTATGTGTGCATGATTGTTGATGCAAATCCGTCTGGGTATGTGAATGATCATAGTATATGTTTTAAGATGAATATGGATATGTAAATGACTTGAAAAGTTATTGAAATTCTGACAAATGTCATTGAGTGGAATGATTATGTTTGTTGTATCTGAATGTATGACATCATTATGTTTTCTATTGCATTTAACATTTATACATTGTATATACATCGCCTGCATTTTATTTTTTGAATAACCACCATGATATGGATTTCTGATTCGTCCCGTTGAGTTAGTTTCTAGAGGCTTGATTTTTTATTCGTCCAGTTGAGTTGGTTCCTAGACGCTTGATTTATTTCACCCAACCGAGTTGGCTCATGAGTGCTTGATTTTTGTGTCTAATTGAATTAGTTTCTAGACATAGATATACAGTTTTAGGATGAGTTTCATAATATATTTGTATTATTGATTATGATCTTGATATATCGGTATTTTCCTTTGTTGACGGCTGATTTTGGTCTCGGGGTAATATGAGAATATCACCTCCGAGGGAATCCTCCTTCAACGGTGAATTAGTTTGGTTATGGGGGACCAAAAGCAAATTTAGCGGGAGACGGGAAAACACACCAATCAGACAAGGTGATTTAACGTGGTTCGGTGGATTTTGGGATCCGACCTACGTCCACGGACAAGAACAGGGTGGTACTTTTTATTACTCAAATACACTCCTCGGGTCTCTTCTTTGCTTTTACAAATCAGAGCTTTATGATTCTAATCCCTCACTCTTGTGATGATTTTCAGATGATGCCTTTTACTCTCTCTTCTACACTCACTCTACCCTCCTATTTATAATGGTGAAGAAATCAGATTCCTATTTGTACAAGAATTCCCAATTTGGAGATGGTCTCCTTTTCCTATCAGGATTCCTAGTCAAAACTATTCCCTTTTCCCATAAGGATTCCTAATCAAAACTACATTTACTTCCTTTATCCTATTAGGATATTAAGTTATTACTTTACCCCATTTAAGTAGGACAACTTATCCCTTTTCCGCAAGAATAGGATGCTTTATCTTCCTGAGCACGCCTCGTCATGTGCTCGGTCTTCATGAGGTCGGTCATGATAGCCATTTGAACTGAGAATGCTGCTGTCGATCTGATAATGCTCAGTCATCCGATCTCAAGTGCTCGGCCATTTAGATAAAGTGCTCGGCCCCTTACCGTCAAGTTGTTGGGTCGGCTTTAACGGTCTCGATCAATGGAGTTACCCCTTTTACCCCTGTCGTGTTGTTTAAATAACATAGTGCCCGAAAAACACCATCAACATCCTTTTCAAAGATAATTACTTTGTGACGGTATTGGTTTTGGAATTTGATTTTGTTTATAGATGAGTTTTTATGAAATGTTTTGAAAAGATGAGTTTTTAAGCAGTTATCATATATTTCCTATTTTTGATAATGGCCAAGGTTGACTATACATTATTTATATTTGTAATGTGTATGTGAACATTTGGTTGATGAGTTAGTATTGTGTCATAGTAGTGCTGGTTAGGGAATTCTGTTCGGACAACATTCATCGCAAACCTATTCTAAAATAGATAGTGAGTTATGTACGAGCATTGTATGCATAAACCAGTACACACACACACATGCGTAAGTTATGCCTAATTTTGAAAGTTTATGTTTTTCGTTTATGATATATGTTATTTATATCTTTAGAACGTTTAGTATAACTATTACAGTTTTAGTATATAAGTTTTAAAGATATGTAACGAGGTAGGTTTTCTGAATTTACCTATGCAAAGATTTTCTAAAACATCTGTATGTGAGCAGTTTAAAAGAGTTTCATGTTTACCGAAATATTTTATGAATAAGTATAAGAACAAGTGTGATTTTAAGTATAAATAAGGTAATTGAAGTTCTATCATTCAGATTGTCTTGAACTTTTATGTTTCAGTATACTTAGGTGAAGTATTTGAAATGTTATTCGGTCAGGAAATACACATAACTATAATATATTCAAATTATATTTTCTTTTGTCTTTTACGGTATGATGTTTTAAGTATTTACTGAGTTTTATAACTCATACCAAAACAGTTTGCTAGTTTTACAGGTTGACAACCAGATCGGTCAACCATTCCAGCTTTTGGAAAGTCATGCTCGATACGACGGATCACCCGAGTTGCAGTCAACCACTTTAGAGTCTTGAGAAGTGTTATATGAGTCTAAAAACTAAGTTATTTTCATTTATGTTTCCGTGTTGAGCACGCTATTTTGTGTGTGTGTGTATATATGTATATATCAGTTTCGATTTGTATGTATAGTATGGGGCATGAAGCCCCTCGGTATTAATTATGTGTATCAGATTTGTCTTAGGTAGTGGACCTGAGGTCCTATTACACATTTGATATTTATTATAGGTTACGTTTTGGTCCTGAACTAAGTTCGAAGTTACCTAGTTTAGGGTGTGTCACGTCTGTTTTTTGTTAGATTTGAAGCTTAGGGAGATGAGTTATTCATATTTCATGCGAGTAGTGTCCTAGCCTCCCCAGGATGTTACAATGACAATCAGTCAGGACAGGTTAGGATTTTTCAATCTTGATCTTAATTCGAATTCTAAACAAAGCAGTACAAGATCCTGAATCTCCATTTTTTTAGGTAAAAATCGGGATTCGAAATGAAAAATCATTTCAAATCCCAATTTGATTTTTCATCATCCCGAATCTCATATTAAACGGCACGAAACCCCGATTCTTGATTGAAATTTAGGATTTTTTGAAATTCTTACTAGTCAATATTCCATGTTACAATGACTAACTCCACCTTATATTATTTTTTTCCTTGTGTAAGAGTATGATATACACAATAAAAAGTACTTCAGTCAGTTTAATAGGTTTAGTTGTCATCTTCTCTTTCATCATGGGAGTTAAGAATCTAAATCTTCTCATTTGTGTTGCAAGAGTGAGTATTTTTTTTTCCTTATTCAATCGAGTTAAATGCTGGTCTCAACGAACTTTGAAGCTAGTAATGTAGATAGTGACTTACACGATACAAATAGATAAAAACGTGTCCGTCCTTGTTTGATAAATTATTGCAAATTAGGGAGCCGGAAGATAATCATCACTCCAAAAATTTATGGTTTTGTTTTGTTGGTCTATTTACTGCTACGACTTCTCAGACGTCTCGGATTAGTTTAACAAAACATTGAAATGTTTTTAAAAACATGATTTGTATTTGATTATTTATATTTATTTTCACAATCTTGCAGATAACGTTACAACTTACAAGTTAGAGATGGTGTGAATACGCGTATTTGGTAAAATGGTTTATGCATGTGTATCGTCCAACAAACTTTGTAATAATAAAAAACGATAAATTTATATTTTAATGAATATATATAATTTATAGTTCATCGAAACTAATAAAAAACAATCTAATTAGATGTACAACCAAAACCGCCAACATCAGAGTTAGGTGATTCTTTGGATTTTTTTGGGGACATCCGGTAGTTACACTTCTAAATAAATATATTGCCGAAGTGGCTACCCAAAATTCCAAATAATAAAATAAAGTCTCCAAAATACAACTAAAATGGCATCTTTTGTTGACAAATTATTAGGAATCTCATTTGCTTAAGAGTTGATGGTGATTTTTTATCCCGAGAAAATTTGAATATCGAGAAATGGTAGTTTAGGGTTTATACTTGACCAAAAGAGAATGATGAGGAACCCGAGCCCATTGAACGAGAGGGTTCTACCGAAGGACAATACCAACTGATGAAGTGGAGTTGGGATTACCGACCTGATCTAAAGAAACACTAGATTCGATGGCATTTGAACTTTTTTGGAGGCTGACCCGAGGTAGTTCGAACTTGCTGACCTCACCTAGTCGAAGAGAGATTTGACCAAAAACCATACACCTCGCTAAGACGACCCGAGGAGCTGGGTTGAGATTATGATATCCTACATTTACTGGCGTATGACGTATGACATACTTGGAAGTTTGGGCTTTTAGAAGCCAGATGTGACAAGAGTAAGTCAACGACTTCCCCTAGGTAAGGGCTTTGTCAAACGGAATATTATTGGAGTAGTTGAACCACCGGTTGTCACGTCGACAGAACGTGTAGTAGTAGACAAAAGGTTGGAATGATGAGTTTCTGCTGACAGTGGATGGTTGATTCAGATGTCAAATCAATTGTTTGCTAAGTGGTTGAGGGAAAGAGTATAGGCGATAATGACGGGGTGACATGAGCTGACATCATTGGTTGGTGGAATAAAAAATCTGGAATCCTATATAAGGAGATTGAAGCCACAAATTTAAGGGTTAGCAATTTGGATAGATCACTACTTGTAAAAAAAACTCTGAAAGCTTAGGGATAAAGAGAGAGAGAGAGAGCTGGTCGGTACCCGACCCTTGCTAGATTTGTAAACCTGGTCGTTTTCCGACCCCATAAGTAATACAAACACATCCCCCTTTCTCTCTTGCACGTAAGTGAACCACGTAAATCACATTGATTAACTTGTTTGCTTCCCAAGTTTATTTTGGGTTCCTTATTAACCAAATAAATTAACTGCTTGGAGGAGATTTTCTCGAGGGGACGTAACCCGAACCCAAGCTGAATAAACAAGCGGTCTCGGCGGAACGAAATCCAGCCCCGAGCCGAAAAGAGACATCGGTCTCGGCGGTACAAGAGCAGACACGAGCCGGAAAGAAACATCGGTCTCGGCGGTACAAGAGCAGACCCGAGCCGGAAAGAGACATCGGTCTCGGCGGTACAAGAGCAGACCCGAGCCGGAAAGAGACATCGGTCTCGGCGGTACAAGAGCAGACCTGAGCCGGAAAGAAACATCGGTCTCGGCGGTACAAGAGCAGGCCCGAGCCGGAAAGAGCCATCGGTCTCGGCGGTATAAGAGCAGACCTGAGCCGGAAAGAAACATCGGTCTCGGCGGTACAAGAGCAGACCTGAGCCGGAAAGAAACATCGGTCTCGGCGGTACAAGAGCAGGCCCGAGCCGGAAAGAGCCATCGGTCTCGGCGGTACAAGAGCAGACCTGAGCCGGAAAGAAACATCGTTCTCGGTGGTACAAGAGCAGACCCGAGCATTAAAATATATATCAATAAAACGGACTCGGCGGCACAAGAACAGACCCGAGCCGTAAAACAAATATCAAAATCATTGTGTGAGCCATAACAAACAAACATAATCAAATGTCAACCTAAGTCAGAAGAGGTTTTACTCACCTTTTTGGGATCTGTTGCCTTTCTTGCAACTCTACAAGGGTCACTACAAGCAAGGCTCTTCTTAATACATCCTCTCTGCATCTCAGCTTTCCATGCATTCGACCGGATGACTTCCGCTATCAACTTGGTCGACCTAAAAAATCGAATGGTCCATGTACACACTGAGATAGCCTTCTTCACCAAGTCTTCCACCTGCTCCCGCAGGTCTCTGCACCCATTCGTGGCATGTCCCCTTACGTTGTGGTCCTTTCTCTGATGGTGTTCCCTCTTCGGGATATTTTCTCCTCGTTTTCTAATAGAACGAATTTGCGGGCCACCTCTAGAGCGGTTGCGTAGTCCGGGGTGTCCTGGATCCTTAGGTGGGTCCATAGCCTCCCGACTTTCAAGGCTCCCTTCAAGCTTTCCAGGGCCTCGGGGGATTCGTACCCTCCGACTTCGAGTACCATATTATGGTACCTTTCAATAAATATCTTCAGAGGCTCATCGTCTCCTTGCTTCATAAGTCTTAGTTCTCCAATTGTCTTTCTGGGGACACAAGCCCCCTTGAAGTGTCGTATGAATGACTTTCTCAGTTGTGCGAAGCTGCTGATGCTTCTTGGGGCTAGGCTTCTATACCATAGGATGGCCGGTCCGGCTAGAGTTAAGGGGAATACTTTGCAAATGGCGTCCCCTGTTACCCCTTGTACCTCCATTAGTAGGACGAAGTCTTCGATGTGGGTTTTGGGATCGGTACGGCCCTTGTATGGTGTCATGGTCGACATGCTGAATCTTTTTGGGAATTTCTCCGATTTTATTTCCTCCGTGAGGGGGACTCATCTTTGATGTCCTGGACATCTCCCCTGTTTGTATTGGGGTATACTCCCCATTTGACCAGCTCCTCCCGTAACCAAGATTTCATGCTGCTGTCTTTGATTCCATGCCGCCCCCTGTGGTTTCTTTTCTTTCTGCTACCTCGGGAGTGGCGCTTCTCAGGGTCGGTGTCGTCCCGCACTTCTTTGGTATGTTCTTTTCCTCTCCTCCGGGTACTGTGAGGGCTATCGTAGGAGGGATCTGGTGATGATTTGTCATCTTCCTCTTCCCATGTGTCCTCGGTTTGGGAATCCCTTTGTACTACCACGGATCTCACCCTGTAGGGTCCCTCCTTTGAGGTCTGTCGTCTTCGCTTGTATCAACAATTCTCTTTCCTTCCGCTATCTCACTCCTTCGCCGGCTAGTCCCGGCCTCGAATTTTCCGTCGCGTGCTCCTTCCATCCTTTCCAACCGGTCTACTATGGTTTTTAGTAGAGTTTGGTTTTCCTCCCTTCCTTCCTAAGGTTTTCCTCGATCTTTTCCATCCAGTCTGCAGCCGAGCTCCCTGATGATTGTTGGTTTCCGCCTTCCGCCATTTGTCTTATTACGCGAGTTGCTTTTCGTAGAGTCCCCACAGACGGCGCCAACTGTTGACGGCTGATTTTGGTCTCGGGGTAATATGGGAATATCATCTCCGAGGGAATCCTCCTTCAACGGTGAATTTGTTTGGTTATGGGGACCAAAAGCAAATTTAGCGGGAGACGGGAAAACACACAATCAGACAGAGGTGATTTAACGTGGTTCGGTGGATTTTGGGATCCGACCTACGTCCACGGACAAGAACAGGGTGTACTTTTTATTACTCAAATACACTCCTCGGGTCTCTTCTTTGCTTTTACAAATCAGAGCTTTATGATTCTAATCCCTCACTCTTGTGATGATTTTCAGATGATGCCTTTTACTCTCTCTTCTACACTCACTCTACCCTCCTATTTATAATGGTGAAGAAATCAGATTCCTATTTGTACAAGAATTCCCAATTTGGAGATGGTCTCATTTTCCTATCAGGATTCCTAGTCAAAACTATTCCCTTTTCCCATAAAGATTCCTAATCAAAACTACATTTACTTCCTTTATCCTATTAGGATATTAAGTTATTACTTTACCCCATTAAAGTAGGACAACTTATCCCTTTTCCGCAAGAATAGGATGCTTTATCTTCCTGAGCACGCCTCGTCATGTGCTCGGTCTTCATGAGGTCGGTCATGATAGCCATTTGAACTGAGAATGCTGCTGTCGAACTGATAATGCTCAGTCATCCGATCTCAAGTGCTCGGCCATTTAGTATAAAGTGCTCGGCCTCTTACCGTCAAGTTGTCGGGTCGGCTTTAACGGTCTCGATCAATGGAGTTACCCCTTTTACCCCTGTCGTGTTGTTTAAATAACATAGTGCCCGAAAAACACCATCAACATCCTTTTCAAAGATAATTACTTTGTGACGGTATTGGTTTTGGAATTTGATTTTGTTTATAGATGATTTTTTATGAAATGTTTTGAAAAGATGAGTTTTTAAGCAGTTATCATATATTTCCTATTTTTGATAATGGCCAAGGTTGACTATACATTATTTATATTTGTAATGTGTATGTGAACATTTGGTTGATGAGTTAGTATTGTGTCATAGTAGTGTTGGTTAGGGAATCTGTTCGGACAACATTCATCGCAAACCTATTCTAAAATAGATAGTGAGTTATGTACGAGCATTGTATGCATAAACCAGTACACACACACACATGCGTAAGTTATGCCTAATTTTGAAAGTTTATGTTTTTCGTTTATGATATATGTTATTTATATCCTTAGAACATTTAGTATAACTTTTACAGTTTTATTATATAAGGTTTAAAGATATGTAACGAGGTAGGTTTTCTGAATTTACCTATGCAAAGATTTTCTAAAACATCTGTATGTGAGCAGTTTAAAAGAGTTTCCTGTTTACCGAAAATTTTTATGAATAATTTTTATGAATAAGTATAAGAACAAGTGTGATTTTAAGTATAAATAAGGTAATTGAAGTTCTGTCATTCAGATAGTCTTGAACTTTTATGTTTCAGTATACTTAGGTGAAGTATTTGAAATGTTATTTGGTCAAGAAATACCCATAACTATAATATATTCAAATTATATTTTCTTTTGTTTTACGGTATGATGTTTTAAGTATTTACTGAGTTTTATAACTCATACCAAAATAGTTTGCTAGTTTTACAGGTTGACAACCAGATCGGTCAACCATTCCAGCTTTTGGAAAGTCATGTTCGATGCGACGGATCACCCGAGTTGCAGTCAACCACTTTAGAGTCTTGAGAAGTTCTGTATGAGTCTAGAAACTAAGTTATTTTCATTTATGTTATCGTGTTGAGCACGCTATTTTGTATGTGTGTGTGTGTGTATATATATATGTATATATAAGTTTCGATTTGTATGTATATAGTATGGGGCATGAAGCCCCTCAGTATTAATTATGTGTATCATATTTGTCTTAGGTAGTGGACTTGAGGTCATATTACATATTTGATATTTATTATAGGTTACGTTTTGGTCCTGGACTGAGTTCCAAGTTACCTAGTTTAGGGTGCGTCACGTCCGTTTTTTGTTAGATTTGAAGCTTAGGGAGATGAGTTATTCATATTTCATGCGAGTAGTGTCCTAGCCTCCCCAGGATGTTACAATGACAATCAGTCAGAACAGGTTAGGATTTTTCAATCTTGATCTTAATTCGAATTCTAAACAAAGCAGTACAAGATCCTGAATCTCCATTTTTTTAGGTAAAAATCGTGATTCGAAATGAAAAACCATTTCAAATCCCAATTTGATTTTTCATCATCCCGAATCTCATATTAAACGGCACGAAATCCCGATTCTTGATTGGAATTTAGGATTTTTTGAAATTATTACTAGTCAATATTCCATGTTACAATGACTAACTCCACCTTATATTATTTTTTTCCTTGTGTAAGAGTATGATATACACAATAAAAAATACTTCAGTCAGTTTAATAGGTTTAGTTGTCATCTTCTCTTTCATCATGGGAGTTAAGAATCTAAATCTTCTCATTTGTGTTGCAAGAGTGAGTATTTTTTTTCCTTATTCAATCGAAATGCTGGTCTCAACGAACTTTGAAGCTAGTAATGTAGATAGTGACTTACACACTACAAGAATTAGACCATTTAGCGTCGAATTATTTCGACGCCATAAGTTACGGTTTCGACGCAAAAGAGATTAGCGTCGAATAAATTAGACGCAAAAAAGGACGGATAAAATGTCGACGAAAATCACTTTTAGCGTCGACATAATTACATGCGACGCTAAAAAACAGTATTCTGCGTTGACCGGCGTAAACACACACGTATAACGCAAGCGTACGTATCGTTCAAGTAGTATAAAAATATCGATCCCACGAGGACTTAATTCCTACTATTGTTATTAATTATTGAATCTATTTATTTACAGATATCTAATTAAATGAAAAAGAGAATGATTGTTTGATTGGTTGAAAGTGGTTTTACAAAATAAATAAATAAATAAAAAGACAAAAGAAAATACTAAGGAAAATAACAAAAGACACAAAGATCTAGGGTTGTGAATCATTCTAATATCTTTTAAAAGATGAAGTGATTATTTTATGTTTGTGTAATAAATCAGTTTACTAACCTGGAACACTAAATTATGCAAAAGCCTCTGTCGATGGTCAGACGCAAATACCCAGTTTAACCTAATTGAATCATATGTCTATGTCAATCAAATTATCTGGATTCATTAAGTTTAAGTTCCAATTATGGCTACCCCCGCCCGACAGGTATATTCCTATCCTGTAAGGAAATCTATTAAAGGGTTATCTATCCTCAAGGAAGATCGTGGGCTATTAAGTCTAAGGCTGAAACCTAAAATCCCTATGTCTAGTTCATTTTAGATTTACCACATCAATCTTATTGGTGATCAGACAACAAGAAGCATTAAGCTTAAGACTTAATAAGTAAACCTTTAAATTACCCAAACTATAAAATAACACCTTATAAACCGGTGATATTAGAATTCATCACAACCCCAGATAACTAACACATAACTAGGGCTAGTAAAAACTTAAAAATAAAAGACATAAAATAAAAATGCTGAAAAGTAAAAGACATAAAGTAAAAGCTGAAAAGTAAATTGCTGAAAAGTAAATGCTGAAAGTAAATTGCTGAAAAGTAAATTAAAGAAAGTGCGAAAGCGGAAATTAATTACTAAAAGCTATAAATAAACAAACAAGATACAATCTTCTTAGTATTCTTAAGGAATTCCTTAGAAGAAAGTATGAATTTTACAAATGAAATGGCTTGGTATTTATAGGCAAAATTTTGCCTCCATCAAATCATCCACCAAATCAATTGTTAATTGCTCCACTAATTGCTCCACCAAATCTATTATTAATTGCACCACTAATCTTTATCATGTTTGGTGATGATTTGATAATTTTTATTATTTATTTATTAATTATTTTTTGCTTTGAAAATGATTGATAATGACTTTAATAATTACACATCACACACTTCTGGATGGTTCATAAATTTCGGTCATGAAATCTTCCGAATTAGAAAATATTTTCTCTTTCACAGTTGTAGATCTTTGAGTCTTCTTTAATTTGGTACTTGAATCAGCCGAATCCAATATCGGAGTAAAAAGATATGCCTAAATTACGACAGATGTGCAAAACTGGAATTTCCAAAACTGCACTTCGTCAAAACGCGCCTTTCAAGTTTCCAATCTCCAAAATTAAAATATCAAGTCCAATAATTGCCATTATTTGACCCATATTTCATCCTAAATGATTTCATTGAGACCCGATATTATTTTATCTGCAAAATAAACTAAAACACATCAAAACGTTCATCAAACCCGAGAAACTAAATAAAATATTAAGTTAAAGGGGCGGTAAATATTGATATATTTTCCGCTCATCACACCCCCAAACCTAACATTTGCTAGTCCTCGAGCAAACAACAAAATAAAAATAAAATTAAACTAAGCCACTTTCGTAGGGATCACGGTTGCATTTAGCATATGCAACAAGCCTTTAAACCCCTAGGTGTCCCTAGTGGACGAGTTATAGTCTCGTGAGGGCTTACAACAATGATACCCACAAACGTTTTACAAAAGTAAAAAGATAGTAAAACTAATGCACACAAAAGCAAAAAGACAAGCGAAAAGAGAATAAAGATGTTAGTGACTAATCAGATGAAATTCTACTCCAAGTTACTAGTTTTTTGTTTCATTCTAAATTACCGAATAAGTAAATTCTCCGATTATTTTTACCATTCTCCATATACACAGCCAACAAAATATTAATCAACTCATTTTTGCCCACAACAGTCATAAGTGCAGTTGATAAGAGAGTAATATTTTTGTCCTAAAGTTTTATCAGAATTCACACCTTTTTGCAGCAATGGAATAATTTTTCTGATTTTTCTGATTTGTTTTTTGATTTTTCTATATTTTTTATTTATATACAATATCTTCCATCTATGTAACGAGTGTTGGGTCGGTGGCTCCCAAACCAGTTGGCTTTAGGGCACCAGGTGTTAAGACACCCCTACGGACTTAATTACCCAGACTTCAGATATATATATTTTTTGCAGCATCTTTGATCCATGTAACGAGCTTTGGGCCAGTGACTCCCAAACCAGTTGGCTTTAGGGCACTAGGTGTTAAAACACCCTTACAGACTTAATAACTCGGATCTCATACGTTTTTTTTTTTTTTTTTTACTCCATTGTTTTTTGAGATGCTTCCTCCAATTAAACTAGAGCACTGAATATTACAAACTTTTCAATTTAGCTCATGTCCGTATGTTACTATATATGTTGATAATATCTGCTAACTAAACATATGAAGATTCCTTTTTAGTCAGTTTTAAGGAGAATTCACAAATTAAATAATTCAAAATGAAATAAACAAAAATTAACTTGTTTCGAAAATAGGCTTGAGATACGTCTCAGGAATGGAAACTCCTTACTCAGCTATCTCTTACCAATTTCACTTTTTTAGTCAAAATGAAAACACAAAAACACAATATTTTTGTAATTTTTGAAAATTTTCCAATTTTTTTATATTTTTCGAAAAATTTTGGACTAAAAATAAAAACAATCAACTAATTCCCTCCCCCAAACCTAAATGAGACATTGTCCCCAATGTCTTAAACAGTAAAAGGAGAGTTAAGAAGGTCGTACCTGGTTAGCTGAAATCTATAGGAAATTAAAGGTTAAGATCCAGATTAATTCGACGCCTCTTACCACGATCGTCCTCGGACCAATTTATCTTTGAAAGGATGTGGTCAACTTGTGGTTCATAGGCTATGAGTTGGTCTATTAGATCCGGAGCAGTTCTGGCAGTGAAGAGGAGTTCTTTCATAGGTTTTGACACGAACCCATTTCTCCGAGCATCATCAAGAAACACACAAAGAAAATCATAAAATCCATCAACGTTGAGCAGTCCAAGCGGTTTCTGGTGTATGTTCAGGTTTGCCCAAGATAATACTATAAATATTTCCTCCAATGTGCCCAAGCCACCTGGCAAAGCGATAAAAGCATCAGCACGGTTAATCATTTCTACCAGTCGTTCAGACATACCTGGCACGATCAGTTCCTCTCCGTTTGATGATCCAATAAGATTTGCCTCTGCCAAGAGTTTTGGGATGATTCCCAAAACATGACTGCCTCCTTCCTGTACAGCCTTTGAAACGATCCCCATTAATCCAAGATTGCCTCCGCCATATATTAAGTGCATATTCCTTGCAGCTAAGACTCGACCCAATTCATGTGCTGCTTCTATGTATTGTGGCTTAGTACCAACACTACTACCGCAAAACACGCAGATGTTTTCAACTCGTCTTCTTGAAGTGGCTTCCATTTTTTTTTTGTATTTCTTTTTCAACTCTGGATGCCTTCAAAAGTGCAATGACGGGCTGAATTTATAGTACCTGAAAAAGGGTGAGTAATAATAGCACTAATGTCTTCCAAAGGACGATTGTTAGCTAAACAACAAAAGAGATCGTGAAAGGTCAAAAAGTCTGGATCCTGTCTACGAAAATAAAGATAATTACAATAGAAAAGTGAATCAAAGCAATAATTAAGACAACGGAATTGTGTACGCAATACGCTACTCGTTTGGTATATAAATCCATTAGGATGCGTTTCAAGAATCCATTCCTTATTTAGCCATCGCTAATGAATTAGCTTTCATTTTTGCCAAACACCATTCCTTCTGTCTAAAAATGCTCCGTTTGTGCTTTTCCCTACAAAAACAACACACAAAATTAAAAAAAAAATTCTACAACATGTATACACAAAATATAAAACAGAAATTACAACAAATTGTATGGGTTGCCTCCCTGCTAGCGCTAAATTTTTCGTCTTCAGCCAGACGTGACTGAATTTCATCTGTTAAGGAGGTTTCAATGTCGTTTTAGATGTCCGATCAAAAACAATCCCGTGAGCGTTGCTTTTGAAGGGTCTCTTCCAACGGTAAGGTGGCAAAAAGAGTTTTGTCTCATTCAGTGCTCGTGCCACCTTTTTGCTCCTTGTTGTTCCAGTGGTTCCTGTAAAGAAAGAAAGAAAATCAGGAGGTCTTATATGGTGCTTGACTTGGAATGGAAGTTCCATTCTGTCAAGCTTCTGGGTGATATCTTTGATTTGTACTCCCCAAAACAGCGATGTTTCTCCTGAATGCTCTGGATCTTTATTAAGGTCAGACATTTGCTCCTCCATTTGCTCTGCTTCTTGCTCCACCTTTTCTTCACAGATGAATTTTAAAATTTTTGTATTTAATTCTTCATCCGTCATCTGTGAAATACATGCTTCAAAATTGTCAACCTGAGGATGTAATGATGTTTCTGACATTAGGTTTTCATCCTCTGATATTACTGAAATGGTTGGCTCAGGTAGATCTTCTTCAAACATAATTGCAAAATAGTCTCCAAGATCTTCATTTTGAGGATTGAAAGTTTGATCCTCCGTTGTTGGTGCAGTTGGTACAAATAGATCAGCTTCATCCTCGTCAGAATCTGAATAATAAAAGTCAAATTGAGACTTTGCCGGTTCGGGTTCCTGAACTGATACCTCTGGTTGTTGATACTGCTCAGCCTCCTCCTCTGTTGAAGTGTCATTGTGAAATGATTGGTACTCGAAGGCTTCATCAGTGTCATCTGAAACTGGTTTTTGAGGTATGTAGTTTTGGTTTTCTGTGAATTGTCTCATTTGATCTGTCATCATTTGAAGGATTTCTGATTGTCTCTGAATTTGTGCATCTAATTGAGCTTCCCATTCTACGAGCCAATCTTTGAGCATGTGAATCTTTGATGGTTCTGATTGTTGATGGAAATCATAGGTAGATGGTGGATAAGATGAAAAATGTGGTTCTGTGAAATGTGATGGCTCGTCATACCATGAAGGATCTTGATAGCTCTGCCACCCTAAACGGTATATACATTGATCTCTCGGGTGGTTACCATCACATATCATACATCTCCCCATCTCGTTCTGTTGAGCAAATGTGGTATTGCTTGGTTCTGGCATCCAGTGATAATTGTTGGGCTGGACAACAGGCCTCAGAAAATCGGACTGTTGCGCCCAGATTTGGGGTGTATTTTCTTGTAAAGCTCGTAATCTCTCAATCTCCCAGTAGTGTTCCATTTTTTCAATCACCTGAAAATACAATAAAGAAATAAAAATTACAGATAAAGATAAAGAAAATTAGATACAAGTAAATTGGATAGCTTCAAAATTAACAACTCAAGAAATATAAGTCCCCGGCAACGGTGCCAAAAACTTGACCGGCGTAAACACACACGTATAACGCAAGCGCACGTATCGTTCAAGTAGTATAAAAATATCGATCCCACGAGGACTTAATTCCTACTATTGTTATTAATTATTGAATCTATTTATTTACAAATATCTAATTAAATGAAAAAGAGAATGATTGTTTGATTGGTTGAAAGTGGTTTTACAAAATAAATAAATAAATAAAAAGACAAAAGAAAATACTAAGGAAAATAACAAAAGACACAAAGATCTAGGGTTGTGAATCATTCTAATATCTTTTAAAAGATGAAGTGATTATTTTATGTTTGTGTAATAAATCAGTTTACTAACCTGGAACACTAAATTATGCAAAAGCCTCTGTCGATGGTCAGACGCAAATACCCAGTTTAACCTAATTGAATCATATGTCTATGTCAATCAAATTATCTGGATTCATTAAGTTTAAGTTCCAATTATGGCTACCCCCGCCCGACAGGTATATTCCTATCCTGTAAGGAAATCTATTAAAGGGTTATCTATCCTCAAGGAAGATCGTGGGCTATTAAGTCTAAGGCTGAAACCTAAAATCCCTATGTCTAGTTCATTTTAGATTTACCACATCAATCTTATTGGTGATCAGACAACAAGAAGCATTAAGCTTAAGACTTAATAAGTAAACCTTTAAATTACCCAAACTATAAAATAACCCCTTATAAACCGGTGATATTAGAATTCATCACAACCCCAGATAACTAAACATAACTAGGGCTAGTAAAAACTTAAAAATAAAAGACATAAAATAAAAATGCTGAAAAGTAAAAGACATAAAGTAAAAGCTGAAAAGTAAATTGCTGAAAAGTAAATGCTGAAAGTAAATTGCTGAAAAGTAAATTAAAGAAAGTGCGAAAGCGGAAATTAATTACTAAAAGCTATAAATAAACAAACAAGATACAATCTTCTTAGTATTCTTAAGGAATTCCTAGAAGAAAGTATGAATTTTACAAATGAAATGGCTTGGTATTTATAGGCAAAATTTTGCCTCCATCAAATCATCCACCAAATCAATTGTTAATTGCTCCACTAATTGCTCCACCAAATCTATTATTAATTGCACCACTAATCTCTTATCATGTTTGGTGATGATTTGATAATTTTTATTATTTATTTATTAATTTATTTTTTGCTTTGAAAATGATTGATAATGACTTTAATAATTACACATCACACACTTCTGGATGGTTCATAAATTTCGGTCATGAAATCTTCCGAATTAGAAAATATTTTCTCTTTCAAAGTTGTATATCTTTGAATCTTCTTTAATTTGGTACTTGAATCAGCCGAATCCAATATCGGAGTAAAAAGATATGCCTAAATTACGACAGATGTGCAAAACTGGAATTTCCAAAACTGCACTTCGTCAAAACGCCCTTTCAAGTTTCCAATCTCCAAAATTAAAATATCAAGTCCAATAATTGCCATTATTTGACCCATATTTCATCCTAAATGATTTCATTGAGACCCGATATTATTTTATCTGCAAAATAAACTAAAACACATCAAAACGTTCATCAAACCCGAGAAACTAAATAAAATATTAAGTTAAAGGGGCGGTAAATATTGATATATTTTCCGCTCATCATGCGTCCACTTTTTTGCGACGCTAAAGTAAATTGTCCGACGCTATATTTTATATTTAGCGACGAAATAATTCGACGCAAAAATTCAAACTTTTAGCGTCGCAAATTGTCGACGCTAAAGTATATTAAAAAAGTATTATGTAAGCTTACAACGACCATTTTTTTTACTATTACCGTCGAAAGATTCGACGCTAAAAGTTTTAATTTTAGCGTCGAAACTTGTCGACGCTAACGTATATTAAAAAAGTATTATGTACGCTTACAGCGGCCATTTTGTATACTATTAGCGTCGAAATAGTCGACGCTAAAAGTAAAAAATTTATTTTTTTAAAAATTAGTAATTTCCTTATTTTTTGGGCTAAAATATTTAATTTAGTTGAAAAAAATGTAATTAATAACAAAATAACGAAATATTATATTGAAATTTATTTTAGAAAAAAGAAATATTATATTAAATCTATTTGTTCAAAATGTTTATACAAAACAAAATATAAAATTAATTTCTGCTGTGATGGGGGGACGCTCGAGCCCGATGCACCATGACTCATTGAGGCCTCGAACATCTGACGGAAAGCCAGCAGTTGCTGTTCCAACTGCTCCATCTTCTTCTCGTGGTCCATCATCTTCTTCTCGTGGTCCACCGTGACCTGTTGTAGCTTCTCCTTAGTCTGCTGCAGCTCGTCTTTGGTGGTGACTAACTCGTCTCGAAGAGAGACATTGTCCGAATTACCACTATTGCGTGCAGATGACGTTGGCTTCTTACGAGTGCCAAGACCAACGTTGTAAGCTGTCTGATTCTTGAAAACCAATTGCGACAGCTGCTCATCTGGTATGGGGTCGGACCCTGTCTCCTGAGTTTGATGTTGGAGTTCCATCATTTCGTTCTGTTTCAAAAAATAAGTTAATAGTAGAATTTGAGAAAAAAAATTTGTTGGGGTTGGTGCTCAGAGCGCCAATTCCCGGTTGTATTTCTGTTAAATACTTCTGTAAAACATTATTATTATGAATAATATATGCAATTTCTATAATATAATCTATATTTCTATATGGTAAAGACGTAATGACCCGAGAATGATTAGTCATGATACAGTTGCAAAAGCGTCGCAACGGACATTGAGAGTATCATGACGTTGTCATTCTCAGACAGTTCCTGGTCAAGGTTTACACTACTTGGTCAGTATAGTAAACCCGTTGAGACCGGTACATGTCGTATACTGGAATATATGATTCCAATGGTTTCTCAATGAACCATTAGTCTTGGAGACTAGTATAGACGTGTAGGTGTTTATAGCGGATAAACACTGAACGACTCACCGAAGATTCTTAATGGATGGTACACCAGCGTCAATAAGAATCTTCTTGGGTTGAGTAGCACTTGTGATTCTTAGACTTGAGATGCCATTGTGGGCACATGAGACATCTTCTACACTTAGACGGCAGTCACGTCACCGATCTATTTAGATCAGACCTCCGCCTGTTCGTTGGGTGTAGACAGATCCTCAGGGTGTCCTATGTGTATCAAGATAGGATCCGTCAGTTCTGTGTATCAGAGCATAGGTAGTCCATATGATTAGCAATCAGATAAAACCATGGGCCCGTGGTAAAGTTTAGAAGCTAGTTCTAAACATTCTTTTTGAGATTGCTAATGGAATAGTCGACTGGATAATCCCGATAGAGATTTGACGTTTACATCTATATCTCTGGGATTTTTCCGCATACCTGTGACGGAGGAATTATACATTTGCCATGACCTCGACCTGTATGGTTCAGCGAGATTATCCGTGATCGTCATAATCTACGGGTGGATAGATTATGGACACGAAATTTGATTTCGTGACGGATATACCTGAATCTAGAGAGTCTCAATAATGAAACATACTCGTAGAGCACTAGAGCAACATTAATAAATAATATTGATTATTTATAAAGTCGTTTAATGGTTAAACGCAAGATACATGCTAAAGAGACTAGATAGTCATTTGCTTAATTATTGTGTATTTACATTTAATACTTGATTAATTAAATACATTAATTAATAGTCAAAATGAGTTATTTGACTTATTTCCTAAATGAATATATGTTTTATATTTTAATGTAAATATTATACATATATTTAATATATTTGTATTTGATTAATTAAATTATTTAATTGTTAATGATTAAATTAATTAAAATATAAATATCTTACATTAGTATTTAAGTTAATGATGTTAGTTGCAATTGTTGACTAAAAATAAATATCTAATAAAGTTGTTATTTAGATATTTAATCAAGTTGACCAAACTTTAGTTTAATGAAATTGAAATGAAAAATTGCCAAATGAATGCTTGTAATTTCGGCCAAGGGTTTTTTTATTACAAGTATATATTGTTTTCATTTCATCTTCATTTGATAACCTAATACACTTTACAAGAAACACCATTAAAGAAAACAAAGAAAGCAAGTGAAGGAGAAAAGGAAAAACTTAAAGAAAAGCTTGGATTTTGTAAGTTTTTCAAACTTACTATTAGAAAGGAATTTGTTCCTTAGGATCTAGGCAACATCTTGTGATGTTCTTAAGTTATTCTTTTCATTATTTCTTGTGTTTTTGATGATGGAAATTTGGTTGAAAGTGTTGAGCATGTGTAATGAAGAAAGCTTGTAACTATTGTAGTTATAAACATTCTTTTAAGGTTTTTGAAACCATGTTGCTAATCTAGAGTTATTGACCCACTCTTAAATGACCTAGATTTGATCTTGAGTTGTTTCATTGTGTGAGACTTGGATTGGATGGAAGAATGATGATTGAAGTAATTGATTTAATGTATTTGGTCTAATTTGTCCAATTTGAGGAAATTGAAAAATTAGGGTTTTTAACTAATTCCAAATTTGGGGGTTTTCATATATGTTGTGTATTTATGTGTGTATATGATGAATATAAAGTTTCATGTTGATTGGATATCATTTGGATGTGTCTTGAAGCATGAAATGCAAAATGCACAATTGGACCCTAATGGAGGCTCTCGGCCTTGTAAGGAATTTTGGGGATTTTGGTTGCTTGGTGTTTTGATGTTTTGAACATCATAAGTTCATCTTAGAAATGATTTAGAATCATTCAAAATTGATTTGATCAATTTCGGACTAAAACGGACAAAACACAAAGTAAGGGTATTTCGGTAAATTCACCTAAAAATGTTTTATTGAATTTATTTTCATAATTTGATTATTGGAATATTAAATAAATATGTTTATTTAATTAATCCGAGAAAAAGTTTTGAAATCTGAAAATCGGATTTTCACCGCTTCCGCTGCGTTACGGATTCACCCCCTAAATAACCCCTACAAAATGGTATCAGAGCGAGTCTGATTCTAGGCCACTTAAAATGATTAGCCTTCATTGAATCAATGTTTAATCATGTTTTCTTGACTTTGTGCATGCTTATTAGGATCTAAACTGGTTAGATTTAGGGTGTATGACACTTAGCATAAATCCCTATAATAGGTTTTAAATGTAATTATGTATTGATGCATTTATATGTTTGGTTTCTATATATGTCCCAAACAAAGATTAAGCATGTGAAATACTATAAAGAATATATTATAAACATGAAGTATGGCGGAATCATACTTACAATACTTTGTGATGAAGAAGATGATCAAATGGTAGAAGCTCCAAGTTGTGGAAGATTCGGCCAAGAGGAGGAAGAAGACTTGAAGCTCCAAGCTTTTGTATTCCAAGCTCTTTGATGGTTTCCCTATCACCTCTTTTGATCCCTTGCTTGTGCTAGCAAAAATGGAGAAATAGAAGATCAAATCTTCCTTGCCCTTGTCAATGGAGTTCTCGGCAATTTGAGAGAGAAGAGAGATTTTTTGTGTAAAGTCTTAATTGATCTTTGTTTTACCAAAAATCAATTTATATTTATGTTATAATTTATTAAATAAATAATAAATCTATGACATAAACCATGCAATGGCTTAGAGTGTCAAACACTCAAACTCCATGCAAAGCCTTTGAGTGTAATGCACACTATCACCATGCAATGCCTTATCATTAAAATAATGCATATAATGACAAGTGTCATGTGGGCCCCACACGTTCCCAATGAAAGTGGGCCCACGTCCACTCACGCGTTCGGGTTCGATATTTCCGAAATACCGAACTTGCGTCGCGACGTTAATTAAATCGAATTTAAATAAACAATCGCGCCTAGCGAAATTATTATTTACGTCGCTAACGAATTATTTCTAAATTAACTCGTATGCCCGAATTAAAATCTAATTTTAATTTCGCGTCGAAATCGAATTTCAATTATTATATCGAATATAATAATCTTACTGATTAATTCCAAATTAATCGTTCTCTCTCTCTAAATAAGGCACTTTATCCAAGATAAAGTTTCTCTCCGTAATTAATCCAAGATTAATTAAATTCGAATCAAATATCATAGGTGAATCTTCGGGAAGCGACCCAAGAGACCTCCGGATATTTTGGCAGTAAATACGGTCGTCGGATAATCCGAACACGTACGTACCTCGTACTACGTCTTTACCGATTCACAAGACAAGGTTGGCTTCTAGCAAAGCGCCATGCCTACCCAATTCTCCAGAAATATTCTTATAGGAATATAAGATCTATATCAAGCGTAGTATACCGTAGTATTGCGTACATCGATCCAGTATCGGATGATCACATGCTAGGCCTAGGGCTGGAGATGTGTCTGCCCCGTACGAAACATATATCGGACATCAAGCAACTAGTCTCTTTAAATCGGACAATCCTGACCTGGTCATATTGTCCCGACGGTTGCAACCTTTTATAGAGTACTAGTTCTGTGCCCTGCATGATCATCACCTCCATATGTCTGAAGCGATACTTCCATCTTGACATCACATCCAGTACACTACGCTTCTCGATAAACCCAGAAGAGGTGTACACAGAACCGGTTAAGGTCCCCAACCACCAAAACCAAAGTTTACCGATTGTCGCAAGTACTAGCGATGTAAGTCTCAGGTTAAGACCATATACACCTACCCTGATGCGGCCTCCCATAGACACATAGACATACTACCAATGGGATTCCGCGGGGTCTATCCAGAGCGAAGCTGTTTTCCGTACCATCGGTAAAACACAACCTCCTATCGCACTTGCATAAGTATCCAATACTTAAATATATGAGAACTATGCCGTTGTGCCCTCACAACGTGCACAAGCGCAATACTAGCCTATTCCGCATTATCGATGTCCAGTCTCGATAATACTACGGCTAGGGATATTTAATGATTAAACCTTTATGGATTGATACTGTCTCATATCATCTCAATCCAGTACTAATCATATGGACTTTTGCCATTTATATATCAAAGTAAATAAAATTACAAAACGGCAAAAGGCAATTTCATTATCACATAGTTAATTTTGTACAATAATACAATATCATTTACAAACAGTGACGCTATGGGACATAATGTCTAACAATCTCCCACTTGGCCTATAGCCAGTCACTCAAGCATCTAATACCCGAACTATGTATGTGTCGTTCAAAAACTTGCTGAATGACAGCCTTCGTCAGCGGGTCTGCAATGTTATCATCTGATGTGACCTTCTCGACTTTTACATCGCCACGATGTATGATCTCCCGAATCAGATGGTAACGTCGAAGAACATGCTTGGACCGTTGATGAGACCTTGGTTCCTTAGCCTGTGCTATGGCCCCGTTATTGTCACAATACAATGGAACGGGCTCTGCTGCTAACGGAACTACTCCTAATCCGATTAGGAACTTTCGGATCCAAACTGCCTCCTTTGCTGCTTCAGATGCAGCGATGTACTCCGCTTCTGTTGTTGAATCGGCAACAGTATCTTGCTTGGAAGATTTCCAGCTCACTGCTCCGTTATTCAAACAAAAAATGTACCCGGATTGTGACCTGTAGTCATCCTTGTCGGTTTGGAAACTTGCATCGGTATACCCAGATACCGCAAGTTCTCCACCTCCATAAATTAAGAAAGCATCCTTAGTTCGTTTAAGATATTTAAGGATATTCTTAACTGCTATCCAGTGACCTTCACCTGGATCGGCCTGATAGCGACTACACATGCTCAAAGCATATGAGACATCAGGTCGTGTACATATCATGGCATACATGATCGATCCGACTGCCGAGGCGAACGGTATCCGACTCATGTTGTCTCTCTCTTCCTGAGTCTTAGGACACATGTCCTTAGACAGAGAGGTACCACGTATCATTGGAACCAATCCCCTCTTGGATTGTTCCATGTTGAATCGCTTCAACACTTTATCAATGTATGTACTCTGGGAGAGTCCAAGCAGCTTTCTAGATCTATCCCGGTAGATCTTTATTCCAAGAATAAAGGCTGCTTCTCCCAGATCTTTCATGGAGAATTTTAATGAAAAGCCAACTTTCACCGACGTTAGCATGGGAATGTCATTGCCTATCAGCAATACGTCGTCGACATAAAGGACGATAAAAGTAAGTGCTCTCCCACTAACCTTCTTGTATACACAAGGGTCATCTGCGTTTTGCATGAAATCATATTCTTTTATGATCTCATCAAAACGTTGATTCCATGACCGTGATGCTTGCTTCAATCCATAAATGGATCGATTTAACTTACAAACCTTGTTTGCAAGTCTTGGCACGATAAAACCGTCAGGCTGTTGCATATAAACATCCTCCAAAAGGTTTCCGTTAAGGAAAGCGGTTTTAACGTCCATCTGCCATATCTCGAAGTCGAAATATGCAGCTATTGCAAGCATTATCCGAATGGATTTAATCATGGCAACGGGTGAGAAGGTCTCGTCATAATCAATACCGTATTGTTGACGATACCCCTTCGCTACAAGCCTAGCTTTGTACGTTTGTACGTTGCCATCCATGTCGGTCTTCTTCTTGAAGATCCATCTGCATCCAATAGGCTTTACGCCTTCTGGTGCATCAACCAGTGTCCAAACTTGGTTGGCGTACATGGAATCCATCTCGGACTTCATGGCTTCTTGCCATAAAGCGGAATCGATATTTCGTATCGCTTCCTCATACGTAGCCGGCTCATTATCCTCAATCAGATTAATATCTACATGAGGTGAGATCAGGAACCCATACCTCTCAGGTACTGTTCTGACTCTCTCCGACCTACGCGGTCCTTGTGTATGTGAAGTTTGTGGTACAGACTCATCCTGGACGGTCTGTTCTTGTTCCGTCGTTGATTCATTGCCAGGAACAGTATCACTACGATCTTCATCGAGTTCTACTTTCCTCCCCTCCACTTACCACTGCATTTATAAAATCCTTCTCAAGGAAAAATGCTTGTAGAGCAACAAATACTTTGTTCTCTTGTGGGTGATAGAAGTAATATCCTTTGGTTTCCCTAGGATATCCTACAAAAAGCATTTATATCAGTTTTGGGTTCAAGTTTGGTACTTTCCAAACGTTTAACATGTGCCCAGCATCCCCAAATCTTCAGGAAAGAGAAACTTGGTTTCCTTCCTGTCCATATCTCATATGGAGTCTGTTCAACAGACTTCGACGGTACTTTATTCAAAATAAGTATAGCACTGTTTAATGCGTATCCCCAGAAGGATATTGGTAGCTCAGTGCGACTCATCATTGACCTTACCATGTCCAACAAGGTGCGGTTTCTCCGTTCGGACACACCATTTAATTGCGGTGTTCCAGGAGGAGTCCACTGTGAAAGAATACCATATTCTTTCAAGTAATCTTGAAACTCATAACTCAAGTATTCGCCACCACGGTCTGACCGTAATGTCTTAATACTCTTCCCTGTTTGTTTCTCCACTTCGTGTCGAAACTCTTTGAATTTCTCAAAAGTTTCCGACTTGTGTCTCATAAGATACACATAACCGTAACGAGATGCATCATCTGTAAAGGTTACGAAGTAGTGAAATCCACCTCTAGCCTGGCTAGACATGGGCCCGCATACGTCAGTATGAACGAGAGCTAACAGTTCTGTGGTACGTTCACCTTTACCGCTAAAAGGTGATTTAGGCATTTTGCCTAAAAGACAAGATTCGCAGACGTCATATGAATTGAGATCAAATTCGTCCAAGTACCCACTCTTCGAAAGTGTGGATATGCGAGTCTTGTTAATGTGTCCTAGACGACAATGCCACATATAAGCTTCATCTTTTAGATTACTCCTTTTGAGCCTTTTGTTTGTCATTTTAGGAGATTCATTTATATTCAAAATATAAAGACCGTTATTTGCAACAGCTATGCTATGCAAATTTCTGCATCATTTTTATATAAATAACACCCAGTGTTTCTAAATACAAAAGTGTAACCCTGCTGGGTTAACAAGGATACAGATATAATATTCCTAGTTAAACTAGGTACAAAATAACAGTTTAAAAGTTTAAGTACATGCCCTGAGGGCAGTTCTAAAACAAAAGTCCCTACGGCCAAAACAGCAACTGGTGTTCCGTTTCCGACCCGTAGATCCATCTCCCCTGTCGCCAGCATCCTGCTATCATGCAGATCCTGCACATCAGTACAAATATGAGCACCACAACCAGAATCAAAAATCCAATTTTTAAAACTAGAAGTATTCATATTTATCTCAATAACAAACATACCAGAGGCGGTAGCCTTGCCACCCTTGCTATCCTCCTTCTGCACAATGCTTATTTGGCAGTCACGTTTCCAGTGACCCCTTTTGCCGCAGTTAAGGCAGATGTCGCGAGATTTGTCCTTTGGCTTCCTAGAAGCCACTGTCAACTTGCCTTTGCCCTTCTTTTTGAACTTCCTCTTCCTCGCACCTCCAATTGCCATGGGCCTAGCCTTTGGCGCATGAGAGGTCGATGCATAATGCGCCTCGCGCTTGCTCCCCTTTAGGAGTTCCCTTTCGGACTCCTTCAGCACGGACAACAACTCTCCAAGAGTGTCGTCAGTATCCATCAACTTATAGTTGATGATGATTTGTTTCCAAGTATCGGGCAGCGATTGTAATATCATATCAATCGTCAGCTCTGCCTCCAAGACAATGCCCATATTGGCTAACTCATCTATGTCAGCGATCATTTGAGTCCCGTGGGCCTCAACTGATGCGCCATCTGTCATCCGGGAGCGGAAGAGTTTCCTTACTAGCTCGTACCTCTTCATCCGCTTGTTAGTGCGGTGAAGATCACGCAATCTTGCCATCATGTTATAGGGATCCAAGTCCCTGTTTTGGCGTCTGAAATGCTGGGTCATTGCAGCTAGCATAACTGACTGAGCTTGGTCACAATCGTCACTATGAGTCTTCCATAACTCTAGCTCCAGTGGCTCAGTGGGTTTAGGCGGGAGAGGCCTCTGAATAGTATACAGTACCCTCTCAGCCCCAAGCACTATCTTGAGGTTCATTTCCCAGTCGGCAAAGTTTGTCCCTTTGAAGACATTATCGCCCATGATTATGTCGCGGATATTACCTTTGCCAGTCATCTTGACAACTATAGTCCAACTATAAAGTCAACGATGTTATGGGTACAGTCAAACTGTTACAAGTAAAATAACAATATATTAGTCCAACTAATCAAATAAAATATTGACGAAATAATTTTGAAAGACGAGTAAGGCTAATTATCTGAACGAGATTGCAAATTCAATAATAGCCTCCCACTATTTTCTTCAAGTTTCTAACCCTCTGTAGAGAACTCGGGAAATCGAATTTCCTAGTGGGCTAGGATCCCGTTAAATAACACACAACCTTGACTTTGGCCAATAAAAATTGTATGCTATTTAACTTAGGTAGATCTCCATGATCAATTGGATCTCATCCAATTCCTAGATCCGGTTAGGTGGACATCCAAGTCCGAAACATATGTATAATGCCAATGTAACCATTACATTTTCCTAACCCTATCCTCCGAATCATCTAGGCCTTGGCTTTGGCCAAAAACAAACCTAGTGATTCCAGTTAAGCGGGACCCATTGACGAGGAAAGTTTCGTAATCAATGTCGTTGGACAAAAAGTGATCTTGACTTTGGCCAATAAAAATCACGATTTGGACAAGACACCGATATGCAACAAAACTCTCATGATTCAAGTACATCCTTGATTGACAAAGGTCTTGACTTTGGTCAAAAACAAACCAATGCCAACTTCGGATCTTGAACAAGAACCATTCAATGGAAGGATATTCGCTTAATATAAATTGAGGGATTTTCGCGTAATTGGCAACCAATTTATTTATCTTTGTTAGGTCTCATCATCATACACCCTTAAGCATGCTTCTAAAACATCATAAAGCGCGTAAAGTAAATAATAGTGATATGCGGATGGATATATAAACAACTTGTTCCTAGAACAAATCACTCCTCCCTTTCCTCTCCCCGCTAGCACTATTCTACTTCTACCCAATTACATAATACAATAAGAGAAACCTCATTTACATTGAGGGGAATTAGGTGAGAAGAGAATACAAAGAGATAAAGAGATAGGCTGGACACGCAGGTCCAATTTATAAATTCCAAATTTACAATAATTTCTAAAATTACCCTTTCCCTTCTAATATCCATCCGATATACACTATTCATTCATCACATACATATATATTCAAACAAGACATGCTTCTACAACCAATCTAATCCAATTAATTAGTCTTTGTTAAAGTGATCATCCAATGTTCAAACAACGGTTTGATTTTGCGCGAGTCCAACTCGATTGAGAATAAGTACACAAGGTACGAATTCGCGAATTATATCGAACTACTTATTAAATCTAATTTAATTCGTATTCAATACTAATTCAATTATTTAATTCCAAATTAAATGTTTACACTTTTAATGTGCTTTAAAGACTTAGATTCTAAATCTAATCTTATTGGGCCTCAAAGCCCAACTAACATCCAATGTTGAATTTAATTCAAGTCAAATGGACTTAGAATTGATTTATTAAGGCTTGGGCTTTGGTCAATGTGGGTCAAACCTAATTACCAAGCCCAAATAAGGAATCACCCTTAAGTGCCATAAAACCAATTTTAAGCCCATAAGGCCCAATTAAATTATTAAAGCCCATTAATTAAATTTTAATATTCCAAACATTAAAGTCCAATTAATTAAAGTGTAATACCAAGATTAATGTATTAAACCAAATATTTCAAAAATACCCATTTAATTTATTAATCATCAATTTTCAAAATAAATGTCCAACATTAATTTTAACAAAAATCAACTCCTTTACATGTCCTATGTATTCGGCCAAGGTGAGTTTTTTTTGTGTCGATTTGTTTTTCAATCCGATTGAATTATTAATCTACATCCCGTACATGTTCTAAGTCATCATCAATGATCTTAAACACAAAAAATTTCAATCCACTCCAAGTAGCAACACATTCGGCCAAGGCATGAATTTGGGGAAAAATTCATCCAATGCATTTTTCATAAAATTGATTCCATGTATCATCATTCTATATACATGTAAGCATTCTTATTAATCAAATTTCACAAGAACATGCTTCAATCAATTTCACCATATCATTCGGCCAAGGTCAAAATTTTGGGGAAAAATCATCCAATGCATTTTTCATAAAATTGATTCCATGTATCATCATTCTATATACATGCAAGCATACTTATTCATCAAATTTCACAAGAACTTGCTTTAACCAATTTTATCACACCATTCGGCCAAGGTTAAAATTTTGGGGAAAAATCATCCAATGCATTTTTCATAAAATTGATTTCATATAACATCATTCTATATACATGCAAGCATACTTATTCATCAAATTTCACAAGAACATGCTTCAACCAATTTTATCAAATTTTAACCTAAAGTATTTCATGCTTAAACCTAGCTCAATGATACCATTGTTGGTTTCTATAATATGTCCCAAACAAAGATTAAGCATGTGAAATACTATAAAGAATATATATAAACATGAAGTATGGCGGAATCATACTTACAATACCTTGTGATGAAGAAGATGATCAAATGGTAGAAGCTCCAAGTTGTGGAAGATTCGGCCAAGAGGAGGAAGAAGACTTGAAGCTCCAAGCTTTTGTATTCCAAGCTCTTTGATGGTTTCCCTATCACCTCTTTTGATCCCTTGCTTGTGCTAGCAAAAATGGAGAAATAGAAGATCAAATCTTCCTTGCCCTTGTCAATGGAGTTCTCGGCAATTTGAGAGAGAAGAGAGATTTTGTGTAAAGTCTTAATTGATATTTGTTTTACCAAAAATCAATTTATATTTATGTTATAATTTATTAAATTAATAATAAATCTATGACATAAACCATGCAATGGCTTAGAGTGTCAAACACTCAAACTCCATGCAAAGCCTTTGAGTGTAATGCACACTATCACCATGCAATGCCTTATCATTAAAATAATGCATATAATGACAAGTGTCATGTGGGCCCCACACGTTCCCAAATGAAAGTGGGCCCACGTCCACTCACGCGTTCGGGTTCGATATTTCCGAAATACCGAACTTGCGTCGCGACGTTAATTAAATCGAATTTAAATAAACAATCGCGCCTAGCGAAATTATTATTTACGTCGCTAACGAATTATTTCTAAATTAACTCGTATGCCCGAATTAAAATCTAATTTTAATTTCGCGTCGAAATCGAATTTCAATTATTATATCGAATATAATTCTTAATGATTAATTCCAAATTAATCGTTCTCTCTCTCTAAATAAGGCACTTTATCCAAGATAAAGTTTCTCCGCTAATTAATCCAAGATTAATTAAATTCGAATCAAATATCATAGGTGAATCTTCGGGAAGCGACCCAAGAGACCTCCGGATATTTTGGCAGTAAATACGGTCGTCGGATAATCCGAACACGTACGTACCTCGTACTACGTCTTTACCGATTCACAAGACAAGGTTGGCTTCTAGCAAAGCGCCATGCCTACCCAATTCTCCAGAAATTCTTATAGGAATATAAGATCTATATCAAGCGTAGTATACCGTAGTATTGCGTACATCGATCCAGTATCGGATGATCACATGCTAGGCCTAGGGCTGGAGATGTGTCTGCCCCGTACGAAACATATATCGGACATCAAGCAACTAGTCTCTTTAAATCGGACAATCCTGACCTGGTCATATTGTCCCGACGGTTGCAACCTTTTAGAGTACTAGTTCTGTGTGCCCTGCATGATCATCACCTCCATATGTCTGAAGCGATACTTCCATCTTGACATCACATCCAGTACACTACGCTTCTCGATAAACCCAGAAGAGGTGTACACAGAACCGGTTAAGGTCCCCAACCACCAAAACCAAAGTTTACCGATTGTCGCAAGTACTAGCGATGTAAGTCTCAGGTTAAGACCATATACACCTACCCTGATGCGGCCTCCCATAGACACATAGACATACTACCAATGGGATTCCGCGGGGTCTATCCAGAGCGAAGCTGTTTTCCGTACCATCGGTAAAACACAACCTCCTATCGCACTTGCATAAGTATCCAATACTTAAATATATGAGAACTATGCCGTTGTGCCCTCACAACGTGCACAAGCGCAATACTAGCCTATTCCGCATTATCGATGTCCAGTCTCGATAATACTACGGCTAGGGATATTTAATGATTAAACCTTTATGGATTGATACTGTCTCATATCATCTCAATCCAGTACTAATCATATGGACTTTTGCCATTTATATATCAAAGTAAATAAAATTACAAAACGGCAAAAGGCAATTTCATTATCACATAGTTAATTTTGTACAATAATACAATATCATTTACAAACAGTGACGCTATGGGACATAATGTCTAACAATATGGTCCGTCTTGTCAATACGGTTTATGAATATCTCTTTGTGACTACATCCGAGACCGTGCCTCTGCTGTGAGGATGTAGCCGATAAAGATTTATTTATACCGGATGTATATCAGATACTAGATATATTCAAGCGAAAGCGGAATTCTGAACGTGCCCTAGCTGTCAGGATTACGTAAGTAACTTGAGTTTATCATTGGCGAGTTTAACCTTGGTACGTCTCCTTGTGGGCCTGCCTTCGCAGCGACAACGAGAAACGGCCAGGACCGGGTACTTAGGAGTCATTAGTGAATGATTGACAAATGAGTTGTCTACCTGATGAATATACGTAGGCGAGACCGTGCCTCTGCTGTGAGCCGAATATATTCACGGGATCCACTTTTCACTATTAGTATTTAATTTAATTATTAAATATTTGTATTCTGTTTTGGGATTACAGTATTGCATGATTTAGTGGGAAGGGCAATTAGATTAAAAATCCATGATCTAGTTTATGCTTATGATATTATATGAAACTGCTTAATTTCTGCTAACCGTTTTTCGTGATCTATATGATAGATTGGCGATGGCGGGACAATCCACAAATCAGTTTGCGCGTATGCTTGATGCGAACAAACTGAAAGGCGTTGAGAACTTTGCAGACTGGGAATTGGATTTGAGGATTGTCCTCGATTCCGAAAAGCTGGGTTATGTTCTTGAGGGTCCGTTGCCCCTTGCAGTGGGTGCGGATGCTTCGGAGGAGGAACGCCAAGTTTTTGAAACTTGGAAGGATGATGATTTAATGGTTAAATCATACATCCTTAGTTCACTGTCTCCGAAACTCAAGCAACAATATTATGGTATGTTAGATTCCTATAGTATGATGACGCGATTGAGACAATCGTTTGAGAACCAGGAACAGGTTATTGTTCACAAAGTCGCCATGGAACTGTTCCATGCGCGTCTGGATGAGGGGCAGAGTGTCAGCCCACATGTTCTTCAGATGATCGATTTGATCGATCAATTGAGGCAACATAATCTCATCTTGAATGACATTCTCGGTAGGAGTGTCATTCTTGGTTCACTGTCAGCTTCATTTCGCCAGTTCGTTATGTACTTCAACATGCACGGGACTGTCTGTACCTACCAGGAGCTACATAGGATGTTGCTCACGGCAGAAGAGGACCTTAAGAAGGGAGTACCGACTCGCCCTCCTAGAACTACTTCTCTTTCGGCTTCTTCCAAGGATGGTCCAAGGGAAAGAACAAGAAAGGCAAGAAGAAGAAGAAGGCTTTTGGTCCTCAACAACAGGCGAAGATTGCAAAGCCCAAAAGGGCTTCTGAAGACAAATGCCACCACTGCGGCAAAGTTGGGCACTGGAAAAGGAACTGTCCTGATTACATTGCCCAAGTGAGGAGAGACAGAGCTTCTACATCAGGTACTTTTATTTTTCCAGTTATTGATTTATCTTTGGCTTGTGAAGCCGTTACATCCAGCTGGATTTTAGATTCTGCTTGTCCCATTCACATTTGCAATTCGTTGCAGGTGCTGAAGGAAAGTAGGAAACTGAAGCCTGGAGAGATGCAGTTGCGATTCGGGAGTGGAGACTCTTTGGATGCAGTTGCAGTGGGAGTATGCGAGATCTCATTGCCGAATGAGACACTTTTGTTATATGACTGTCATTTTGTACCGGGATGTGTCGCTAATATTATATCACTTTTTGTATTAGATACAGAAGACTTTTGTATTAATATTAAGAATAGTTCTTTGTATTTATATGATAAAAATAATATTCAGATCCTTAGTTGTCCAAACCAGCATGGTCATTATACATTGCAAACTTCAAAAGATATTTTAAATACTGGAGTTAATAAACGTAGTTTACCTGTAATTAATAATACTGAACTTTGGCATATGAGACTTGGCCACATTGGCGTTAAACGCCTTACCCAATTGGTTAGGAATGGTTTGATATCAGATCTTACCATTGAATCCTATCCAACTTGTGAATCCTGTATTCAGGGTAAGATGACCAAAGCCCCATTTTCTGGTGTTGGACACAGTGCCACTAACTTACTGGAACTCGTACATTCTGATGTATGTGGTCCACTAAGTCAAACTGCTCACAGTGGTTATTCGTACTTCGTTACCTTTACCGATGATTTATCACGGTAGGTTATGTGTATTTGATGCGACATAAATCGGAAACCTTTGAAAAGTTCAAAGAGTTCCGAAATGAAGTAGAAAAATAAACTGGTAAATATATTAAATGCCTTCGATCAGATCGAGGCGGTGAATATATGAGTGGTGAGTTCATGGATTATATGAAGGAGAATGGGATTCTCGCTCAATATACTCCTCCAGGTACACCACAGCACAATGGTGTATCTGAAAGGATAAATCGGACTTTATTGGATATGGTCCGATCGATGTTGAGTTTCACAGATTTGCCCTATTACTTATGGGGCTACTGTCTCTTAACAGCCGCACATCTTTTGAATAAGATTCCTTCAAAGGCCGTTCCTACGACACCGTATCAGATATGGTTCGATAGGAGACCAAATCTTAATTATATTAAGGTTTGGGGTTGTCCTGCCTATGTCAGGGTAACTTAGCAAAGTAAGCTTTCGCCTCGAGGGCAAAAGTTTAGGTTTGTTGGATATCCCTCGAACACGAGGGGATATCTGTTCTATGATACCGAGCATCGAAATGTGTTCGTAGCTCGCTTCGTAAAATTTCTAGAAGTAGAATTTTTGTCAGAAGGTGGTGATCATAGACAGGTTGAGCTTGATGAAGTCCAACCTGAAAACAACGAGCCAACGGAGGAACCTGAAGTTCAAGTAGATGAATGACCTTCAACACACACACTCCGTAGGTCGGAAAGGGTATCTAGACCTCCTGAACGCTTGTATTTGATACAAGAAAAGAGTCTGGATGTTCTCTTAGTTGAAGAGACAGATCCTTTCATCTATAGAGAATCGATGTTGGACATCGACTCCGTGAAATGGCAAAGTGCCATGAAATCCGAGATAGACTCAATGCATGAAAATCAAGTTTGGGACTTGATTCCGCTTCCCGAAGGAATTGTTCCTATCGGTTGTAAATGGGTTTACAAGAGGAAGCGCGGGCCTGACGGTAAGGTTGAAACTTACAAGGCCCGACTGGTAGCAAAAGGTTACACGCAGCGACCTGGCGTCGACTACGATGAAACTTTTTCGCCGGTAGCAATGCTTAAGTCTATCCGGATTTTGCTTTCTATAGCTGCGTATCATGACCACGAGATTTGGCAAATGGATGTCAAAACGGCTTTTCTAAATGGATTTCTTGATGAAGAAATCTATATGGAACAGCCGGAAGGTTTCACATCCAGCGAAACCTCGGGTATGGTATGTAAGCTTAAGAAGTCCATTTATGGACTTAAACAAGCTTCACGAAGTTGGAATCTTTGATTCGATGAGATTATTAGATCGTCTGGTTTTCTCAAGAATTCGGAAGAATCCTGTGTGTATCAGAAGGCCAGTGGGAGCATGGTCGTATTTTTAGTCCTATATGTTGATGACATCCTAATCATTGGGAATGATTTAGGTATGTTGCAAAGCGTCAAAGCGTACCTCTGTAAGAATTTCTCCATGAAGGACCTGGGAGAAGCTTCCTATGTTTTAGGGATAAAACTCTATAGAGATAGACAAATGAGGCTGATTGGGTTATCCCAATCAACCGTAGATAAGATCTTGGAACGGTATAGCTTTGGTAACTGTAAGACAACAAACATACCGTTCAGACATGGGATTCATCTTTCCAAGAAGATGTGTCCACAAACAGAAGATGAGAAGGTTAGAATGTCTAACCAACCTTATGCTTCGTGTTTGGGTAGCATAATGTATGCCATGTTATGTATGAGGCCTGATATCAGTTTCGCTGTTAGCGTAACTAGTCGATATCAGTCCAATCCAGGTAATGACCATTGGATGGCCATTAAACATATCCTAAAGTATCTTAAAGGTACTAAGGATAAGTTGATTATATATGGAGGAAACGAACTGCAGGTTAATGGGTATACAGACTCCGATTTCCAATCGGATCCCGATGATAGAAAGTCTACATCTGGATTTGTCTTTACCCTTAACGGAGGTGCAGTTTGTTGGAAGAGTTCCAAACAGGGATCGACAGCTGATTCCACCTCTGAGGCGGAATATATTGCAGCTTCTGAAGCTGCAAAAGAGGCTGTGTGGATAGAGAACTTTATCACAGAATTGGGAGTTGTCCCAAGTATCGAGAATGCGATTCCGTTATACTGTGATAATACTGGAGCCATTGCACAAGCAAAGGAACCGAGGGCGCATCAGAAGTCGAAGCATGTGGAACGCAAGTACCACATCATTCGAGAGATCGTGTCGCGAGTGGATATTGTCGTGTGCAAGGTACCGAGTGAAGATAATGTAGCAGACCCGCTGACGAAGGCCATACCTCCAAAGCTGTTTGATAAACACGTGGAGTCGATGGGTATTAGATACAATCGATATTGGCACTAGAGCAAGTGGGAGATTTGTTGGGGTTGGTGCTCAGAGCGCCAATTCCCGGTTGTATTTCTGTTAAATATTCTGTAAAACATTATTATTATGAATAATATATGCAGTTTCTATAATATAATCTATATTTCTATATGGTAAAGACGTAATGACCCTAGAATGATTAGTCATGATACAGTTGCAAAAGCGTCGCAACGGACATTGAGAAGTATCATGACGTTTTCATTCTCAGACAGTTCCTGGTCAAGGTTTACACTACTTGGTCAGTATAGTAAACCCGTTGAGACCGGTACATGTCGTATACTGGAATATATGATTCCAATGGTTTCTCAATGAACCATTAGTCTTGGAGACTAGTATAGACGTGTAGGTGTTTATAGCGGATAAACACTGAACGACGCACCAAAGATTCTTAATGGATGGTACACCAGCGTCAATAAGAATCTTCTTGGGTTGAGTAGCACTTGTGACTCTTAGACTTGAGATGCCATTATGGGCACATGAGACATCTTCTACACTTAGACGGCAGTCACGTCACCGATCTATTTAGATCAGACCTCCGCCTGTTCGTTGGGTGTAGACAGATCCTCAGGGTGTCCTATGTTATCAAGATAGGATCCGTCAGTTCTGTGTATCAGAGCATAGGTAGTCCATATGATTAGCAATCAGATAAAACCATGGGCCCGTGGTAAAGTTTAGAAGCTAGTTCTAAACATTCTTTTTGAGATTGCTAATGGAATAGTCGACTGGATAATCCCGATAGAGATTTGACGTTTACATCTATATCTCTGGGATTTATCCGGATACCTGTGACGGAGGAATTATACATTTGCCATGACCTCGACCTGTATGGTTCAGCGAGATTATCCGTGATCGTCATAATCTACGGGTGGATAGATTATGGACACGAAATTTGATTTCGTGACGGATATACCTGAATCTAGAGAGTCTCAATAATGAAACATACTCGTAGAGCACTAGAGCAACATTAATAAATAATATTGATTATTTATAAAGTCGTTTAATGGTTAAACGCAAGATACATGCTAAAGAGACTAGATAATCATTTGCTTAATTATTGTGTATTTACATTTAATACTTGATTAATTTAAATACACATTAATTAATAGTCAAAATGAGTTATTTGACTTATTTCCTAAATGAATATATGTTTTTAATATTTAATGTAAATATTATACATATATTTAATATATTTGTATTTGATTAATTAATTAATTATTTAATTGTTAAATGATTAAATTAATTAAAATATAAATATCTTACATTAGGATATTAAAGTTATGATGTTAGTTGCAATTGTTGACTTAAATAAATATCTAATAAAGTTGTTATTAGATATTTAATCAGTTGACAAACTTTAGTTAAATGAAATTGAAATGAAAAATTGCAAATGAATGCTTGTAATTTCGGCCAAGGGTTTTTTATTACAAGTATATATTGTTTTCATTTCATCTTCATTTGATAACCTAATACACTTTACAAGAAACACCATTAAAGAAAACAAAGAAAGCAAGTGAAGGAGAAAATGAAAAACTTAAAGAAAAGCTTGGATTTTGTAAGTTTTTCAAACTTACTATTAGAAAGGAATTTGTTCCTTAGGATCTAGGCAAATCTTGTGATGTTCTTAAGTTATTATTTTCATTATTCTTGTGTTTTGATGATGTAAATTTTTTTGAAAGTGTTGAGCATGTGTAATGAAGAAGAAAGCTTGTAACTATTGTAGTTATAAACATTCTTTTAAGGTTTTTGAAACCATGTTGCTAATCTAGAGTTATTGACCCACTCTTAAATGACCTAGATTTGATCTTGAGTTGTTTCATTGTGTTGAGACTTGGATTGGATGGAAGAATGATGATTGAAGTAATTGATTTAATGTATTTGGTCTAATTTGTCCAATTTGAGGAAATTGAAAAATTAGGGTTTTTAACTAATTCCAAATTTGGGGGTTTTCATATATGTTGTGTATTTATGTGTGTATATGATGCATATAAAGTTTCATGTTGATTGGATATCATTTGGATGTGTCTTGAAGCATGAAAGTGCAAAATGCACAATTGGACCCTAATGGAGGCTCTCGGCCTTGTGAAGGAATTTTGGGGATTTTGGTTGCTTTGGTGTTTTGATGTTTTGAACATCATAAGTTCATCTTAGAAATGATTTAGAATCATTCAAAATTGATTGATCAATTTCGGACTAAAACGGACAAAAACACAAAGTAGGGTATTTCGGTAAATTCACCTAAAAATGTTTTATTGAATTTATTTTCATAATTTGATTATTGGAATATTAAATAAATATGTTTATTTAATTAATCCGAGAAAAAGTTTTGAAATCTGAAAATCGGATTTTCACCGCTTCCGCTGCGTTACCGGATTCACCCCCTAAATAACCCCTACAAAATTAACATATATAATATTAATTATTTTATTTTAAAAACTGAAACTTACATAGCAGCGTTCAGCTTCTTCATTTATCCATTTGTTCCTCTCATTGTAATGCGTCACACGGAAAAAATATGGAAATGATTGCACCTCACATATGCTACTCTGTTATAAACATAAAATAAATTCAATATTATTCCAGATTAGTAAAAACAATTAACTGTTAAATTTTACGTTATGATATATTTACCTCAGCATGTTCGGCACGATGTTGGATAAATGGCTTCGAACCTCCACGGTGGTTAAAACGCAAGTGACTTCGATTTTCCGCATTTGCGTGACATTTATCCTGTATTTACCAACACTGTAAGTACCGAAAACAAGACAATTATAAATTTCCGTTTATTTCAAAATTTACCTCGTGTTTTTTGCTAGACCAAAGCTCACATAAGAATGTCCAATCTCGTCCTCTATAAAATCAGGCTTGTGTTGTGGAGCATTTGAAGGTCCATGTTCGTCGAATATTGGTTCAGGACTTTTGTTCTATAATCTTTATAACTTTTCCCCATGTGGTAGTCAATATATTGTTGGACATTCACTTGGGTCAGATCGAAGTCGAACCATTCCTACATGAAAATTCGAGTAAAAATAAGTATAAAATAAAAATGTTAAATAACAAACAATATCGAAAACTTACAAGTAGCGAAGGGAATAGCTGGTTCATTTTCGTCTCCCACGGTATCTTTCTCCAAGATACGTAGTTTTGGGGAGCTTCATATCGAGCTGTAGCTCCTATGGCTGTATTAAACGCTGAATTATGTTGTCCGACTTGAGTGTGTCCATCATCTGATATCTCTATCCGGATACGGCCGTGAGCCTTAACGTACTTAGCCAACCCCAGGCCACGGGTGCGTCCTCGACCCTTCACTGTACTGGACTCACCTGTGCTAGCAGAAAATCACCAGGGCCAGTTGCCCTTGCTGATGTAGATGGAGTCGCGGTAGCCCGTTTGCGATTGCCCGGTGCCATCTGCAAAAACCCGTCGCATTAGCGTCATCAAATTCCAAAGTTCTTATACATATACATACATATCCATACAAGTCAATACAACTTAACAAAAGCGCTTATAACATCGAATGCTCACTTTCGTTTTCAAATTCATCATTCATTTCACATATGCATTCATTATCCATATAATCTACGAGTTCCATCATACACGTACATACAACAGTCACACACACAATCATCATACAACCAACCACGAAGCACATTTAAAAACCAATACACACGACTTCTCATGCACACGCATAACCATAAAAAACATTCCAAAACACATACTATACTATATGAACTTTCGAATTCCAAAACACATACAAACATTCAAATTGGACGACGAACATGATGGACGACGATTGAGGACGACGAACAGCAGCTGTTCTGCCCAGAACAGCTGCTGTTCATCGTCCTCAATTGTCTCGGTTCGTCGTCCATTTAACGTGTCGATCATCATCATTCATCATTTGTCAATCATCATCAAGCATCAACAATCATCATCATCATCATCTTCATCAACAATCATCATCATCATCATCATCATGATTCCACTCTTTTAACAATCATCATCATACAAATTCATATCATGCAAATTCATCATCAACTTCAAAATCATCATCATCAACAACCATAAATCAACAAATGAAAACCATCACCATCATCATCATCATCATCAAATTAAAATCAAAAAGTGAGACTTACCTTAAATTCGTTGCTTGCGATGTCTAGAAGCCGAGAATGCAGAAGAAGAGTGCTTGGGCGAATTTTGCTCGTTTGAGCCGAGAAGAAGAGGTCTCTGGTTTTAGGGATTTAAACGACATTTAGCGTCGAATTTATTTTCTTTTAGCGTCGAATACTTCGACGCAAATAAGTAGGCGGTTCATTAAAATTTAGGGTTATTTTTCCGGGAAATTTAATTTTTATATTTAGCTTCGAAATACAAAATTCGACCCTAAATGTACAATTAGCGTCGAATTAATTTGATTTTAGCGTTGACTATTTCGACGCAAAAAAATGGGCGGCTTATTAAAAATTTAGGGTTTTTTTTCGGGAAATTTAATTTTATATTTAGCGTCGAAATACAAAATTCGACGCCAAATGTAAGACATGTGGCGTCGAACAATAATCGACGCTAAATGTAAGACATTTACCGTCGAATATAATCGACGCTAAATGTCTTCATTTAGCGTCGAATAATAATCGACGCTAAATGTCTTCATTTAGCGTCGACCATTGTATCTCGACGCTATATGTCTTACATTTAGCGTCGATAATTTTATTTCGATGCTAAATGTCTATCATTAAAAATATAATTAAAAACAAATATATCATAGTTATACTATTAATCATTACGTTAATATTTGAACCATATCTAAAGAGTAATTAAAATCAACAACCATACATTATAATCCATAAAATTATTCATCAATCACAAAATACTGTAACTTCATAATTAATCACTATTATCGTCGGTATTGAGGATTCGTGACTGGAATCGAAGTCATCTTCAGTGTCAAATTGTTCTTCACTTGCTACTTGAACGCTCACTTCAGAATGAGGAATTAGCTCAACGTCTGTACTAGCTCGAGTTAATGTGATATTTTCAGGAACGTTGACAGTTGGTCCAAAAAATATCTGTTCAGGAACTTCAAAATTGCCGGAGACTTCTTGTGTTTCATCTGATATGTCAACTCTATCTTTCTCCTGCGTGTCCCAAATGGCCCTATGTTGTAACTTTTCTACCACCATCCATCCAGTTCCTAACTTAGGATCAGGTATATATATCACTGAACGTGCTTGCGTACAAAAAATGTATGGATCATTCTTGTACCAACAACATTGAACATTAATTGACGTGAGATGATTACTAACTTGAATTCTCCTCTTTCTGGCATTTGTGTCAAACCACTTACATTGGAATAGCATAATATGTCGTCTGGGTCGATATATCAACTCAATGACCGATTGCAATACACCGTAGAAGTCAATTACATCTGAGCCGTGTTCTCCTTGGACTACAATTCCAGAATTTTGAGTCACATGATTAACATCTCGCTGTTCGGTATGAAATATAACTCCGTTGACAATACATCCACTGTACTCATACGCCTGCTTTTGAGGGCCATAAGCCAAAGAAACCAACGAGGATTGCGAGTCCAATTGAACATTTTGCACTTGATTAATAATCTGACAATGAAATATATGTGTTAATATAATAAACTGAAATGTCTAATGTTAATATAACAAACTGAAATGTCAAAATAAATATAAAATATTCTAACTTACAGTTGTCTCAAACCATTTAGGAAATTCTTTTTTGTGGGTTTCATCAACATTATGGTCACCATCATATTGTAGCATTGTTAGATGTTGCCTACAATAAATTATCACGGTTAATGTATGGAAAAAATACAGTAATGATGCACCAGAAAAACTTACGTTAAATACGGTTGCACTTCATCACAATTACTCAATATAAACCAATGCGCACGTTGAACTTCCTGAAGGGTTAGTAATTTGACACCTACTGCCCCAAATGGTCTATAATTTTGACGGAACACTGTGATCTCTTGGTTATTACTTGCATCTCCATCATAGTTTCGTGGCCGACGATTGAAATGAGTTTCAATATTCTGCATGTACATCGAACAAAATGTTATTGCTTCACTTATTATAACAGCTTCAGCTATTGAACCTTCAGGGCGTGCCTTGTTTTCACATATTGTTTGTAATCTCCCAAAGCTCTGCAGATATGACAACAAGTTTGCATTAAGACTAAATTCTATGGACATAAAAATGGTTACAAATTTTCTTATATAAAACTGTATATATATATATATATATATATATATATATATATTACCTCTCAATGGGATACATCCATCTGTAATGGACAGGACCTCCCTTTCTAGCTTCAGCCGGTAAATGCACAGCCAGATGTACCATGACATCAAAGAAAGCGGGTGGTAAAATTCGCTCCAGCTTGCATAGGATTATCACGGTTCCTCGCTCAAGGTCGTCAATAACAGATGTGCTTAATGTCCTCTGACACAATTGTTTAAAGAAGCCACATAGATCAAGTACGACGTCGTATACATTCGGGGGGAGATAAGGTCGAATGCCAACAGGAAGGAGAATCTCGAGCAGCACATGACAATCGTGACTCTTTAATCCCGTTATTGTATTATCTCTGACCCAACGCCCAATATTGGATGCATAATTATCAGGGAATTTAACCATTTTCAGCCAATCACAGAATGATTTTCTCTCCGATTGATTGAGCACATAACTAGCAGGAGGCTTAATAAAACCTCGAGAGGCGACTTGTAAATGCAATTCACTGCGAATTCTAAGATCTTGTAGGTCCAATCTAGCATTTACAGTGTCTTTTGTCTTACCCGGAATATTGAATAGTGTACCCACTCAACTCTCACAAATATTTTTCTCTATATGCATTACATCCAAATTATGTCGCAAACTCAGAGTCCCCCAATATTCTAACTCAAAGAAAATACTCTTTCCTGTCCAATTCAACTCTTCAGGTAACCGTTTTCGATTTTTATCTCTATTATTAGGATGTTTACCTGGTGTGCTGTCTTTGAGATGTTGATGTTGGCAAAGTATGTCAATGCAGACAATCGACTGGGCTTACTCTGAGGTTCATGTTGCCCGTTAAATAATTTACTCCTCCGCCAAGGATGACTCGACTCAAGAAATCTCTGTGCCCCGTGTATCCGATTTTATTCCGTAATCGTTGTGAAGGTGTATGATCCGCACAAACTGGACATGCCATGTATCCCTTAGTGCTCCATCCAGATAATGAACCATAGGCTGGAAAATCATTAATGGTTCATAATAATGTGGCATGCATATGAAAATACTGCTCTGAAGCTGCATCATAGGTATGCACACCCACATTCCATAATGTTTGTAACTCCTCGATCAATGGTCTCAAGTAAATATTTATATCTTTACCAGGTGAACGTGGACCAGAGATAAGCAATGACATAAACATGAACGGATCTTTCATACATTTCCACGGAGGTAAGTTATATGGAATGACAATAACGGGCCAGATGCTATAAGAGTTGTACATATTCCCAAATGGGTTAAAACCATCAGAAGCAAGACCTAACCTGATTACGGGGGTCCTCAGCGAAACGGGGGTACATGTCATCAAATTCCTTCCATTCGGTTCCGTCCGCAGGATGTCTAAGTATGCCATCCGCACCGATCCTCTTTTCATGATTTCACATCATATCAGTCGCTGTGTGTCGTGACATGAACAATCTCTGCAGCCTGGGCGTTAAAGGGAAATATCGTAATATCTTTTGAGGCACTTTCTTCCCCATACCACGGACTTTGTACCGACTTTCACCACATATCGGACAATGTTCAAGTGATTCATACTCGGCACGAAATAATACACAATCAAACTTACAAGCATGAATGGATTCATACCCCATTCCCAGATCACGCAACATTTTCTTTGCCTCGTAGTACGACTTAGGCAATTCGCTTCCAACCGGTAACATTTGGGCCAGTAACTCTAACATCATATCGATACTTTTGTTGGTCATTCTGTTGATCACTTTAATGTGTAATAATTTCACAACGAAATTCAAGATCGACATTCCAGCACCTTCGAATGGAATTTTTTTTGCCTCATCAAGTAGTTCACTAAATAAATTTTGATCATTTCCACTTAACACTGGCATGTCACCACTAACACTATGACCAAGTTGTGGACCTTGTAAGTCATGCAAAATATCGGTGATCTCATCGTTTGCAGGTTGATTGTAACTACTGCTCCCTTCGCCGACATCAAAAAACCGTGACTGAGAATGATACTGCTCACCGTGATAAATCCACGTACGGTAAGTTGGTGATATTCCTGGCATGTATAAATGATTATGAACTTCATCTAACCGCTTCCTTTTCCTATTCAAACAATTTGCACATGGACAACGAACACGACCTTCTGCATCAATGTGTTGCTTTGCGACTTCCATAAACTCAGACACTCCATTACGATATTCAACACTCAATCTATCCAGAGAGCTCATCCAATTTCTATCAATTTCAGCAGAATACCTAAATATAATAATATAATTATTAGATATCATTTTACAGTAATCAACATTACTAATTCAGTAATACTTTATTGCATATATATATATATATATATATATATATAGATATATATATATATATATATTTGGTTGATAAATTAAATAGTTTACAAAAAATTTATTTTATTAATTAATATACTTACTCTACATATATGAATCATAAATCACTAACAAACAACATATAAAAACAAATATAATCATAAAAATTGAAAATAATAAAGAAATATGAAAGAAGAATTACCTTATTGGAAATTGATTACAATTTTATTGAAAATTTTTAGGAGAGATGTGAGGCTGTAGAGGAGAAATTCTCAGATTTCAGAGGATGAAAATGAAGAGAATGAGAGAAAAAACAGAGGGGGAGAAGGGTTGGTGACAATCTGCATTTTAATCTATCTTTAGCGTCGAATACACAAATTCGACGCTATTTGTTTCCGTTTTTAGCGTCGCAACTGTTTTTTCGACGCTAAATATCAAAAAATTAGCGTCGAATTTAATTTAGACGCGAAAGAATCAAGGATCTGTCGGTGGAAACTTCATAAACCTTTAGCAACGATATATGTTCGACGCTAAAAGTATATTTTTGGCGTCGACTCCGTTTTTTGATGCTAAAAGTGTAATATTTGGCGCCAAAAATTATTGCAATAATAGAATTATTCAGCGTCGAATATTATTCGACGCTAAAGTACTGCTTTTAGCGTCGAAAAAAGATTTCGACGCTAAAACATTAATATTCTGCGTCGAAGTTTTATTCCGTCGCTAAAAATATGACATATAGCGTCGAAGTTTTATTCCGTCGCTAAAAATATGACATATAGCGTTGAAAATTTATTCGGTCGCTAAAAATATGACATATAGCGTCGAAAATGATATTCGACGCCAAAAGTGAGTTTTAGCGTCGAAACAGTATTCGACGCTAAATATTGGGACGCTAAAAGCCATAATTCTTGTAGTGACGATACGAATAGATAAAAACGTGTCTGTCCTTGTTTGATAAATTATTGCAAATTAGGGAGCCGGATGTTAATCATCACTCCAAAAATTTATGGTTTTGTTTTGTTGGTCTATTTACTGCTACGACTTCTCAGACGTCTCGGATTAGTTTAACGAAACATTGAAATGTTTTTAAAAACATGATTTGTATTTGATTATTTATATTTATTTTCACAATCTTGCAGATAACGTTACAACTTACAAGTTAGAGATGGTGTGAATACGGGTATTTGGTAAAATGGTTTATGCATGTGTATTGTCCAACAAACTTTGTAATAATAAAAAACGATAAATTTATATTTTAATGAATATATATAATTTATAGTTTATCGAAACTAATAAAAAACAATCTAATTAGATGTACAACCAAAACCGCCAACATCAGAGTTAGGTGATTCTTTGGATTTTTTTGGGGACATCTGGTAGTTACACTTCTAAATAAATATATTGCCGAAGTGGCTACCCAAAATTCCAAATAATACAATAAAGTCTCCAAAATACAACTAAAATGGCATCTTTTGTTGACAAATTAATAGGAATCTCATTTGCTTAAGAGTTGATGGTGATTTTTTATCCCGAGAAAGTTTGAATATCGAGAAATGATAGTTTAGGGTTTATACTTGACCAAAAGAGAATGATGAGGAACCCGAGCCCATTGAACGAGAGGGCTCTACCGAGGGGCAATATCAGCTGATGAAGTGGAGTTGGGATTACCGACCTGATCTAAAGAAGCACTAGATTCGACGGCATTTGAGCTTTTTTGGAGGCTGACCCGAGGTAGTTCGAACTTGCTGACCTCACCTAGTCGAAGAGAGATTTGACCAAAAACCATCCACCTCGCTAAGGCGACCCGAGGAGCTGGGTTGAGATTATGATATCCTACATTTATTGGCGTATGACGTATGCCATACTTGGAAGTTTGGGCTTCTAGAAGCCAGATGTGACAAGAGTAAGTCAACGACTTCCCCTGGGTAAGGGCTCTGTCAAACGGAACATTATTGGAGTAGTTGAACCACCGGTTGTCACGTCGACAAAACGTGTAGTAGTAGACAAAAAGTTGGAATGATGAGTTTCTGCTGAAAGTGGATGGTTGATTCAGATGTCAAATCAATTGTTTGCTGAGTGGTTGAGGGAAAAAATATGGGCGATAATGACGGGGTGACATGAGCTGACGTCATGGGTTGGTGGAATAAAAAATCTGGAATTCTATATAAAGAGATTGAAGCCACAAATTTAAGGGTTAGCAATTTGGATAGATCACTACTTGTAAAAAAAACTCTGAAAGCTTAGGGATAAAGAGAGAGAGAGCTGGTCGGTACCCGACCCTTGCTAGATTTGTAAACCTGGTCATTTTCCGACCCCATAAGTAATACAAACACATCCCCCTCTCTCTCTTGCACGTAAGTTGGAGCCACTATCCGTCGAACCACGTAAATCACATTGATTAACTTGTTTGCTTCCCAAGTTTATTTTGGGTTCCTTATTAGCCAAATAAATTAACTGCTTGGAGGAGATTTTCTCGAGGGGTAGGTTCCCAAAATTGCCTTGGGAGCGGAAAATAGCCATCAACAGTTGGTGCCATCTGTGGAGATCAGTACAAGAAGCAGCAAACACACTAAGACGATAGCAAAAAACAATAATCATAGAGCATTTGAGTCTTCGACGGCAGAGTGGATGGAGAAAATGGAAGAAAATATGCAATTAGAAATGGAGAATACACGAAAGGAAATGGGGGTGACACATGCCTTTATGAAAACCATGATGGAGAAAATTGAGAAGTTGGAGAAGGAGGACAAGTTGTTACCTCTAATTCGGAAGACGTTCGGGACTATGATGTCATTTTCGGCGGCCTGTCAGTGCCTCCCCCACAGCCCCCAGCCCAGAACCATTTGTAATTGAAGTTCTTGTTGGTTTCCAGAAGGTTTGCGATGATGTGAGGTGATGTGATCCAGAATGAGCTCCGTTTGTTGGGCCAAGTTAACTTGAAGTTATGGCTGATTGATGGCTTGATCGGATTGGTGTATTTGGGTCATTTTGGTGGATTTAGAAGATTCTTTGGGTTCTGAAGTTTGGGCCATGCATAAGATATTATATGAAGACTTTATTATGTCGTAGGCAAGAATGGAATGGGTGTTGGACGTGCATTGGCTGCCTTGATTGATTTTGGGCTTAATTTCCGAATGATGCACTAACAGTGGTGGGATTTACGCAGTCATCATATTTTGGATGTAACTGTCTCATCCAATGTCCGATTTTGGTGATTCAAGTTGCATTAGAAATATGACTCATGGATCTATAATTTTATTGTTTATGTCAAAATCCAATTTGGACTCCTTTTTGGTCAAAATACAGACGTAATTTATTCATACAGCTTTTATGTTTTTTTAAGGTTATGTGTTGTTTAAGTGATGAGTTGAACTTTAATTAAATTAGAAAGCCTATGCACGAAAATTTATGGGATTTCTTATCTTATTGGGTTTATTTTACTAGTGTTTTATTATGTTTAAGTAGAATTAGGGTTAACCACCTATTTAAAGGGGCATTATTCATTGTAACAGAACAATCAATCTTTTAATGAAAATCACCATTTTCTTGAGACTTGAGTAGCCCTCAACTTGTTCTCATTGAATTTGGCTTATCAAAGGCTTGATTACCCTTTGTGGCGCCCCCTTAACACTCTAGGTTTTTGTTGCTTGCTCTTTAGAGGTCAAGAGTTTTGATTCCGTACTGCTTTGGCTTTCTTGGGAATAATTTCAATCTCATATGGGTTTCCTTGACTTGTTCCAGGCAGGTTCTCATCAGGTTGGAACGATCTCATCAGTTGGTATCTCAATTTTGGGAACGATCTCAATCTCGTGTGGGTTTTCTTGGCTTGTTCCAGGCAGGTTCTCATCAGTTGGTATCAGAAGTAAAGGTTCCAAGTATCTTTTTATTTTCTTTGTGTTTCGTTCATAAAAAAAAAAGCTGAATTTTTTTTGTTTGGATTTTTGTTGACTCTAATGACTCAAAAATACAAGGAAAATATGCATAGATCCAAAGAAAATAAAAGGTCATATTAAGAATGAGTTCCGTTTGGTGGGCTAAGTTAATTTGAAGTTGTGGATGATTGCATGGCTTAGTCAGATTAGTGTATTTGGGTCATTTTGGTGGATTTGGAATATTCATTGGGTTCTAGAGTTTGAGCCATGCATGAGACATTATATGAAGACTTTATTATATCTAAGGTAAGAATGGAATGTGTGTTGCACTTCTTAAGTGATTTGGTGATATCAATGGTTACTCTAATTATCACAAATCTTTCCACACAGCTCATTTAGCCATATCTATTTCTTTTACCTTGCCTATCTAACCCCTTAGAAAATTTACCATATTTTTATTCATACACATAATTGGAACATTATACAGTTAAATCCAAAAAGAGACTAGATCAAATTTTTGCTTCGGTATCTGGATAATTCCAATAATAGGGGTGATGTGAATCAATATACATAACAATGAGCAAGTAGCACGACCAGAATAATCAAGATCCATTACAAGTTCCAGTTGGACCAATCACAAGGCACAAATCCAGAAGATCAAAAAAGTAATGGCAGACCTAGCAATGCATACATAGCCGAAATCAATAAGAGTACAAGAAGAGCAAATTCACTTTAATTGGACTTTAATAAAGATGGTCCAAGCTGCATTCATATGACCCAATTATTTGAAGACCAAGCCTAGAAATTTGCATAGTTTTCATATTTTAGTCATATCTTTCTCATACGATAACTTATTTTGGTGATTCAAATTATGTAGGAAAGATGACTCAATGATCTACAACTTTGTAGTTCAAGTCAAAGATATATTCAGAATCCTTCTTGGTCAAAATTTGATCAAAATAAATATCTATAACTTTAGGTTATATATTTTTATTTTAGGTTATATTCATGTAATGGGCTAAACTTGCTGGATAGTGACCTGATATACGCAGCAGAATTTAAATTTTTGGCTGCCTTCCATAACTCCAAGATCTTTTTGTTTTGATTATTCTATAGACCTATATATGTTTCTAATGGTTTCATGGCATAAAACTCATAAACATGTGCAAGGACATACATCTAAACATGCTACGAGCGATAATATGAACTTAAAATAAAAGTGAAGAGAAGAGAAATTACAATAACCGAAGACTCATCCAATCCACCCTCCAATCTACGAGTTATCCATGAACTCAACATGCTTCTCAATGTTCCAAAATTAGCCACCCAAGTATGTAGCCTCCAACGGTGCACACACCAATGCAAAACAACAATGACAAGGTCAATGCCTTGGTGCACATATATCTTGCCTTCGGTACTAGCCAAGGCAATTACCTAAAACTTTTTAAACTTAGGGTTACACTAGTCAAAATAGACTCGAGGCTCCACAAAAATTGTGGCTTGCTCTTAGCACTAGAGCTGCACACTAATAAACCCAAGTTCCAGTGACTTATGTTGTGTTGATCTTGTAGTATCTCTATTTGTGAAGCACTATTGGGATTTATATAGTGCCCTCATACTAAGATATTGATTTAACTGAGCAATGTGGGATTAAGAGCTACTTAATCACATCCATTGGATCTTAACTTGATGATATGATGTGTAGGTTAAATTGGAAAGTGGATCTAACATTGAGAATTCAGATTCTGAAATAGGCCGATTTCGATCGACTGGGCCGATTGCCCAATCTATTTTTCAATTTACCAAAATGCCCTTATCTACATCCAAACATCCATAAACCACTAATTAACCATATAAATGATTTATTCAATAATCAAACATATTGAAATGAATCATGATAATTTAATCGTACATAAGTTATCCTCAAATGATAACTTTTATATGGTTGTTTTATTTCAATCACCAAGGTTAACGTCTAGCAATATGTCATGGCCCCCTAAATGAGAATGAAAGATAAGTACCCATTCCGTATTCGATTCCTATATGAGGAAATCCCTCACCTCACTATATCCTCACTGAATGACCTAGAGCATGGAAAGTGTCTACCCTTATGGTCAAATACATGATGTTGATAATATCATGAATCGTGTTAAACCAAGAATCTCACATGATTTACTATTGTGGCCACAATCTTAAGCATTGATCAAACATATCAACCCACTCAATGGGATACAACTGTCATGACTAATAAAATTATATGAGAGAGCAATGATCCTCTGTTGCATCTTCACAACCTTCATGCATTTCAACAAATGACCCAACCACACCCTATGACTGACTCTATGAACCGAGGAAGGAAGAATGTCAAAGTCACATTATCCATGCACAAGATTGTAAAGACCTCAAGTTTAAGGATTAGTCATGCAATGGATACATGAGATTTTTCATAGACACATGCGATAAACACTCCATGTGAAAAGTCTCGGTGGTCAATTCGATAGACATGAACCAATCATACATCTATGTGATACACCAAGCATTTGGATGTCTGTTAATAGCCAATGAGATCTGTTGCCCTTGTTAAGGGCATATCATATAAACATGTTAGTTTCTCCGATTTGTAAATGCCTTGATTATTCACAAAATTATGATTAGGAACATTTAGGAATAATGATTCTCATAAGACGTGGAAGCCATCCTCTTATTATTCCAATGGCTTTATTATAAGTGTAAATCATCCAAACAAATTATATGAGGCAAAAATAATAAAATAATGTAATTTTATTAAATGAAAATATTACATATCTATTATCTTGTAAATGCATGTGTATTTAACCAACCTACAAGTTGGGTATATGACATATTCCTAACAGAAATCTATTGTTATTTTAAAAGCCTATGCAAAAAAAATTTGAGTCTTATTTAGCTTAGGATTTAGTCTCATTAGTTCAATTAGGGTTTTTTAAGTATTTTTTTAATTAGCTTTCCTTGTTCAAGTTAACTTAGGATTTTACAAGAGTCTATTTAAAGGTGGCTTTAGCTTGTAATTTCATATACAGATTTTTCAGATCCTAAAAATTGAGTTATTATCGTGAGTTGCATAGTGTAAGAGATTGAATGTCTCATGTTCATTGTATTGAACACAATACTTATTAAAGATTGGTGATCTTTGTGGTGTCTCTAAACATCTAGCAATATTCTAACAAGAAATAAAGAAAAGTTTTCAAGAAAAATATTCTTGGGGGTTGGACTTGAACTTGGGAAGATTTTGTTCCTTAAAAAAATATTGACACGAGGGTCTTAGGATTACGTGCAAACACAAGACTTCCAAAAGATCAATCCTAGGAAGATCGCGTCAGTTGGTATCTAGAGCTCAGGATTCAAAGGTCAAGTTTTTTATCTTCAATATTTTTCCTCTTTTTTCAGTTTTTTGTGTATTTATTTCAGTTGACTAGCCTTGTTGAGTCTTGCTGATGAGAACCTACTTGGACAAAACCAAGTAAACCCACATAAGATTGAAACATCACCAAGAAAAGCCAAGAATAGTTTGGTATTTAAGCTCTAAACCTCTAAAGAATATGCAATAGAAACCTAGAGGGCTAATAAAGGCGTCACAAAGGGTTAGCTAATCTTTAATAAGCCAAATTCAATGAGAATAAAATGAAGGCTAATTACAAGATCACAAAAAAAAATCAAATTATTTTTCAAAGAAAGGTTGTCCGAAACAATACCAAAGTCAACCTTTAATACGAAGACTTTAACCAAAACCCTAAACCCAAAATATGAGATGAGGAAACTACCCACACACCAATAAACGTGTATCTTAAACTAACATAGGCTATCCCCACATGCATACCAATACATGTTTAACCTAATTCTCGAATATAACAATAATGGGCCAATTTAGAATAATTGTCAAGTCCAAATAAATAACAATAATTAAACAAATGAAATGCACAAATGTAGGCCTAAGTATTAGGCATTAATATGCTCCAAGGTATGAGTAAGATTCACCATCATATGATCATCCATCTTCAAGCCCATATTCAATATAGTAGAGGCTTACACTTAGGTTTGTGAATATTCAGATATGACCCTCTGAACTAGTCCATGCATTGTTTTCTAGATCTTTTTAGCTTGAGACCTAGTGATTGGACCCTCTTGATCATGAAATGTAGTGGTCCGCCCTTGTGCATCTTGGGCCTAATCATTCCTCCTCCTCGAAAGGATTCGACCTCGAATCTGCATAAAACAAAGATAGATCATAATCATTAAATGAAGCAGAAATATTATACTCACTTGGAAGATCCATTTTGTATGTGTTGTCATTGATATTCTCAAGTATTAGAAATGGGCCACCGCCCCTCGGTTGGAGATTACACTGATGTTACTTTGGAAATCTCTCCTTGCGCATGTGCACCCAAACCCAATCGTCTGGTTAATGATGAAGCCTAGGATGCTGATAAAGGGATAAATATATAAATATTTACCATCCCTTTGACTTAATATTTTATATAGTTTCTTGAGTTTTGTGAATATTTTGATGTGTTTTGTGGTATTTTGTTGATAAATAAAATAACAGGACTCTCTAGAGGTAATTCAGGGCCAAAATAGCAAAAAACGGACAAAAAGGGTAAAATAGTTATTTGGGCGTCGCAACACGCAACACTTCTGCATCACAACCGCTAAAATATGCCGGAAACGTGTCACAATCAGAGAAGTTTTGTTATCATACACCTTGCTAACATGCGCATGCCACTTGTTAACATCACAACAAATCATGCTAACGTGCGCCAGACACGTGTCACCATCACATGATACCGACACTCATCATTGAAACACGTCCTTGCTTGCATCATGCTGACGTCAGTGTCGCGATGTGCAAAACCTTACGTGTCGCGATGCGAAGCCAATAATTGAGATAACAATTCTACCGACGCCACATGTCACCATCTCACGAAACCAGCGCCACGTGTCTTCAATCAACGGTGCGTCGTGACGCGCAAGGTTTCACGCGTCGTGACTCGGAGGCAAAAAATTTGCCTATAAATTGAGGCCGAATTTCATTTGTAAAATCATACTTTCTTCTGAGGAATTCCTTAAGAATACTAAGAAGATTGTATCTTGTTTGATATTTACAACTTTCTGTAATTAATTTTATTTACTTTTCACAATAGCACTTTCTTTTCTTTATTTTTTAGTCTTTTACTATTCAACATCAGTAGGCAACTAGGGTGAAAGGTAAGCTTTTATTACTAATATTTAGATTAATCTCACTTAATTATAATATATAAATTATTTAAAACCTGACTTAATGGGATACCGCCTTCACAGTCGGTTGGACTTAATAAAATTGGTTTTAACCTAACTAAACATGGATACCGCCTGTATGGTCGGTTGGAATTAATTATAAATTTGACTTAATCAAGATACCGCATATATGGTCGGTTGGTAATGTCACGCAAGGTTTATATATTATAATAAGGGAGATATCTAAAATAAAAGTAACAAAAGTGGATCTTCTAACCCCAATATTTTCTTTACTGTTTTATTTATGCTTTTAATTTCCAAGCATTTACTTTATGTCATTTACTTTATTTAAGCTTTTACTAGCCTTAATTATGTGTGGTAACTAAATCCTTTTATCTGGGGTTGTGATGAATTTCAATATCACCGTTTTATAAGGGGTTATTTCATGTTTTGGGTAATATAAAGGTTTATTTATCAAGTCTTAAGCTTAATGCTTCTTGTTAATTGGCCATCAATAAGATTGATGTGGTAAACTTAAAATAAACTTGACAAAAGAATTTTAGGTTTCAGCCTTAGACTTAATAGCCCACGATCTTCCTTGAGGATATATAACCCTTTAATAGATTTCCTTACAGGATAGACATATACCTGTCAGGCGGGGGTAGCCACAATTGGAACTTAATCTTAATGAATTCAGGTAACTTGGTTGACATAGACATATGATTAATTGGGTTACACTGGGTCTTTGCATCTGACCATCGACAGAGGCTTTTGCATAATTTCATGTTCCAGGTTAATAAACCAATATATGTTGGACAATTATGACCCATAGCATCACTATTTGTACAGAACATGGTGTTGTTGTACAAATAAACTATGTGACAAAGGAAATTGCTCTTTTATTATTGTAATTAGATTACCAAGATATATAAATGATAAGAGTCCATATGATTAGTATCAGATTAATAAGATATGAGACAATATTAAATCCACTAAGGTTTAATCATTAAATATCCCTAGTCGTAGTATTATCGAGACTGGACATCGATAATGCGGAATAGACTAGTATTGCACTTGTGCACGTTGTGGGAGCATAACGGCATAGTTCTCATATATTTAAGTATTGGATACTTATGCAAGTGTGATAGGAGGTTGTGTTTACTGATGGTACGAAAACAGCTTCGCTCTGGATAGACCCCTCGGAATCCCATTGGTAGTATGACTATGTGTCCATAGGAATCCGAATAAGGGTAGGTGTATTTGGTTTAACCTGAGACTTTTATCGCTAATACTTGCGACAATCATTATACTTTGGTTTTGGTCGTCCGGGGCTTTAACAGGTTCCGTGTACGCCTCTTCTGGGTATACTGAGAATCGTAGTGTATTGGGTGTGATGTCAAGATGGAAGTATCACTCCAGTCATATGGAGATGATGATCACGTAAGATAAGGAACTAGTACTCTTTAGTACTGCAGTCATCGGGATAATATGACGAGGTCATGATTATCTGATTATAGAGACTAGTTACCAGAGATCCGATATATGCTTCGTACGGGGCAGACACAATTCCAGCCCTAGGCCTAGCATATATCGATACTGGATCGCAATACGCAATACTATGTATACTACGCCTGACAAAGATTACATATTCCTTAAAAGAATATTTCTGGAGAATTAGGTATGCATTGCGCTTTGCTAGAAGCCAACCATGTCTCGTAAATCGGTAAGAAAGTGGTACCGGGTACGCACATGTTCGGATAGTCCGACGACCGGATTTACTACCAACATATCAAGGGATCTCATGGGTCGCTTCCCGAAGATTCACCGATGACGTATGACTCGAACATAATTAATCTGGGATTAATTAGAGAGAGAGAAAATTAATCTAGGATTAATTACGGTAAGAATTTATCTGGGATAAAATTCAATTAAAAGAGAGAGAACGATTAATTTTGAATTAATCGATTAAAAATATATTCGATATATTAAATTAATTAGATTTCATAACGGAATTAAAATTGGATTTTAATTCGGGCGAACGAATTAATTTAGAATTAATTCGCGAGCGACTTTAATAGTAATTTTACTAGGCATAATTATTTAATTAAATTTGATTTAATTAAGTCACAACGGAAAATTCGTTAATTCAGAATTAATGAACCGAGTCCGGAATGTGTTTGCGGGCCCACTCGGATTTTGAATTAAAGTGGGGCCCACTTTTGTCACATCACCTAGTCAACTTTATCAACTTTTGGTTGATAGAAGTTGGTGGGATTTTTTTGGTTAACTTGTTTCTTACACAAGTTTGAATGATTGAAAGACATTTACCAATGATTGTATTTTGGTATATGACTTTTAATTTTTTGAAAAACCATAACTCTCTCATTCTTCTCTCTTTGGCCGAAAATAAGGCTTCCTTTTCTCTCAAAAATGGCGTGACGCTTGGCTTCATGTTCTTGATTTTTTCTTCAAAATCTCAAGTGCTAGCACACTAAAGAGGCCATTCAAAGGTGATAGGGAAATTACTCCCATGAGTTTGGAATTCAAGATTCAAAGCTTGGAGCTCATCATTCATGCAAAGGATGGCTTGGAGCACAACACAAAGGTTGGAAATTTTTTTTATCTCCTACATCCTCTTAGCCGATCAATGTGAGTACTTTTTTCCGCAACTTACTTTGATTATTCAGACAAATTTTATGCTTAATTGATCTTGGCTAGTTCTTAGAGAACCCAAACAATGGTATCAGAGCATAAATTAAGCATGAAATGAATTAGGGTTCATAGACTTTAATTTGGGGCTTTTATGATTTATGCATGATTTCTTCAAATTGAGGTTTTGGTTGAGCTTGGATGATGTTAAATTAGATTTGTGCATCTTAGGAATTGAGAAATTGAATTGGATAAAATTTCCCCTAATTCCATATGCTTGGCCGAATGACTTGGAACCCTTAGCTCATGGTGATTTTGATTTTTTAAACCATTGGATGTGTTTAAAATGAATGGATAAATTGATTTTTGATTTAATTGGATTGAAATCAAAATTAAGGAAAAAATTACCATATTGCCGTGAGCTTAATGAGCATGTTGGAATTGATTTTGCTTCAATATATGTTGGACATAAGTTGATTAATTAAAGCATGATTAATTAGTGTAATTGGTGTTTTGGAAATATTAATTTAACTAATTAATTGTGGCTAATACACTTTAATTAAATAATTGTAATATTTGGAATATTGTGATTAAATAAATTAGCCTTTAATTTTGAATTGGGCTAATGTTGTTGTATTTGGGCTTAATGGGCTTGGTTGAGACAAGTTTGGTTTAGGATAATTGGTTGGATCCAATTGGGCCTAAAACCATTTCCATAAAGTCCAAATATAATAAATGGGCCTTTAAATAATTTATTGGGCCTAATGGGCGAAAATTAATTTTGTGGCAAATGGTGATTCCTTATTGGGCTTTGGTTGCCAAAGTCCATGCCTTAATAAATTAATTGAAAGCCCATTGGACTTTAATTAAATTGACATTGGATGTTAATTGGGTTTTGAGACCCATTAAGATTAGATTTAGAATCTAAGTAGTAAAGGCACATTATTAAAGTGTAATTATTTAATTTGTAATTAAATAAAGAATTATTATTGAATACAAAATAAATTGGATTTAAAATTGTAGTTCGATACAAGTCCAGAATTCGTACTTTGAGTACTTATTCTTAAACGAGTTGGACTCGCGCAAATCAAATCGTTGTTTGAACATTGGATGATCACTTAATTCAAAGATTAATTAATTGGATTAGATTGATTGAATAACATGCTTTGTGTTAATACATGGATGTATTGTATGAATAATGTATATCAGATGGATATTAGATGGGTGAGGGCAATTTTGGAAATTGTTGTAATAAATTTAGAATTTATTAAATTGGACCTGCGTGTCCAGCCTTTATCTCCCGATTCTTTGTAATTCTCTTCTCACCAATTCCCCTCAATGTAATGAGGTTTCTTTGATGTATTATGTAATTGGGTAGAAGTTACAATAGTGCTAGCCGGGGAGAGGAAAATGAGTGATTTGTTCTAGGAACAATTTGGGAGATATCCATCCGCATATCATTATTAATTTATTTACCGCGCCTTATTATGCTTTTAGAATGCATGCTTAAGGGTGTATGATGAGACCTAATCAAAGATAATTAATTGGTTGCCAATTACGCGAAAAACCCTCAACAAATATTAAACGTTTTCCTTCCATTGAATGATTCATTCTCAAGATCCAAGATTGGCACTGGTTTGTTGGCCAAAGTCAAGACCTTTGTCCATCGTGGATGTGTTTGAATCATGAAGGCTTTGTTCCATATCGTATGTCTTGCCCAAGTTGTGATTTATTGGCCAAAGTCAAGATCACTTCTTGTTCATCGACATCGATTACGAAGCTTTCCAAAGTCAATGGGTCACGCTTAACTAGAATCATTAAGCTTGTGGAGCCAAAGCCAATGCTTAGTTGATTTAGAGGAAAAAGGTTAGGGAATATATTAGATATATTGACATATATTGGATATATGTTTCGGACTTGGAGGTCCACCTACTGGATCTAGGAATTGGAAGAGATCCAATTGATCTTAGAGATCTACCTAGTTAAATATCATACAGCTTTTTGGCCAAAGTCAAGGTTGTGTGTTATTTAACGGGATCCTAGCCCAATAGGAAATTAGGTTTCCCGAGTACTCCACAGAGGGTTAGAGGCTCGCCGAAAAATAGTGGGAGGCAAGTATTAAATTTGTAATTTCGTTTAGATACTTGCCAATACGCGCTCATTTCGATTTTTCGTCATTAAAAATTCATATATATTAGTTGAACTAATATTCAATTGTTGTTTTAATTAAACAGTTGGACTGTATTCAAAATATTTCATTTATAGTTGATTATATACTTGGATTATAGTAATCAATATATATTTGAATTTTATCGATCATTTATAGTTGGTTATATAATTGGATTATAGTAATTAATACATTTGAATTTAACCGATCAATTGTAGTTGATTATATAGTTAGACTATAGTAATCATTATATTCGATTGTACCCTAAATCATTGATTGGATAGTTGGACCATAACAATCAAGATAACTGAAAGATTAGCGTTTAGAACATAATCCTGGGTGGAAATATCTTTAAGCGGCTTCAATTTTCAGATTGGGAATAGAATCTCAGGATAGTCCTGGGAACCGAGAAGTTACTTAATTTGATAGAGTGACATCTCGGGCCTGAGCCCGAAGTTGAGCAAATAGTGGAGCATGAGCTTTGGAAGACTCATGGTGATGATAAATTTAGTGCTCAATCCGTTATGCTTGCCGCAATGACTCTTTAATTTTGTCGTCAAAATTAAAGATTAGATCCTTATACCATGATGTTGAAATTAAAGGATCTTCATAGATCTAACCTTATATCTTAGAAGTACGAATTGCAAAAGATGCTCTTTCGCTCACGTATGTCAGAGGGTATATCTGACGAGCACTAGGTGTCGCAGATGATTGCTGTCATCGATCAGCTAGGTTAGCTGGGCATTACCTACGTGGCAGAGACTTCCAAAGATTTGATCTTATTGTCTCTACCCGAATGCTGGGGCAGGTTCATTATGAACCAAGAGAAAACTCTTGGATAGTTAATGGCTATGCTCAAGCAGACACAGCCAGAGCTTGCAAAATGGCAAGAAGTGGAAGGCGCATCTTACTTCAACATCCCAGAAGGTCAAGGCTTGGCCGAAGGCTTCTAGAGATATGAAAAGGGGCAAAGAAAAAATCGTCACTGTCTTCTAGGAAGACAAAGGACATATCCCAAGATGTCTGCCTAAACTGTGGCAAACGGGGTCACTGGAAGTGTGACTGCCGTATGGACAAGGCAGACATGAAGGAAGTGAAGACGGACAAGGATCCGGCTTCAGGTATGTTTGTTATAAACATATTCACTGTTAGTTTTAAAAATTGGATTTTTGATATTGAATGTGGTACATACATATGTACTGATGTGAGGGATCTGCTGATCAGCAGGATACTGGCTTCAGTTGAGATCGACCTATAAGTCAGAAATGGGACGAGAGTCACTGTTTTGGCTGTGGGAACCTAAGTTTTGGAACTGTCATTTGGGCATGTACTTAAATTAGGAAACTGTTATAATGTATCTAGTTTGACTAGGAACATTATCTCTGTATCTAGTTTAACCCGTTGCGGGTATACCTTTATATTCGAGAACACTAAGTATTTTGTTTATAAAGATGATATTGAGATAAACACATTAGATGTGAATAACAGTAGTTATATTTTGAATATAAAAAAATCTCAAACATATAATATGACAAACAAAAGCTCAAACTGAATAAATCTGTTGTGACTTAAAATTGGCATTGTTGTATGGGGCATATTAAACAAGACTTTTATATCCACACTTTCGAAGAGTAGGGTACTAGGACGGATTTGATTCTAATTCAAATAATGTCTACAAATCTAGTTTATTAGGCAAAGTGCCTAAAATACCTTTTACTTGGTAAAAGTGCGCCACCGATCTGTTAGCCTTCGTTCATGGTGACGTAAGTGGGCCCATGTCTAGCTAGGCTAGAAATGCATATGAATACTTCGTAACCTTTACGGATGTGGCATCGCGTTACGGTTATGTGTATCTTTTGAAACACAAGTCGGAAACTTTTGATAAATTCAAACAGTTTCGACACGAAGTATAAAAACAGACCGACGAGAATATTAAAACATCACGATTGGACCGTGATGGAAATACTTAAGCAATAAGTTTCTCGACTATTTGAAAATTATGGTATTCTTTCATAGTGGACTCATCCCGGAACAGTTCAATTTGACGGTGTGTCCGAATAGAGAAACCGGACTTTGTTGGACATAGTAAGGTTTATGATGAGTCGCTCTGAGCTACCAATTTCCTTCTAGAGATACGCATTAAACAGTGCAATACTTATTTTGAATAAGGTTCCATGAAAATCTGTTAGACAGACTTCATATTAGATATGAACAGAAAAGAAACTTGGTTTCTCATTCTTGAAGATTTGGGAATGCTGGGCATACGCTAAATGTTTGGATGATACCAAACTAGAACCCATATCGGATAAGTGTCTATTTGTAATTGGTTAACCTAAGGAAACCAAAGTATAGTACTAATACAACTCACATGAGAACAATTTAATTCTTGCTCTCCATGCGGTTTTCCTAAGAAAAATTCCTATATGCAGTGGTAAGTGGGAAGAAAACAGAACTCGATGAAAATCAGAGTGATACTATTCCTAACACAGAATCCTTAACGGAACATGAACAGTTCATCAGGGATGAGACTGTACCACAATCTTCGAATACACAAGAACCGCGTAGATCAGAGAGAGTCAGAAAACAACCTGGGAGGTATGGGTTTATGATCTCACCTCATGTAGATGTCAATCTTATTGAGGAAGATGAACTGGCTACGTATGAGGAAGTGATACAAGGTATCGACTCCTTTTATGGCAAAGTTCCATGAAGTCCGAAATGGATTCCATGTATACCAACTAAGTTTGGACACTGGTTGGTGTACCAGAAGGCATTGTGCCTATTGGTACTATATGAGTCTTCAAGGAAGACATACATGGATGGCAACATACAAATGTAAACAACTAGGCTTGTACAGAAAGGGTATCGTCAATGACATAGTGTCGACTCTGACGAAACTTTTTCACATGTTGCCATGATTAAATCCATTCGGATAATGCTCGCTAATGCTGCATATTTCATTTATGAAATATGGCATATGGACGTCAAAATCGCTTTCCTTAAACGGAAACCTTTTGGAGGATGTTTATAAACATCCTGACAGTTTTGTCGTATCGAAACATGCAAACAAGGTTTGCAAGTTAAATCGATCCATTTATGGATTGAAGCAAGCATTACGTTCTTGGAACTAACGTTTTGATAAGATCATAATGGTATATGATTTAATTCAAAACGAATATAATTCTTGTGTATATAAGAAGGTTAGTGGGAGCGCACTGACAATGATTGTCCTATATAATGATGACATATCATTTCTTAGAAATGATATTCCCATATTAAATAATCGGTGAAAGCTTGGCTTTCATGAAAATTCTCCATAGACTACTTAGGAGAGGCAACCTTTATTATAGGAATAAAGATCTACTGGGATAGACCTAAAAGTTGTTGGCACTCTCCGAGAACTCGTACATTTTGATATGTACGTGACTTGATGTCTCATAAGCTTTGAGCATATGGAGTCATAATCAGGCCAATCCAGGTGATGGTCTCTGGATCAATGTTAAGAACATACTTAAGTATCTTAGACGAACTAAGGATGCTTTCTTAAGCTATGGAGAAAGAGAACTTGAAGTGACTGGGTTCACCGTTGTAAGTTTCCAAACCGACAAAAATGACTGTAAGTCCCAATAAGGGTACTATTTAGTTTGAATAACGGAACAGTGAGCTGGAAATCTTCCAAGCAAGATACTGTTGCCGAATAAATAAAAAAAGCGGAACATTGCTGGAGCTGAGGCAGCAAAAGAAGCATTTTGGATCTATATAATCCTAATTGGATTAGGTGTAGTTCTGTTAGCAGCTGAGCTAGGCCACATCAAATGCTAAAGAACTAATGGTCTCATCAACGATCCAAGTATGTACTTCAAATGGTTTCAACTGATTCGTCGGATCATACATCGTGGCGATGTGATGAACGAATAAATCGCATCAGATGATAACCTTGCAAATCCGCTGACGAAAGCTGTTTCTCAGCAGAAGTTTGAGCGACCTATACATAGTTCAGGTGTAGGACACTTGAGTGATTGGCTATAGGCCAAGTAGGAGATTGTTGGACAATTATCACCCATAGCATCACTATTTGTACAGAACATGGTGTTGTTGTACAAATAAACTATGTGACAAAGGAAATTGCTTTTTTATCATTTGTAATTAGATTACCAAGATATATAAATGATAAAAGTCCATATGATTAGTACCAGATTAATAAGATATGAGACAATATTAAATCCACTAAGGTTTAATCATTAAATATCCCTAGTCGTAGTATTATCGAGACTGGACATCGATAATGCGGAATAGACTAGTATTGCACTTGTGCGCGTTGTAGGAGTATAACGGCATAGTTCTCATTTATTTAAGTATTGGATACTTATGCAAGTGTGATAGGAGGTTGTGTTTACTGATGGTACGGAAACAGCTTCGCTCTGGATAGACCCATCGGAATCCCATTGGTAGTATGACTATGTGTCTATGGGAATCCGAATCAGGGTAGGTGTATTTGGTCTTAACCTGAGACTTGCATCGCTAATACTTGCGACAATCAATATACTTTGGTTTTGGTCGTCCGGGGCTTTAACATGTTCCGTGTACGCCTCTTCTGGGTATACTGAGAATCGTAGTGTATTGGGTGTGATGTCAAGATGGAAGTATCACTCCAGTCATATGGAGATGATGATCACGTAGGATACGAAACTATTACTCTTTAGTACTGCAGTCATCGGGATAATATGACTAGGTCATGATTATCCGATTATAGAGACTAGTTACCAGAGATCCGATATATGCTTCGTACGGGGCAGACACAATTTCAGCCCTAGGCCTAGCATGTGATATCAATACTGGATCGCAATACGCAATACAACGTATACTACCCCTGATAAAGATTACATATTCCTTAAAAGAATATTTATGGAGAATTGGGTAGGCATGGCGCTTTACTAGAAGCCAACCATGTTCGTAAATCGGTAAGAAAGTGGTACCGAGTATGCACAGTTCGGATAGTTCGACAACCGAATTTACTGTCAACATATCCAGGGATCTCATGGGTCGCTTCCCGAAGATTCACCGATGACGTATGACTCGAACATAATTAATCTGGGATTAATTAGAAGAGAGAGAAAATTAATCTAGGATTAATTACGGTAAGAGTTTATCTGGGATAAAATTCAATTAAAAGAGAGAGAACGATTAATTTGGAATTAATCGATTAAAATAATATATTCGATATATTAAATGAAATTAGATTTCATAACGGAATTAAAATTGGATTTTAATTCTGGTGAACGAATTAATTTAGAATTAATTCGCGAGCGACTTTAATAGTAATTTTGCTATGCATAATTATTTAATTAAATTTGATTTAATTAAGTCGCAGCGGAAAATTTGTAAATTCGGAATTAACGAACCCGAGCCCGGAATGTGTTTGCGGGCCCACTCGGATTTTGAATTAAAGTGGGGCCCACACTTGTCACATCACCTAGTCAACTTTATCAACTTTTGGTTGATAGAAGTTGGTGGGATTTTTTTGGTTAACTTGTTTCTTACACAAGTTTGAAAGATTGAAAGACATTTACCAATTATTGTATTTTGGTATATGACTTTTAATTTTTTGAAAAACCATAACTCTCTCATTCTTCTCTCTTTGGCCGAAAATAAGACTTCATTTTCTCTCAAAAATGGCGTGAAGCTTGGCTTCATGTTCTTGATTTTTTCTTCAAAATCTCAAGTGCTAGCACACTAAAGGGGCCATTCAAAGGTGATAGGGAAACTACTCCCATGAGTTTGGAATTCAAGATTCAAATCTTGGAGCTCTCGTTCATTCAAATGAGAGCTTGGAGCACAACACAAAGGTTGGAAAATTTTTTTATCTCCTACATCCTCTTAGCCGATCAATGTGAGTACTTTTTCCGCAACTTACTTTGATTATTCACACAATTTTTATGCTTAATTGATCTTGACTAGTTCTTAGTGAACCCAAATAATATATTACACAAACATGAGATAACCACTTCATCTTTAAAAAGATATTGGAAGGATTCACAACCCTAGATAATTTCTTAATATTTAATTTTCCATTAATTTACTTTCGCAATGTTTTATTTATTCGTCTTTAGTTTAAAGTCACCATCCAATCAACAACCAGTCTATTAGATACTTGTAAAAATTTGGCTTCATAAATTAATAGCTTAGGTATTAAGTCCTCATGGGATCGATACATTTATATTACTTGAACGATACGTGCGCTTGCGTTATACGTGTGTGATAACGCCGGTCAAGTTTTTGGCATCTTTGCCGGGGACTTATTTATCTTTCACTATTAGTTTTGGGATTAGATACCATTACTTGTATCTAATTTATTTTTACTTATTGTTTTTATTTTCTTTTGTTTCAGGTTCTCAGACACTACATGAGACGAACTAGAAGCTTTGAAATCCATCTGCTTGACCCAAAAATTGAAAGAACCATCAGACGGTTGAAAAAGGAAAGACGAGAAGGCCAAGAAGCACTAATCAATATGGAACCTGAACCTTTGGAAGTTGCACCACCAATTCCCATTCGAGACAGAACTATTCCAGTGGTTGACGGCTTCATTTCCTGTATTGTACTTCCTCCCTTACCAGCAAATGCGTGTGACATTAAAACATGCATCCAGATGATTCAGCAATCAGTTCAGTTTGGGGGAATGCAACTAAAGATCCTAATGCTCACATCGGCAACTTCCTGAAAGTTTGCGGAACTTTCAATTACAACCGAGCAGCTGAAGAAGCAATGAGACTGCGTGTTTTCCCATATTCCTTGAAAGACAGAGCTAAGGCTTGGCTACATTCACTACCAGCAGGTTCTATAACAACTTGGAACACTCTAGCCACCAAATTCCTTGCAAAGTATTTTCCACCAGCCAAAACTGCAAAGCTAAGGAATGACATCAAATCATTGTGGCCAACAGAAAAGAGCATGATCCAACGAATCGCATGAATCTATGAAGTTGGAGCCAACATAGTAGTGAATGCCAAGATGGATCAGATATGCAAATTCATGAAAACTCTTAGCACGTAAAGCAATATTGGATCCACATGTTCACCATATGGAGGAGCACCAGAATTAGAATCATTCAACCAACATGATGAGACGGTGAATTATGTCAACAATTTCAACAGATAGAGAAATAATCCATATTCCAACACCTACAACCTAGGTTGGAGGAATCACCCCAATTTCGCATGGAGCAACAATTAAGGGCAAATGAACAATCCACCACCCAGATTCCAATAGCATAACAAAGGCCATGAGCATGAAAAAGAACCAGGAATAATGGAAGTGCTAGCTCAGTTAAAAAAATATGATGTTATGTTTCAAAACCAATCAGTTTCTATAAAAGCACTGGAAAATCAAATTGGACAACCGGCCAATGCTCAGAGTTACAGACCTCCAGGTAACATTCCTAGCAACACATAACCAAATCCAAGGAACCGAGGGAATGAGCAATGTCAAGCCATTACTTTGAAAAACGGTACTGAAATCGACAAAGATGTTGGAATCAAGGTATCCACTGAAGAAGTTCCAAAAGAAGCAGTTCCACAGATGGAGGAAAAAGAAGCAAAGGAAAAAGATCAAGAAAAAATCACTATACCTCCACTTTTTCCACAGCGACTCTAGAAAAGTAAATTGGACAAACAGTTTGCTCGATTCTTGGAGGTCTTCAAAAAGCTGCATATCAACATTCCATTTGCAGAAGCGTTGGAAGAAATACCCAGCTATGTCAAATTTATGAAAGACATTCTTTCACAAAAGCAGAGATTCGGAGATTACGAAACAATAGCATTGACAAAAGAATGCAGTGCCATCATTAAGAGGAAACTTCCCCCAAAGTTAAAAGATCCTGGAAGTTTCACTGTCCCATATACCATTGGAGAATATTACATTGGTAAAGCTTTGTGTGATTTAGGTGCAAGTGTTAATTTGATGCCTTTTTCGATTTACAGGAAACTGCAAATTGGAGAAGCAATGCCCACCTCAGTCTCTCTGCAACTTGCTGATAGAATACTCACATTTCCGAGAGGTGTAGTTGAAGATGTGTTGGTCGAAGTCGACAAACTCATTTTTTATAATGTATTTTATTAGAAACAAGTGATTTATATTTATTAGCCTTAAAGGTAATAAATCTCTAAGTTCATCACGGAATAATTAATTAGCTAAGGGATAAGCAATACACTCTCTATTTCTTAAAAAGTCTCTAGATACTTGCACCCTAAAATAATCATGTGAATTCTAATAATACATAGAATCATCCAGCATATGAGTTTTAATATGTTGGAATTATTTTAGGCATTAAATAACTTTGATTAATATTTAATTATGATATTGCATTTTATTTTATTCAAATAAATTTACTATTCACGTTTTTCTGCAGACGCGTGAAATTTAAATGCAATTTCAAAATTGAAATCTTAACCAAATCAGCAATACTTGTTCCTAAAACTAAGTTCAGGGTGTCAGCTTTCCAACGAGCTTTTAAACAGCCAATTTCGAGTTCAAACGAGTGAGAACTAATCAAAGTAAAAACGGCGCGCTGATACCACTGTTGGGAAGCGGCCGCGGGAGCGTAACTGAAAATCAAGATTATTATGCCGCTTTCCCTTTGCCTAAGACCCATTTGTTTTGATTATTCTACAAGCCTAGGCATGTTACTATATATTCTAAGCATAAAACTCATAAAACATGTAAAGAACATAAACCTAAACATGCTAACTATCATAAGAACTCTAAATAAAATAAATAAAGAAAAGACTTACTTGAACCGTAGACTCCTCCAGTCCTCCCTCCAATCTACAAATTTTTCTCGAACTCAGCAAGCTCTTCCACGTTCCAAAGATCCACCCAAGTGTGTGGCCTCCAAAGATGCACACACCAAAGCCAAAACTCAACGGCAAGACTACGCCTTGAGTGCACGGGTATTTTGCCCTTGGTGTTACCTCAAAACTTTTAACTCGAGGTTCCTCTAGTCAATTAGACTTAAGGATCCTCAAAATCAGTGGCTTACTCTTAAACTTTAGAGTTGCTCACTTATATAAACCCAAGATATGAAAGGTTTGGTGTAAAAATTTGTGAAGAATTTTTTGGGTTTATATAGTGCTCCAAAGACAACAAAATTAATTAAGAATCCGATGTGGGATAAAAGCTAATTTAATCTTAGCCATTGGATCTTAATTTAGTGGTTAAATGAGATTATAAAACCCTAATAAGAGTTTGGGCCGAATTGGAATTCAAAACAAATAACAAATTTTTTTTTACTATTCACATGAATAGTAATTTTTCTTTTAATTTTTTTTATTCCAATTCCCAAAGTGCCCCCATCGTCATTCACCAATCCCTAAGCCACTATGGAACCTCATAAATGATATGTTCAATAATTAAACACATTGAACCATTTATGAACAATTCCTACAGCAATCATATATGCTGTTATATTTGTACTGTGCACTGTTAACCATTGATTTCGACTTTGTTGTGTGTGACCTTTTAGGTTCCCCTCAAGTTGGACATGAAATGAATCATGATAATTTAATCGAACATAAATTATCCTCCGATCAGATGGGCATTCGATTTCAATGACCAAAGTTGACATCTAGCAACATGCCAAGGCTACCAAATGAGAAGGAAAGATATATATATATACACATTCTGTATGCGATTTACATATGATACGGTCCATCACCTCACTGTATCCCCACCTATTGACCTAGGGTACGAAAAGTGTCTACCCATATGGTCAAAGGTATGATGTTGATAGTGTCATGAATCGTGCTAACCCAAGAATCTCACATGATTCTTCCATTGTGGCCACAGTCTCAAGCACTGATCACACATATCAACCCGCTAACTGGAATACTACTCTTATAAGAAAATATTATCCGAGATAGTGGCGATTCTCTATTATATCTTTACAAACTTCATGTGTTTTAACAAATGACCCAATCATACCCTTATGACCGGATCTTTTGAACCGGGGAAGGAGAATGTCAAAGTTATTTTATCCACACATAAGATTGTAAAGACCTCAAGTCTAAGGATGTAACCGGCAGGGGATAGCGGAACTAACCCCATAAGCCTCTGACCTTCTGACTGTATTCTAAACTAAACAAATGCAAAGTCATGCATGAAACTATAACTCAATTTAAAATACTTTTGTCCCTCATGTCTGTGTACTCTAAATACTTTTATTTACACATATTAACAGATACCCATAAAAATCATATTTCACTAGTGTATACAAGAAACTTTTACTTTGACACTGACTGGACTCTCATGCAATATGACTCAATGCTGGTGGACTCCATCTCTGGTGACTGCATCAGTATCCATCCTCCCGAGCTTGTCCTCCTGGAATCCCTACAAAACAATAAAGACTGGAGGGGGGGTTAGATCGCTATACGATCTAAGTGAGTGGACAATAACTGAAAACTGAAGTAAAAACCTTTTAGCTTCAAAACCATATTTTCAAAATATCTTTTTATGAAAACTTTATTTTCTGAAACTTCATCTTTCTGTAAACTGTCTTTAAAACACTGGTTTATGAAAACTGTTTACTAAAGTCTAATTTCTGAAAACTGTTTACTAAAATCTGATTTTTGAAATCTAAGTATTGAAAATCTGAAAGCTTTATACTTAAAGTCTGAAAACTAAAAACTGCTCTACATCCATGACCACAACTCAACTGGATGTACTCTATGCCCAGGACCACAGCTCAACTGGGCATCTCTGAAGCTGGTGGTGCCCTACGTCCAGGACAACAACTCAACTGCAACGTAGAGCTCTACACCCAACACAACAGCTCAACTGCAGTGTAGCCACCACTAGAACTGGGGGTGCGGATCAATGCTACCGCCCAAGCTCTGAAACTAGGATTTTGGGGATCTGTCAACCCTAGTCCGGCTCGAGGATCTGAGAGCGTCCCCCCAGTCCTCCACATGTGCACATGTCTCTGAATCCGTCAATTCCACTGTATCTCAAGTTACATACTGGGGTGAGATTTTACCTCATGCCCCGAAATACATAAAAACTCATGTTTAAAAATTTTTCTTGTGTAAAACACAACTAAAACATATCATAAAACATAAATGACATGTAATAACAATAATAAAGAAGTCTAACGCCCTAAGGCATAAAAATATGTCTGATATCAAAATACGATATGAAAATCCGGTAAAAAGGAAAGTGTCCACTCACTGATTTGGGCTTGAAGGCGTCTTTTCACGGCGTCGACGGTGGTTGCGATTTCTGACGTTGATATATAAGAATAAAGGGATTGTTAGAACAAATAAATATTTAATGAACTTAGAAGAATAAATGAACCAGAATTTTCCAAGTTTTTGGGTCAGATTTGGAATTTTACTGGGAGCAATTGGTAAAGAATTTGGACTTAAAGTTTTTATGGATGAATCCCCTATGAGTCTACTTTACCCCAAATTTTACGGATCCTAAATTTGATTCCCGGAACTCCGTAAACAAACTGATTTCTACCAGCTGTTCAGCAGGGACAGAATCAGATCAGTCCCTGCTGATCACTCCAATTCGAAACTCCGTCAAAAATTATTATTAAGTCCAATGGTTCTGAATTTTTTATATGTTGGGCTCCTATGTGTCTAGTTTATTTTGGCGCTGACGGCTCATCGTTTGGACACCAGAAACGAATTTTAAAAATCAAAAACCGAGCCTAGATCATCAGGTCCCGGGTGCAGACTTTACTGCCGATCAGTTGACTTTGGAGATTTTTCTACATTAGCGTCTTAAGTCCAAAAATTCTGATTTTTGAATATATTACTACTTTATATGTCTAGTTTATTCATAAATTTACGCTTCATCAATCGGACATCAGAAACGTAACTTATAAGCAATTCTTCACAGCTTATCCGGAAAACATCCTAAACCAACATCGCCATGTAACTTCCTTATTTCGCCTTCTTATCTAATTCTGTAAATCTAATAACCCCCAACAGAATTGTAACCATTTTAAGCACCATTTATAACATGTGAATTGTGTTTATTTTCTTCAATTAATTGAAGTGTGGCATTATATCGAACACTTGGTGTGCGGCATGCCTAAATCCCCTCATTCTTATAACCTTAAGTAACTCTACCCCCATTTTACATAACATTAAACCTACCCGTTCACTTATTTCTAATCATCCAACAATCATCCAATTCACTTATTCTTTCATAATCAACAAACTTGAAATAACAAACAAAAATCATCCAAACACCCATTTCTTAACTAATTAACTACTAATTTGCAACACATAACAAGCTTCTATAACTACCATATAAACAATTTGCTAAAATCTCATAACTTGGAAATTTGGGTTTAGTTCTTTACCTTATTTCTTTTGATTCCCAACTCTTCCATAAAGCTCCATGGATGCCAAAACCTTCTTTGCTTCTCCTTCTCTTCTCTTCTTTCTTCCTTTCCTTCTTCTTCTTTTCTTTTTTCTTCTCTTCTTCTCTCCTTCTCCGAAAATTATATTATGTGCCGGGTGTATGTGTCATCTCTCTCACAGCAGGCGGACCCCACAACTGTATGGGGCCCGCCTGCTGTGAGAGAGATGGCATATACACCTGGCACATGATATACCACCTCCTCCTTCTCTTCCTCACGGTTTCTTCTTTTCTTTTTCCCTTCAATTTCGTTTTTAATTCTTGAGAAATAGTGAATAGTAGGTCTTTTTTATAGTGGACCCAATTTTTATTTGGAAAGTTGGGGAAAAGAGTAGAAAAATCTAGAAAATTGGAGAATTCTCCATTTAGCCCCGAAATTACTATTCATCCAGAATTTGACTTGCGTTTTTGACCTGATTCTAATCCGAATTTGGAAAAATGTTTAACACAGAAGTTGTCTGTCTCAGTCTTAGCTTTCCGAAAATATAAAATTCATAAAATTCGGAGGTCGTATAAAAAAGTTATGCCCCAAATATTATGGGTAGTACAAAGGGGCACATGGTACAGTCTCTTCCCGGGACTTCGGAAAATTTACCGATCGTCTCCAAAGTCGTTCCACGAGCATATATAAGTCCAAGCATAGTTTATTTTACATACTTTCATCTCGTACGTAACGGTATCACTGTAGACAGTAGTAAGGACTATCGGTCGTTACAAAGGACTAGTCATATAATCGATACATGAAAGTTCTCACAGATACATGGGATAAACACTCCATATGAAAAATTTCGGTGGTCAGTTCGATGGACACGAGCAACTCATGCATCCATGTGATACACCAAGCGGACGGATCTTCTCTAGTAGCCTATGAGATCGGCTACCCCACTTAAGGGCGGATCATATCATCATGCTACCCGCTTTGTGAACGCCCAGATTATTCACAAAACTATGACTAGGAACATTTAAGAGTAATGATTCTCATAAGGTGTGGAAGCCATCGTCTTATTACTCCAAGGGCTTTATTACAGTGTTGATGATTCATATAAGTTATGTAAGACACGTATAATAAAGATTGTCATTTTATTAATTAATTAAAATATTACAAATACATGTACATATAGCCCATCCACAAGTTGGGTATAGGGCATATCCCTAACAATATCCGGAAGTGTGTTATGTGCAATTATGAAAGTCATTTTCAAAACAAATAAATAAATAAATAAATTGTCAAACTTCCACCAAACATGCTTGCATGTTTGGTGGAGGATTTGGTGCCATGGTTTGTGCCATATTTGGTTGTTGGGTTTCTAAGGTCAAACCAAGATCATTTTAAGCATAAAATAATGTGAATACGGAAAGAAGTATAGCGGAAACATACTCACTTTGAACGGTTATAGGATGTGTAGAGAACAAAAATTTTCCAACCTTTGTGTTGTGCTCCAAGCTTCTCTTTGTATGAATGAATAAGCTCCAAGCTTTGATCTTTGATTCCAAGCTCAATGGGAAAAGTTTCCCTAACACCTTTGTACGATTCTTTAAGTGCTAGCTAAGGAAGAAATTTGCAACAAAAACTTCCCTTGTTCTTTTGAAACTCTCGGCCAAGCCAAGTTGGGAGAGAAAAAATGCATGAAGTTCACGCCCAATTGAAGGAAAAAGAGAGAGAAGAAGTTGTGTTGACTTGTTTAATTTTCAAAAAAATTAAAAGACATATACCAAATCAAAGTTTGGTAAAAGTCTTTCAAGCCTTTCACATTTGTGTGTTTTACACACAATCAACTACTAACAACTTCCATCAACCTAAAATAATAGAGTTGACTAGTGATGTGACTTGTGATGTGACTTATGGGCCCACTTAATTTAAAATCCGAGTGGGCCCGCAAACACATTCCAGGCTTAGGTTCGTTAATTCCGAATAAACGAATTTTCCGTTGCGAGGTAATTAAATCAAATTTAATTAAATAATTATGCCTAGCAAAATTACTATTAAAGTCCCTCGCGAATTATTTCCAAATTAATTCGTTCGCCCGAATTAAAATCCAATTTTAATTCCGTTATGAAATCTAATTTCATTTAATATATCGAATATATTATTTTAATAGATTAATTCTGAATTAATAGTTCTCTCTTTTAATTGAATTTTATCCTAGATAAATTATTGTCGTAATTAATCCTAGATTAATTTTCTCTCTCTTCTAATTAATCCCAGATTAATTATGTTCGAGTCATACGTCATCGGTGAATATTCGGGAAGCGACCCATGAGATCCCCGGATATGTTGGCAGTAAATCCGGTTATCAGACTATCCGAATACGTGCGTACCCCGTACCACGTTTTTACCGATTTACAAGACATGATTGGCTTCTAGCAAAGCACCGTGCCTACCCAATTCTCCAGAAATATTCTTTTAAGGAATATGTAATCTATGTCAAGCATAGTATACGTAGTATTGCGTATTGTGATCCAGTATCGATATCACATGCTAGGCCTAGGGCTAGAATTGTGTCTGCCCCGTACGAAGCATATATCGGATCTTTGGTAACTAGTCTCTATAATCGGATAATCATGACCTAGTCATATTATCCTGATGACTGCAGTACTAAAGAGTACTAGTTCCGTATCCTACGTGATCATCATCTCCATATGACTGGAGTGATACTTCCATCTTGACATCACACCCAATACACTACGATTCTCAGTATACCCAAAAGAGGCGTACACAGAACCTGTTAAAGCCCCGGATGACCAAAATCAAAGTATACTGATTGTCGCAAGTATTAGCGATGCAAGTCTCAGGTTAAGACCAAATACACCTACCCTGATTCGGATTCCCATAGACATATAGTCATACTACCAATGGGATTCCGAGTGGTCTATCCAGAGCGAAGCTGTTTCCATACCATCGGTAAACACAACCTCCTATCACACTTGCATAAGTATCCAATACTTAAATATATGAGAACTATGCCGTTATGGTCCCACAACGCGCACAAGTGCAATACTAGTCTATTCCGCATTATCGATGTCCAGTCTCGATAATACTACGACTAGGGATATTTAATGATTAAACCTTAGTGGATTAATATTGTCTCATATCTTATTAATCCATTACTAATCATATGGACTTTTATCATTTATATATCTTTGTAATCTAATTACAAATGAGAAAAGAGCAATTTCCTTTGTCACATAGTTTATTTGTACAACAACACCATGTTCTGTACAAATACTGATGCTATGGGTCAAAATTGTCCAACAATCTCCCACTTGGCCTATAGCCAATCACTCAAGTGTCCTATACCTGAACTATGTACGGGTCGCTCAAACTTCTGCTAAGAAACAGCTTTCGTCAGCGGATTTACAATTTTATCATCTGATGCGTTTTATTCGATCATCACATCGTCAGGATGTATGATCCGAATGAATCAGATGAATTAGTCGAAGTTCATACTTGGATCATTGATGAGACCATGATTCCTTAGCTTATACTGTAGCCTAGCTCAGCTGCTAACAGAACTACTCATAATCCAATTAGGTTTATTTAGATCTAAAGTGTTTCTATTGCTGCTTCAGCTGTAGCAATGTTCCACTTTTGTTGTTTATTCGGCAACAGTATCTTGCTTGGAAGATTTCCATCTCACTGTTCCGTTATTCAAACTATGTAGTACCCTTATTACGACTTACAGTCGTTTTTGTCGGTTTGGAAACTTGCAACGGTGAACTCAGTCACTTCAAGTTATTTTTCTCCATGTTTAAGAAAGCATCCTTAGTTCGTCTAAGATACTTAAGGATGTTCTTAACATCAATCTAGTGACCATCACCTGGAACGGCCCGATTGTGACTCTAAATGCTCAAATCATATAAGACACCAGGTCACGTACATTTCAAAATGTACAAGTTCTCGGAGAGTGCCAACAACTTTTAGGTCTATCCCAGTAGATTCTTATTCCTAGAATAAAGGTTGCATCTCCTAAGTAGTCCATGGAAAATTTTCATGAAAGCCAAGCTTTCACCGATTATTTAATATGGGAATATCATTTCCAAGAAATAATATGTCATCAACGTATATGCCAATCATTGCCAGTGCACTCCTACTAACCTTCTTATATACACAAGAATCATGTTCGTTTTGAATGAAATCATATACCATTATGATCTTATCAAAACGTTGGTTCCAAGAACGCAATGCTTGCTTCAATCCATAAATGGATCGATTTAACTTGCAAACCTTGTTTGCATGTTTGGCATGATAAAACCATCAGGATGTTGTAAACATCCTCCAAAAGGTTTCCGTTAAGGAAAGCGGTTTTGACGTCCTGTAGGACACAGAACTTGACGATGCTGTTCTAGGCTAGCGGCCCGGTCGGGAGTATGGAGTAGCCCACGGGGAACTAAATCGGAGAAATAACATGGAGTCGCCACCCAGTGTGAGCTGGGAAAATGATTTAAGGTCGCACTCACCCCTCGCAAGGGAAGACCTCAAACCGTTGGGTTCAGAATGGTCCCTTACTTATGCCACTTGTAATGAAAAGATTTGTGCAATAATTTAACCAAGTCTACGCAACAACAACCTACATCTAAGTTTTCATGCTACCTATATCTAAGTTTGCATGCATAAAAGTAAGTCGGAATAACGGCAAGCACATAAACTCATGCATACATTAAATTTCTAAGCATGGCAATGTAAATAAATAATAACCTAAACATAAACTTAGAAGAGACATAATCAAGTTCCTAATACGAAAGAAATAACTAAATCATGCTTGGAAATAATCACCTAATCATGCATAAAAAATAACATACTAAACAACCTAATCATGCCCAAAAGTAACATACTATTTCTAACAAACAACAAATAAACATAAGATTGGATGACACGAAATAAGTGCGTTTCTCAAACGGTACGTGGCATTGTATCCCGAGTGCAGACCGCACTGTTGTCCATTCGGATTCAGCTACAGAATTTACGTCCGGGTTTCCATCCGATATACCGCAAGAGATAACACATATTTCATTCATCCCATGGCCATAGCATACGTTAACCAACAATACTCATGCGAGGGAATATTAACAAATAACATAAAATAAGCGTAGATAAATATAAAATGGTGCCCTCAGGTCTAACCTCTTGAGTCGTCTCTTGGAAGTGCGTTACGAGGTTTTCGGAAGGGTTGATGCTCCGCAACTTTTCCGATTTACTGGTTCGTTATTTTCCTTCGTTGCCTCGCTGTTTTGGGATGTTGTTTGCTCACTGTTTTTGGCGGTATTTGGGCTATGTTTCAGGGCAGAATTTCGGTGTTAATTGGGCAGATTTTAGGGACTGTTTTCGGTGGTCAAGACAGTGCAGTTTCAGTGGTTTCAGGCAGTGTAGTTTCAGTAGTTTTAGGGTGCAGTTCAGGGGTGTTTTTTGGTAGTTTAGGTGCAGGTTAGAGGCTGGTTTGCGAAAATTTCAGGGGCAGTCAAGGGTTGTATTGGTTGCTGTTTGGTGTGGCTTTAGGGCTGCTGGATTGTGATTATTTGTTCTCGGCTATGCAGGGTTTAGTGCGTGAAGCTGGCCAGTTTTGTGGAGGGCTGTTATTAGGCGTGAATTGGGACTGCTGTGAGCGTGAGGGAGTGAGTGGTGTGTGCGTGGAGTGCTTTGTGTGCGTGAGGGAGTGAGTGGTGTGTGCGTGGACTGCTGAGTGTGGTGTGCGTGTGTTTAAGTGCCGAGTGCTGAGTGTGTGATAAATGAGCTAGGTGTTGGTAGTTTGTGGGTTTATGGAGAGAGCTGAGTGAGATAAATATATGCAAGGGACGTGTGGCTTTAGGGTTTATGATGAGTGGCTGTGTGGGTATTGAATGAGAGGGACCGAGAGGCTGAAGAGAGTTAGAAGGGCTTTTAGGGTTTCAGTTTTTTGCTTTTGGGACGTGAATCTCCCAGGTGTGTGAAGGGTTGGTTTATGCTTCTTTTTATAGGCAAGGGTTGGGGTTGTCCTTATACGAATAGGGAAGGAATATTTGTGTAATTATGATGGGATATTTAGTTTGTGTATCATAAGGAAAAGATCTCTTTAATTTAGGAAGGTAATTTGATTTAATTTGATTTGATTTTATTTAGTTTAGGAATGTGATTTAATTTAATTAGGAAGGTGATCTATGAGATTTGATTTAGTTTAGGAATGTGATTTAATTTAATTAGGAAGGTGATTTATGAGATTTGATTTGATTTGGGAAGGTGATTTATTAGGATTTCAACATGTGTTTAATGTGTGAATTGGTTATTTTGGAAGGGTGATGGACGTGAATTAGGTCCTTTAGGCGTGGGCTTGGTTCTTTTTGGTGGGTTTGGTGTGTGGCTTGCGGGGGTTTGGGCTGAGGATGAATTTTAAAACAGAGGTCCAACGAGCGAACCCACAGCTAAACAAACGAATTTAGTCCAACAAGATATCAATTTCTGACTTTTCCCTTCCGACGTCCGTTTCTCGCGA
>SKCR01014396.1:0-194862 GCA_019454045.1 Zanthoxylum bungeanum
TGTTTTGATGTCACACATATTTGCTGGTAAGGGAGGAAGTATAATGCATGAAATGAAGCCGTTAACCACTGAAATAGTTAAGTCTCGAATGAGAATTGGTGGTGCAACCTCCAACGGTTCAGGTTCCATGTTAATCAGTGTTTCTTGACCTTCTCGCCTTTCCCTTCTCAACTGTTGGATAGTTCTTTCAATTTATGGGTCAAGCGGACAGATTTCAAAGCTTCTAGTTCTTCTCATGTAGTGTCTGAGCACCTAAAACACAAGAAAACAAAAATAATTAAAAAAGAAAAAGAAAATTAATCACAAGTAAATGTATCTAACCCCAAAATTAATAGTGAAAGATAAATAAGTCCCCGGCAATGGCACCAAAAACTTGTTAGGTGAAATCACTCACGTAACGCAAGTGCACATATCGCTCAAGTAGTATAAAATGTATCGATCCCACGAGGACTTAATACCTATGCTGTCAATTTATAAGTTTAAATATTTACAAGTATCTAATAGATTAGTTATTGATTGGATGGTGATTTGTGTCTAAAAACTAGTAAATAAAACAGTGCGAAAGTAAATTTAATGAAAATTCAATATTAAGAAACTATCTAGGGTTGTGAATCCTTACAATATCTTTTAAAGATGAAGTGATTATCTCATGTTTGTGCAATATATCGACTTATTAATCTGGAACACTAAATTATACAAAAGCCTATGTTGATGGTCAGATGCAAACACCCAAAGTAATCCAATTAATCATATGTCTATGTTAACCAAATTACCTGAATTTATTAAGATTAAGTTCCAATTGTAGCTACCCACGCCTAACAGATATATGCCTATCTTGGAAGAAAATGAACCTATGGCTCACCATGCCCCGAGGTGATATCGTAAGCTATTGAGTCTGATACTGAAACCTAAAATTCCTTCGTCAAGTTTATTTTAAGTTTACCAGATCAATCTTATTAATGGCTATTTAATAAGAAGCATTAAGCTTAAGACTCAATAAACAAGCCTTTATAATACCCAAGACATAAAATTACCATTTATAAAACGGTGATATTGTAATTCATCACAACCTCATATATTGTATTTAGCTACAACACATATCTAGGACTATTAAAAACATAAATACAGAAAATGACATAAAGTAAAACTTGAAATTAAAAATATAAAATTAACAATAAAGAAAATACTGGGGTTATAGGATCCACTTTTATTACTTCTAATTTAGATATCTCTCTTATTATAATATATAAACTTTGCATGACATTACCAACTGATCATATAGGCGGTATTCTGATTAAGTCAGACTTATGATTAATTCCACCCGACCATAAAGGCGGTATCCAATTTAGTCAGGTTAAAATCAATTTAATTAACTCCAACCGACCATAAAGGCGGTATCCCATTAAGTCAGGTTTTAAAATATTTTATGTATTATAATTAAGGGAGATTAATCTAAATATTATTAATAAAAGATTTACCTTTCACCCCAGTAGAGGGGAGTTACCTCCTCATACTGAAAAGTAAAATAAAAAAAAACTATTGCATAAAATAAAAATTAAATACAAGAAAGATGTAAATAAACAAACAAGATACAATATTCTTAGTATTCTTAAGGAAATCCCCAGAAGGAGCTATGAATTGGAATTCTGATTTCGGCATCAATTTATAGTAAAAATTTTGGTCCATGCGTCACGACACAGAACCCCACGCGTCGCGACGCGCCGTTGATTCAACAAGATGATGAAACGTGGCTGTCAGTAGAATTTTTGGCTCGGTATCACGATGTGTGAAGTTATGCATGCCATACCGCTGATGTAAGCAATGACGTGTAGTGTCGGCAGCATGGGATGATGACAGGTGTCCGGCGATGATTGCAAGATTGCTATGATGTTGATATGTGGTCGGCGCATGTTAGTAAGTGCATATGATAGCAAGTTTCTCTGATGTTGACATGTTTTCGGTGCATGTTAGCGGTCGCGAAGCATAAGTGTTGCGCGTCGTGACACAGAAATGACGATTTTGCCTATTTTGTCTGTTTTTCACTATTTTAGCCCCGATTTGATTCCAGTGAGTCTTGAAACCTTATTTATCTACAAAATACACAAAACACATCAAAATATTCATAAAAATCAAGAAACTATACAAAATATTAAGTCAAAGGGATGATAAATATTGATATATTTACCGTTTATCATTGGCATTCAGTATTTATCCAATAATTATATACATATCTATATGTGTCTCCCCAAGACTCATGGTTAACTAAGACAAACCATTGGAACTATTCTAATATACGACCTATACCAGTTTTATGGGTTTAACTGACCAAGTATGTGTTAGTGTCCTACACATGCCACAAGATCACTAAGTTGATTTGTGTGTGAATAAATCAAAGAGGGTTGCGGAAATACTCACATTGACCGGATGAGTTTCAAGACTTTTTCTTTGTATTTCGGAAGCTCCAAGCTTTCTTTGTTGTTCCAAACTCAAGGGTGAGTTTTCCTATCACCATCTTTTGACTCCCTATGTGCTAGCAAGTTGAAATTTTGCAACAAAAATTCCATGGAGAGAAGAGATGCTCACGATTTTTACGCTTGGAGGAGAGAATGAATAGTTGATTTTTGTTTCCAAAACATAAAGCAAAAGTTATGACTTGGTTGATGTGTTGGTTGAATAAATCCAATTTATTATGCCAACAACTTCCATCAAATAGTGACTAGTTGATGTAAGTGAGTGGGTCCCACCACTTTGAATTCAAAATTCAAGTTGACTTACACAACACACTTTGGGCCCGGTTCGTTTAATCCGACTATCACACTTGCATAAGTATCCAATACTTAAATATATGAGAACTATGCCGTTAAGCTTTCATAACTCGCACAAGTGCAATACTAGCCTATTCCGTATTATCGATGTCCAGTATCAATAATACTATGACTAGGGATATTTAATGATCAAATCATTCGTGGATTAATACTGTCTCATATCTTATTAATCTGGAACTAATCATATGGACTTTTATCATTTATATATCTAAGTAATCCAATTATAAAATGATAAAAGAGAAATTTCCTTTGTCACATAGTTAATTCTTACAAAGAACACCATGTATTTTACAAATAGTGATGATATGGGTCATAATTGTCCAACAGTATGTAAACCTTGACTTGGAACTATTTTAAGAATGAGTAATGTGGTGATATTTCCCAATGTCTGTTGCGAAGCTTTTGCAACTACATTATAACAACTCATTCTATGGACTATTTACGCCTTTACCATTATACTAAACATTATATTGATGAAACTACTAAATTTTATTCATATTAACATATAAATATACAACGTATTTATAATAAATACATTAAAAATTAGCTCGTCGAGCACCAACTCTAACAGTAATAATATAACTCGCTATCTATTATGAACGATGTGTGCTATTCGTTAGGTTTGTACATTGAAATTTTATTTTACCCATAATAGGCGTCCATAAAGCTCCATAGCTCGTGGCCAACTGTCGCGTCCACCAACTGATCAATCATTGGCAGATGGAAGCTATCTTTATGGCATGCTTTGTTTAGGTTGGCGAAATCTACAAACGTCATCCACTATCTATTCTTCTTCACCAATACAAGGTTTGCCAACCAAACCGGATAGTATGCTTCCCTGATGAATTTTTTAACGAGGAGCCTATCAACCTCAGTTTTAGCGCGATGTAGCGCTCTGTGTTTTTCGATATTCATTTTTGCCTTACTAGTTTGTGGTTCGGGTTGATATTGAAGCAGTGGGCCATGACCGCGGGGTTGAGTCCCACCATGTCGTTGTGGGTCCATGCGAATACATCATTACTTTCCCATAGAAAACTAAGTAGATACGCCCTGATCTCGGGCCTCAGGTTTTTTCCCACATTCATAAACTTGTTCTAGTCGTCGCTATTCAAAGAGACACCCCTCTACAGGTACAACTTGTTGGAGTTGGTACTTGGAGTGCCAATCTGAATTGTGCATTTTATTATTTATTAATAAAATAACTATATTTTCATTTCATACTTTATTAATGGTATTTTCATCATGCGTATTAGATTGATGTATATATATTCTAAGAATGACATCGACCTTAGAATATTCTTGTAGTAATACTGGACACTAGGTGGTCCGAAATTGGGATACGTATTATTATTGTAAATTATTCTTAAAGTTTATATTCCTAGTCATTAGTTTTGGAATATGGTCGAATTCCTTTAACCTATAAGACTAGCACATGGCGTATATTGGAATTAGAGTTCCAATGGTTTAACCCAATGTACCATGAGTTTTGAAAACTCGTATAGACGTGTGGGTATTATTTGGACCGAATACTAAATGACTCATAGGTGATTCCTAATAGTTGGAAGTACACACCACTGTCAATAAGAATCTCCTCGAGTCGCGTAACATATAAGATCCTTTGACTATTGGATAGCATTGATTTTGCGTGAGATCCTCCATACTTTGATGCCATGTATGTTAGAAACCTTTCATAGTCTTGGGGTGAAGCTTGCTAGCATTGCAATCAAGATTGGATCTTGGAGTCAAGCTTGCTAATCCTTGGAAGTTCTCCAAATATTTCAACAAAGAGAAGTAGATTAGATCTTTGAATCAACCTTGCTAGGTAAGTTTGATCTTCTCTAAAAGCTATATTTTCATTAATGAGACATATAGTATTGAATTATGTGTTAGATACATAATGTTGAAATAAGGCTAATAAATTTTGTTAGGATGATTTGGAAGTATAAACACAATATACTTGTTATTGGGACAAAATATTTATGTTAGAGATAAACATAAAATTAGTGTTTAGAACTCTAGATTAAAGCGTAGAGCTATGGCTACTATTCTAGAATCATTTGACCACCTTTAGAAAACCTAGAATTATTCACGAGACATTTCTTATTGGGATTCTAATTTGGTTTGTGTTTTGGATTCAAAATTTATGCAAGTGCGTATTTAGAATAAATTTATGTTTTTATAAAAATATTTTATGCTTTGAAAAACTTGAATTTTTTTTTATATCATGTGTTGATTGTTGGTTTTGATGTTAAAATCACCTTTGGCTAGATAAGATGTTAGAAAAGTACGGTTTTACCAACTATAAGGCAGTAAATGTACCTTTCCGATATGGCATACATCTTTCGAAGAAAATGGCACCGCAGAATGAGGAAGAGAAAGTTTTGATGTCTAACTTGCCATATGCTTCTTGAATTGGAAGCATAATGTATGTTATGTTATGTACAAGACCTGATATCAGTTTCGGCGTCAGTGTGATCAGCCGATGCCAATCTGATCTAGGTAATGATCATTGGATATTGGTGAAACATATCCTAAAATATCTTAAGGGTACTAAGGATAAGTTTCTGATATATGGAGAAGATGAGCTACAAGTTAAGGTTATAAAGACTCCGACTTCCAGGGAGATCCATATGATAGAAAATCTACATCATTATACATATTTACCCTTAATGGTGGTGCGATTAGTTGGCGATGTTCAAAGAAAGGCTCAACAGTTGATTCCACCACTGAGGTGAAATTTACAGCGGCTTCCGAAGCTACTAAAGAAGCTGTTTGGATTAGAACTTTTATCACAGAACTTGGCATTGTGCCTAGTATTACAGATTCGATCTCATTATACTGTGACAATAACGGAGCCATTGCTCAGGCTATGGAACCATTAGCGCATTCCAAGTCTAAGAATATGGAAAGAAAATATCGCGTAATTAGAGAGATAATTGAACGAAAATACATAATTTCTTGAAGGTTCAAGGACTAGACAATATAGCAGACATGCTTAGAAAGGCCTTACCTCCTCAGTTATTCGATAAACATTTGGAGGAGATGAGACTGCGGTACCATCCAGATTGGCACTAAACATATTGGAGTTTGTTGGAGTTAGTGCTTGGAGTGCCAATTCGAATTATACATTTTATTATTTATTAATAAAATAACTATATTTTCATTTCATACCTTATTAATGGTATTGTCATTATACGTATTAGATTGATGTATAGATATTCTAAGAATGACATCGACCTTAGAATAGTTTTGTAGTAATACTAGACACTAGGTTGTCCGACATTGGGATAAGTATTACTATTGTAAATTATTCTTAAAGTATATATTCCTAGTCGTTGATTTTGGAATGCGTATAAATTATATTCTTAAAGTATAAATTACTATTGTAAATTAACCAATAAGACTAGCACATGTCGTATATTGGAATTGGAGTTCCAATGGTTTAACCTGAAGTACCATGAAATCTATAAACTCGTATAGACATGTGGGTATTGATTTGACCGAATACTGAATGACTCACAAGTGATTCCTAATAGTTAGAAGTACACACCATCGTCAATAGGAATCTCCTCGAGTCGAGTAGCATATGTAATCCTTTGACTATGGGATAACATTGATTTTGTGTGAGATCCTCCACACTTTGATGCCATGTATGTCAGAAACCTTTCATGGTCTGGCCTCTAGATGTTAGTTGGGTGTGGATCGATGCACTCAGTAATAAAGTACGAAGCAAGATAGGATCTGTTGGCTCGTATATGTACCATAAGGGGTTTTGGTATCAATGTGAGTAAGTCACGATTCTTAATACTTTGCCCAAAGCCGATCACATAGGGTGGATCACATCAGTTGTAAAGAATCGTGGACATATTGACATGAGATATGCACTACGGAAACTTGATAGTGTATTCTATGTTTCCTAAGCACAACTCAGATAGCCTACGACGGAGGGATTGTTAAACATATGTGATGACCTCAACTTGTATAGTTTAGAAAGGTCGTTCGTGTTCTTCGTGAATTCGGAGGTGGCCGAATTGCGTACATATTAGCTAGACTTTTATGACGAATGTGTCTGAACTTAGAGAATCCCAATATGAAGTATACTCGTTGAGTACTTGGGTAGCCGATTAATTTTGATAAAAGATAATATTCGATATTATAATTATCAACTATGATAATCAAGTGTTATTGAATAACGTTGATTATTTACTTTGACCTAATTGGATTAATTCAATAATTACACAACGACTTAATTATAAAATCATAATTATCTCAACCATTTTGGGATATTATGGTTATTGTAAGTATGCAATAATATGTGGTTTTGGCTTGATTTAATTAGATTAAGTCAAAATGGTAAACATTTCCTAATCATTGGCTTGATTTAATTAGATTAAATCAAAGTGTGAGACAATGGAGATTAAATCTCGCGTTGGGGTTGATTCTCATCCCATGGTTGCACAATCCTGAATACTTCACGTGGTGTTTTCCATCTTATTCTACCTTTCAATCCACACAAGTAGGTTATACGATTGGCATACATTGTCTCGGCCCATGTCCTATGGTTCATGCCCGTCATTTTTATCCCGTCTATTTTTTATTGGGATCAGGGGGATCAGGGGAGGCACGTCATCATCATCTGCTAGCGAAGTTCTATAACCCGTAATGCTATTCAAAGTAGCTCGATTGTTTCATCTTCTTCATAAATTTTCCATTGAAACCAAATGAAACTATGTGTAAAATGAGGCCTTTCTTCTAGCGCCAAAATATTGACAGTGAAAACTGGTCAACACCGAATTCCGACACGGTAAATAAAATAACACGATTTTTAACGTGGTTTGGCTAAAACAAAGGCTTGTGTCCAAGAGTCACTTTTATTATTGGAGTTACAAGATTCTCAATGCACACCATTCTCTCTCAATTTTGACAGAGTTTCAGTCTAGTTTTTCAGATCCCCCTCTACAATGGTTTGATCCCTCTTTTTATAGTATTGGGGAGGTGTTACCAAATGGAGGGGAGTAACAATTCCAAAATAAGATTAACATTAATAAGAGATAAATAAAGGGTCACATTGCCATGTTTATCGCTAGTTTATAGGGATTCTTACTATCTTAAATATGAGGGAGAGATTCTTGGAGATGCAATTGATTTGTGGTGGTATTCTTCATTTAGTTGAATTTTCCACTGTTTGGGGGCATTTAAAGCTCAACGCGGCTTTCCAGTTGCTCCATAACGAGCTGCGAGCAAAGATCTTGAGCCATTGAGAATATATTACCTATAATCTCCAGGTCGCAGGGTATGCGTCAAGTGAACTCCCAAGTGGGGATGAACTCTTAGATGTTTCTGTTAGTCTCCAAGACATGTCCCAAGATCACTAAGCATGATTAAAGTGCAAATAATCAAAGAGAGTTGCGGAAAAACTTACTTTGATCGGATGGGTTTCAAGACTTTTTATGCATTTCCATGGAAGCTCCAAGCTTTGAATGAAGTTCTAAACCCTTGGGTGAGTTTCCCTATCACATTGATTCACTCCTTTAAGTGCTAGCTTTGAACAAAATGAAAGAAAAATTTCCTCCAAGGAATCAAGAAGTTTCGGCCATGAGAGGGTTGGGAGAGAGAGAAGAAGTTTTTGTGTTTTTGTATTTGTTTCCTAAAAATAATTTTTCCAAAAGTCAAAAAATAAAAAGGTGTATATACTTTTTCCAAAAAAGAAAATACAAAGTATGTTGGACAAGTTTCCATAAAAGCTCCCGACAACTTCCATCACAAATAGTGACAAGTTGATGTAAGTTGGTGGGACCCACTTTAAATTCAAAAATCAAGTGGTTCGCTCAACACACTTCGGGCTTGGTTTCGTTTATTCCGAATAAACGAATTTTCCGTCGTAACGTAATTAAATCTAATTTAATTAAATAATAATGCCATGTAAAATTATTACGAAAATCGCTCGCGAATTAATTCTAAATTAATTCGTTCGCTTGAATTATAATCCAATTTTAATTCCGTATTGAAATCTAATTTCAATTAATATATCTAATATATTATTTTCGCCCAATTAAATAAATTAAATAGTAAAATCTAATTTAACTGTTAAATTTACTTTACCGATTAATTCCAAATTAATCGAGTTCTCTCTTCTCGACGAATTCAATCCCAGATAAATTCTCGACGCAATTAATCCCAGATTAATTCTCTCTTTTGATAATTAATTCCCCGATTAATTATTGTTGTAATTAATCCCAGTTTAATTTTCTCTTTCATAATTAATCCCAAATTAATTTTCTGTTCGAGTCAAATTTCAACGGTGAATCTTCGGGAAGCGACCCAATAGATCCCTGGATATGTTGGTAGTAAATACGGTTATCGGACTATCTGAATACGTGCGTACCAAGTACCACGTCCTTACCGATTTACAAGACATAGTTGGCTTCTAGCAAAGCACTGTGCCTACCCAATTCTCCAGAAATATTCTGATAATGAATATGTAATCTTTGTCAGGCGTAGTATACGTAGTATTGTGTATAACGATCCAGTATCGGATGTCACATGCTAGGCCTGGGGCTGGAATTGTGTCTACCCCGTACGAAGCACATATCGGATCTCTGGTAACTAGTCTCTATAATAGGATAAATATGACCTGGTCATATTATCCCGATAGCTGCAGCATACAAGAGTACCAGTTCTTTATCATACGTGATCATCATCTCTATATGATTGAAGTGATACTTCAATCTTGACATTACACCCAATACACTACGATTCTCAATATACCCAGAAGAGGCGTACACAGAACCTGTTAAAGCCCCGGACGACCAAAACCAAATTATATTGATTGTCGCAAGTATTAGCGATGCAAGTCTCAGGTTAAGACCAAATACACCTACCCTGATACGGACTTCCATAAACACATAGTCATACTACCAATGGAATTCCGAGGGGTCTATCCGGAGCAAAGCTGTTTATGTACCATCGGTAAACACAACCTCCTATTACAGTTGCATGAGTATCCAATACCCAAATATACGAGAACTATGTCGTTATGCTCCCATAACACGCACAAGTGCAATACTAGTCTTTTCCGCATTATCGATGTCTAATCTCGATAATACTACGACTAGGGATATTTTAATGATCAAACTTTAGTGGATTAATACTGTCTCATATCTTATTAATTCGGAACTAATCATATGGACTTTTATCATTTATATATCCCGGTAATCCAATTTCAAATGATAAAAGAGCAATTTCCTTTGTCACATAGTTAATTTGTACAACAACACCATGTTCTGTACAAATAGTGATGCTATGTGTCATAATTGTCCAACAGTTTCGAGGGTGCATCACGTCCTATGTAATCTTAGTGAGGTCGATGGTGTCTTCTCATGACGTGCGAGCTTCGGCCGACACCAAGTTTCACGGGCTGAGCTTCCTTCCCATTGGGCTTCTTATACTTATGTGTTTGTATTACTTACTTGGGCCCATTCTGGCTATGAGCTTATTTTACCCATAACACTTCAAATTTTCTTTTAAGATAAATACTTTTATTTGGAGTTATAAATATGCGAAAAAAAATTTGTCCCACACAAGTTTATATTAAAAGAATTCAAAAAACAGGTGAGATCCATCTATTTTTTGATTATTTGATATATTTTACCTAATAAAAGGGTCCCACTTATATTTTAATTTTTTTTAATATTTTTTGTGTGGGATCAAGTCCCACACAAATATCTGTATAAATATAAATGATTAAAGTTATGATTTTGGAGAAGAATAGCTATTTAGTTATAAAATCTAATTCTTTCTTAAATGAGTTCCTATTGAAATTAAAAGCGTTTTTTTTTCCTTGTGGTCTTGCTACTTCATTATAACTATTTTTTTTAATAGAAGATTTTGAATAATCTCACACATAATTTGGAAAAGAATATAATCATAAATATAAATAACATATGTTGCAGGACCGGTTATCAATTCTTTCAAAAATTAACATGAATATAAAAATAACTGGCCAACCTGTACGAAAATGAGTGAAATTACAATAAAATACGTGCTCAACTCATTCGAACAAAACAAATGTTATAAAATAGCATTATGATTTTTATGATCATCTGAAATTGCAGATAATTAAAGATGTGATGAGCCTGTTGACGGCTGATTTTGGTCTCAGGGTAATACGGGAATATCACCTCCGAGGTAATCCTCCTTCAATAGTGAATTTGTTTGGTTATGGGGGACCAAAAGCAAATTTAGCGAGAGACAGATAAACACACCAATCGACAAAGAGATTTAACGTGGTTTGGTGGATTTGGATCCGACCTACGTCCATGGACAAAAACATGATGACATTTTTATTACTCAAATACACTTCTCGGATCTTTTTTGTGTTTTACAAGTCAGAGCTTGATGATTCTGATCACTAATTTTATGATGATCCCTTTTACACATACTATGCCTCCTATTTATAATAACACAGAAATCAGACTCCTATTTGCATAAGAAATCCTAATTGAACTTAGTCTCCTCTCCTTTGCAAGGATTCCTAGTCTGATATTCCCTTCTCTTTTCTTATTCCTTTTCGGATTCTGACTTCATTTCCTTGTGAGAGTAGGATAATTCGTTTTATCTTATCCGCAAGAATAGGGTGTCGTCATCTTGAACACGTCTCGCCATCTGGTCGGTCTTCATGAGGTCGGTCATGACAATCTTTTATGCTGAGAGTGTTTCTACCGACCTTAGAGTGCTCGGTCATCCGAACCAAAGTGGTCGGTCTTTACATGTTGTGGTCGGGTCGGCTTTTGATGATCTCAACCAGTCAGGGAATTACCCTTCTATCCTCGTCGTGCTGCCTTAAATATCATAGTGCCTGAAAACACCATCAACATATGTCCCCTAGTTCTCGGTTCCAACAAGTGTGCAAGTTGATGCCGGGAACTATATACAGATGGTGTTTCTGATTCGCTCTATTGGAGGTCGGTCCGGTGTTTTGTCGCCTCTTCTCAAACGCTTTGCCTCGAGACACGCAACACTCACGTCCGTTTAAATGCCTATCAAATCATCTTTAGGGTTTCTTCTAAGTTCAACACTTGTCAAACATCCGTCGGGTTCCCGCCAAAAAGGGAACGAATTGACCGTGTAGAGTCGTCTTCACATTGGGCTGATCTCAGCCGTCTGTTTAAACTTGGGAGACCTCTTTTGCAGTCGACACCTGGCGTTCATCCGGGTTCTTCCTTTAGATCCAACGGTCACGAGCGTCCTTGTCATGACTATAAGAAGGCGAGGCTTTCGCTGTTCCATCTTTTTCGGCAATTTCTCCTTGCTTTCCTGAAAACGTCTCCGTGAATCGCTCAACTTAGTGTTGCCGGATTTCAATCGCGGTTTTTTTTTCTTTTTCTTTTGCTGCAGACATAAGGAACGGGCAAAACCGTACTGTACAACCTCCGGCTTTCCGAGAAGAACAAGTAAGTTCTCTGAACGACCTCTGCTTTTTTTTTGTGAATCTCTGCTGTGTTTTTTGTGTGTTGCTTAGGGAACGACTTTGGATTTGGCTTTAGGGTATTTTTAGAACCCATTTGTTCCAGAAAACCTGAGTAGTTTCTTAGTTATAGATTGATTTCCCCTTCCTTTTTTTTTTGTTTTTCTGGGTGTCAGGGATGTCTGACAGCAGTTCCTCCCCTGAAAAGCCTGCTAAAACCTCAACTCCCCCTGCTGAGGAGCTCTCCTTGGGCTCGGGGGCACCTAGTGTAGAAGACCTTGACACTACCCCTACTCCTTCTGAGATCGAACAAGATTCCTATCATCAGAGGGTTCCTCGGAAGGACCCAGAGGCTGGTGAACTCGGCTCGTCGGCTCTGGATATGAACCGTCCCTCCAAAATAACTGAGGACGACCTCGCCCTTCTTCGACTGTGATATAACATTCCTATAGATATTGCCCTTGAAGTTCCTGGCTTGATGGATCGCGCCAGTCAACCTGATGAGGGCTCGGTGGCGCTTCTTCCTGCTTTTTTCGAGTGTGGGCTGCGGCTGCCGGTTCAGCCTTACTTTGCTTGGATGCTGGCCGAGATGGAGATTGCTCCTTGTCAATTGAGTCTGAACAGTTGGAGGATTTTGGCCGGGTTGTATGTAGCTTGGCATCGAGCAGGACTCGGCGAGCCTTCTCTCGAAGAGGTGAAGAGGTTATACCGGTTGAAGGCCAATCCTAGGTCGTACCACAGATGGTATTACCTTTCAACTTATGACAGCTCGTCCAATGTCGTCAAGAAACTCCCTGACTCCAATAAGAATTTTAAAGACTTCTGGTTCTGGGCCACTGGGGATTGGGGACGGTCCCTAAGGTCGGATGAAGGGGAGTTCTTGGTACCGGATATCTTCAGGGCGGGAGGTTAGGAGATCAACTTTTAGCTTTCCTTAGTTTTTTTTTTTGTTTTGGGTTCTTACCCCTTCTTTCCTGTTCCCCCTAGCCTGTTGGAGGGATGCTCCCAAGGTTTCTCATCGGGTCCGGCAACGGGTAGTCTGGGCTCGTCGGTATGCTGCCCACTGGAGGGAGTTGGTTAATGATGCGGCATTTGTTGAGTCGGGCCTTACCCGGGCTGTCCCTTCGGAGGTCGCAGGTCAGATAGGTAGATGTCTGCCGGATGTTTAGTTTGACTTCCCTGTTTGTTTATCGTGTGTTTGATGTCTTTGTTATATGCTCGGGTCCTGATTTCCTTTTCCCCTTTTTTGTAGGTATGTCAAAGAGGCCTAAGTTTCTTGAGAAGTTGGCTGGCACTATGAAGAAGGTCGGCCATGCTGACACTGGAACCTCCCGGGCACCGGCTGAATCTGTCGCGGTTGGGAGAGCACCTCAAAGGAAAGTTCAAACGGCTACTCGTGATCCATCTTCTCCTGGTTTGCAGTCATCAGGGTCTGCTCGGTTGGTTAGTCCGCCGAAGCCTCTTAGGAAAAGGAGGCGTCAATTTGGGGCTGAGGAGGCTGAGTTGGAGGGGGAGGAGCCTGTGCAGGGCAAGAAGCAGGATGCCCGTCGGGGGAAGAAGTCTTCTGAGGGCTCCTCTAAGAAGCGCAAGGGTTCCGTGATCCTCGGGGTGGATGACTTGGGAGAAGGCATCCGGAAGGCTACTTCCCATTTAGTACCGGCTTTTAATGAATTGGCCGAGGTGATTCCCCCGGGGGAGGTTTCGAGATATGAGGATATCTCTACGGAAGGTGTGGTGACCGAGATGAGCTCTCAAATGGCAAAGGTAATTTTATTCTTCTTTTTTTTTCTGATCTCGGTTCTCGGTCTTCTTCATCTCATATCTTGACCTTCTTTGTTTTCGTGCAGGCTACCTACCTCATGGCGAAGAATAAGGACCTCCTTCTGAGTCTATTGTCCGAGGGTGGTCAGGCTCAGAGACTTCAGAATCGCCTTACAGAAGTGGAGGCTAAACTGGCTGATCGGGAGGAGGTGATAAAGATCCTTGAGTCGACTGCTATTGAGAAATTCAAAACAAACAAAGCTCTCAAGGCTGCTGCCGGGTTGGAGCGAAAACTTGCCGACACTGCCCGGGAGGATTTGAAGGCTGCTCAATCTGAGATTGGCGTTTTGAAGGCGAAGGTGGCCAGTGTTGAAACCAAATTGAAGGCCAATGATGAGCAAATGGCACGGGCTCGGGATGATCTTGGGAGGAAAGAGGCCGAGCTCGAGGAGAGAGAGGCTGATCTTGAGACCGAGAAGGGGGCTATCCACCTTGAGGGGGTTGGTGACTGTGCTGAATTGATACCGATGGTGCTGCCAAGTCTGAATATGGATCCTATCCATGCGGCCATCAGTTTCTGCAAGGGGGAGATCTCCGAGGAGGAGTTCCGGAAGTGGCTCCCTCCTTCTACCGAGGAGGTGATGGATCCCGACCCGATTTCGGTTGTTCCGGCTTCCGGGGCTTCCCAAGAAGGACGACCTGATGTTCCTACTCCTGGTGAGGATTGCCTTGAGATCCCTCCTCCCATCCCTGAAGCAGAGGTCTCTCATGCTGTCGATGTTGAAGCCGCAATTCCTCCTCCCGAGGTCGAGCCGATCCTCCTGAGGTCTGAGCTGGTTGAGGAAGAAATTCCTGCCCCTGTGCGGGCTGAATGAGAAAGGGTAACCCGATCGGGGCCCTGTGTACAACTCTTTTTTTTGTAATAACAATTCAAACTTGTATTTTGACATATATGTATATATATTGTGTCTTTCTTATCTCTTTCTATTTTTCTCTATGCTTCCTTTTATCCGAGCACTTTGAGACCCTTCGAGGTTTAATCATGAGCCGGAGGGGCATAACCCGACCCCGAGCTGAGTGAGACACTTGGCTCTGGGGGAATGTTACCTCCCCAGTCCAAAGAAACCGACTCGGAGGGACGTAACCCGACCCCGAGCTGAGTGAGACACTTGGCTCTGGGGGAATGTTACCTCCCCAGTCCAAAGAAACCGAATCGGTGGGACGTAACCCGACCCCGAGCTGAGTGAGACACTTGGATCTGGGGGAATGTTACCTCCCCAGTCCAAAGAAAACGACTCGGTGGGACGTAACCCGACCCCGAGCTGAGTGAGACACTTGGCTCTGGGGGAATGTTACCTCCCCAGTCCAAAGAAACCGACTCGGTGGGACTTAACCCGACCCCGAGCTGAGTGAGACACTTGGCTCTAGGGGAATGTTACCTCCCCAGTCCAAAGAAACCAACTCGGTGGGACGTAACCCGACCCCGAGCTGAGTGAGACACTTGGCTCTGGGGGAATGTTACCTCCCTAGTCCAAAGAAAACGACTCGGTGGGACATAACCCGACCCCGAGCTGAGTGAGACACTTGGCTCTGGGGGAATGTTACTTCCCCAGTCCAAAGAAACCGACTCGGTGGGACGTAACCCGACCCCGAGCTGAGTGAGACACTTGGATCTGGGGGAATATTACCTCCCCAGTCCAAAGAAAACCGTCTCGGTGGGACGTAACCCGACCCCGAGCTGAGTGAGACACTTGGATCTGGGGGAATGTTACCTCCCCAGTCCAAAGAAACCGACTCGGTGGGACGTAACCCGACCCCGAGCTGAGTGAGACACTTGGCTCTGGGGGAATGTTACCTCCCCAGTCCAAAGAAAACGACTCGGTGGGACATAACCCGACCCCGAGCTGAGTGAGACACTTGGCTCTGGGGGAATGTTACTTCCCCAGTCCAAAGAAACCGACTCGGTGGACGTAACCCGACCCCGAGCTGAGTGAGACACTTGGATCTGGGGGAATATTACCTCCCCAGTCCAAAGAAAACCATCTCGGTGGGACGTAACCCGACCCCGAGCTGAGTGAGACACTTGGATCTGGGGGAATGTTACCTCCCCAGTCCAAAGAAACCAACTCGGTGGGACGTAACCCGACCCCGAGCTGAGTGAGACACTTGGCTCTGGGGGAATGTTACCTCCCCAGTCCAAAGAAAACGACTCGGTGGGACATAACCCGACCCCGAGCTGAGTGAGACACTTGGCTCTGGGGGAATGTTACTTCCCCAGTCCAAAGAAACCGACTCGGTGGGACGTAACCCGACCCCGAGCTGAGTGAGACACTTGGATCTGGGGGAATATTACCTCCCCAGTCCAAAGAAAACCGTCTCGGTGGGACGTAACCCGACCCCGAGCTGAGTGAGACACTTGGATCTGGGGGAATGTTACCTCCCCAGTCCAAAGAAACTGACTCGGTGGGACGTAACCCGACCCCGAGCTGATTAACAAGTGGCTTCGGCGGAACGAATCCAGCCCCGAGTACTGGTTAATCCTTGGGACTTATACAGATGGGAAGTGTATCCACCTTTGAGGCCCTATCGAATCTGACTTGGGCGTCCCTTTGTCAGACCGATGAAAAAATAAAAAACAAAACTTTCGAAGATAAAATCAAAAGGCGGGGGTGACTTAGCACCTATCCCATGAAAACATTTTTTTGCAAGCAAAAATAACAACATGGATACCTCAAAACAGCGTCCTGCCCGAGGTCTCCAAAACGCAATTCTGAATCTTTCGGATCAGAAGAGCGTTTGAATGGTAAGGGCACATCCTCTACACGTCGGTTCACTGGGGAGCCTGTGTATTGTATGAGGGCTCCTTCTTACCACGCTGGAGCAGGCACACGCCACAGGGGCATAACGCATCCCCGTGTTGTATCTCTCGCGGATCCGGATGATGAATGGATCAAAGAGTGTCCGAGATACTAAGGGTATATTCCTCCTTAGGTCCGGCATCACTGGAGCTAGCAATCGTCACGGGGGCATCATCATCCCCCGTGCTATGCTTTCCCACGGATCCATTACATCGGGTAAGTGAGGATCAAAGAGTGTTCGAAACATTAAGGGCACATTCCTCCTTATGTTCGGTGACACTGGAGCAAGCAATCGCCACGGGGGTATCATCCCTCCCCGTGCTATGCTTCTCACGGATCCTATGCATCGAGTATGTCCCCGAATATTCCGAGGACCCCGAGTTAAAGAGACATTTGGTTCTGGGGGAATGTCACGTCCCCAGACCAATGAGCATGACTCGGTGGGACGTAACCCGACCCCGAGCTGTAACAAACATCGATCTCGGCGGTACAAGAGCAGACCCGAGCCGGAAAGAAACATCGGTCTCGGCGGTACAAGAGCAGACTCGAGCCGAAAATAGACATCGGTCTCGGCGGTACAAGAGCAGACCCGAGCCGAAAGAAACATCGGTCTCAGAGGTACAAGAGCATACCCGAGCTTTTTGGGATCTGTTTCCTTTCTTGCAACTCTACAAGGGTCGATACAAGCAAGGCTCTTCTTAATGCATCCTCTCTGCATCTCAGCATTCTAAGCATCCGACCGGATGACTTCCGCTATCAACTTGGTCGACCTGAAAAACCGAATGGTCTATGTACATACTGAGATAGCATTCTTTCACCAAGTCTACCACCTGCTCCCGCAGGTCTCTGTACCCGTCCGCTGCATGTCCTCTGGAGTTGTGATGTATGCAATAAGCCTTTTGGTTCCTCTTGTCCAGGGGAAATCTTCTTTGGTCGGGTTCTACTAAGAGGCCTTTCCCCTGGATCTCCATGAAAATTTGTCCCAGTGGTTTCTTTATGGGAATGTATGCATCTTCCCCGACCACATGGTTTACTTGGGTCGGCGCCCTTATCTCTTGGTTGTCACGGTGCAGTGGTTTGAGCTCCTTGTGTTTCGGGGGTGGTCTTCTGTATTCTCTTTTCTACCTGGCGGGGAGCGCCCTCCCTTGTGGTTCTTTCTCTGATGGTGTTCCCTTTTCGGGATATTTTCTCCTCGTTTTCTAACAAAACGAATTTTCGGGCCACCTCCAGGGCGGTTGCGTAGTCCGGGGTGTCTTGGATCCTTAGATTGGTCCATAGCCTCCCGACTTTCAAGGCTCCCTTCAAGCTTTCCAAGGCCTCGGGGGATTCATACCCTCCGACTTCGAGTACCATATTATGGTATCTTTCAATAAATATCTTCAAAGGTTCATCGTCTCCTTGTTTCATAAGCCTTAGTTCTCCAATTGTCTTTCTGGGGACACAAGCCCCCTTGAAGTGTCGTATGAATGACTTTCTCAGTTGTGTGAAGCTGCTGATGCTCTTTGGGGCTAGGCTTCTATACCATAGAATGGCCGGTCCGGCCAGAGTTAGGGGGAACACTTTGCAGATGGCGTCCCCTGTTACCCCTTGCACCTCCATTAGTAGGACGAAACCTTCAATGTGGGTTTTGGGATCGGTATGGCCCTTGTATGATGTCATGGTCGGCATGCTAAATCTTTTTGGGAATTTCTCTGATTTTATTTTTTCTGTGACGGGGGACTCATCTCTGCCGTCCTGGACATCCCCTCTGTTTGCATTGGGGTATACTCCCCATTTGACCAGCTCCTCCCGTAACGAAGATTTCATGCTGCTGTCTTTGGTTCCATGCCGCCCCATGAGGTTTCTTTTCTTTCTGCTATCTCGGGAATGGTGCTTCTCGGGGTCGGTATCTTCTCGTACTTTTTCATTATATTCTTTTCCTCTTCTCCGGGTGTTGTGAGGGCTATCGTAAGAGGAGTCTGGTGACGATTTGTCATCTTCTTCCTCCCATGTGTCCTCGGTCTGGGACTCTCTCTGCGCTACCACGGATCTCACCCTGTAGGGTTCCCTCCTCCGGGGTCTGTCGTCTTCACTTGTATCAACAATTCTTTTTCCTTCTGCTATGTCGTTCCTTCGTCGGCTAGTCCCGGCCTCGAATTTTCCATTGTGTGCTCCTTCTATCCTTTCCAACCGGTCTACTATGGTTTTTAGCAGAGTTTGGCTTTCCTCCCTTTCTTTCCTAAGGTTCTCCTCAATCTTCTCCATCCAATCAGCAGCTGAGCTCCCTGATGGTTGGTGGTTTCCGTCTTCCGCCATTGTCTCACTACGCGAGTTGCTTTTTGTTGAATTCCCCACAGACGGCGCCAACTGTTGACGGCTGATTTTGGTCTCAGGGTAATACGGGAATATCACCTCCGAGGTAATCCTCCTTCAATAGTGAATTTGTTTGGTTATGGGGGACCAAAAGCAAATTTAGCGAGAGATAGATAAACACACCAATCGACAAATAGATTTAACGTGGTTCGGTGGATTTGGATCCGACCTACGTCCACGGACAAAAACAGGATGGCACTTTTATTACTCAAATACACTTCTCGGATCTTTTTTGTGTTTTACAAGTCAGAGCTTGATGATTCTGATCACTAATTTTATGATGATCCCTTTTACACATACTATGCCCTCCTATTTATAATAACACAGAAATCAGACTCCTATTTGCATAAGAAATCCTAATTGAACTTAGTCTCCTCTTCTTTGCAAGGATTCCTAGTCTGATATTCCCTTCTCTTTTCTTATTTCCTTGTGAGAGTAGGATAATTCGTTTTATCTTATCCGCAAGAATAAGGTTTCGTCATCTTGAACACGTCTCGCCATCTGGTCAGTCTTCATGAGGTCGGTCATGACAATCTTTTATGCTGAGAGTGTTTCTACCGACCTTAGAGTGCTCGGTCATCCGAACCAAAGTGGTCGGTCTTTACATGTTGTGGTCGGGTCGGCTTTTGATGATCTCAACCAGTCAGGGAATTACCCTTCTGTTCTCGTCGTGCTGCCTTAAATATCATAGTGCCTGAAAACACCATCAACAAGCCCAATGTTAATATATCTATTACAATTGATGGAATTTTTTTCACAAGATATTTAAATAGCACAATACATATAAAAAAAAGTTTTTTGGTTATCCTCCATTCCTTTCCTCTTATACCCACAAAACAGAGGGGGCATGCACACTTCTCCATCGTAAGCGAGAAGCCAAAGGAAGCAGTCAATTAAACGCTAAAACACAAAGGAGGAATTGCTAAAATGTCTTTCTCTCTCCTTCCTATTTTCTCACATCACTCTTCTTTATACCACACAGAGCGACAGGCATGAGTTTTTCGAAATTATTTGGGTAAACGGAGGTTGAGGGTTGGATTTATGACGAAAAACGTAAGTGGGTTTATGTGGGTTTCGTCTTCTTCTCTTTGTTGGTCTAATGGTGGCAGAGGAGATTTGGGGAAGCGTGAGTATGAGGAAGATAGAAGCCGGAGATGAGTGTGAGACTGATGAAGAAGTTGACGAGTCGAATGAGTCTGTTACTGTTTTGCCTGAGAGAGATCGGTGTCTTAGGCCTTGGTGTTGTGATTCTCTGACCACTGAAGAGTGTTTATGAGGAAAATTTATTTGTTATTATTACTTGAATAGAATTTATAAAGATTACAAGTTTTGTTACAAAAATCTCATACTTCACTCTCTAAGCTCTCTTAATATTTTTTGGACTCTCAAATGAGAGCTCAATTATAGGCAGTGGCTTGCTTTCTAACTCAATAAAAATTAGTGAAGTGGTTGCCATAATTGTCCATTAATTGAGTGGTTAGGGTGGTTACACTAAAACCATTAATTGATTAATGGTGGTTGTAACAAATCAATCATTCACAAATGCAAGTTGGATTCATATCAATTCTCCCCCTCCAACTGCATCTGAAACGATTACCATCTGATAGCTATTGCGGCTATGTCTATGCACATCTCTAACTTATCTCGTGTAACCACATTTGTTAACATGTCGGCTGGATTCTCCACTATATGGATCTTCACTAGTCTCAGCAGGTGTTGATCCATCACCTGTTATATCCAATGATAGCGAATATCTATATGCTTCATTCAGGAATGATACATTGAGTTCTTGCTCAAGTCCATAGCACTCTGACTATCATAATGTATCTGGTATTATGTCTGCTTGATCCATAATTCTTGGAGAAAACATTTTAACCACAATATTTCTTTTCTTGCTTCCGCTACTGCAATATACTCACCTTCTGTCATGGATAATGCAATACAACTCTGCCATCTTGACTGCCATGACACAGCTCCCTCTGCAAAAGTGTATAGAAAACTTGATGTAGATTTTCTACCATTAAGATCTCCTACCATATCTGAATCTATATATCCTTCCAAGGTTGGATCAGCACCCCCGTAGCACAGACATAACTTTGACGTACCCTCAAGGTACCTCAGAATCCATTTGAATGTCTTCCAGTGTTCTTTTATTGGGTTAGAGAGAAAACAGCTCACAAAACCTACTGTGTGAGCAACATCTAGCCTAGTACATACCATTGCATACATTAGGCTTTCAACTGCTAAATAATTTGGTATTGGTGAAATCTTCTCTATCTCTTTCTTGGATGAGGGGCACAAAATATTGCTTTGTTTGAAGTGATATGCTAGCAAAATGCCGACAGATTTTGCATTATGTATATCAAATCTCCTGATCACCCGTTCAATATAATTCTCATGTGAAAGCCACAACCTTTTGTTCTATCTATTTCGATCTATTTATATTCCCAAAATCTGTTTAGATGGTCCTAAGTATTTCATGCCAAAAGACTTAGAGAGTTCATTCTTCAGTTGGCTGATCTCCGCTACATCTTGTACAACGATCAACTTGTGCAACAGATTTTGAGAAGCCTATCGTTTAGCTACATTGAGACTCTCTGAACACATCTTCATATGAGTCTTATATAAAGTGCCACAAATATGTCCTTCAGCGATGACCATGTCACCTTTTATCATTCTCCATGTGTCATTACTAAAGTGGCTAGTATAGCCTTATTTGTCTAGGGTTACCCTCGGGAGTAGATCGAGTCAAATTTCTGGAAAATATCTCATATTTTTTGGGGTTATTTTACACTCTGCATTTGTGTACATCTGAATATCACTAATTTGTTGGGGCGGATGTGGGACCACTAGGGTCAGCTAGGTGTCTCATGTAGTGGAAGTGGGTCTAACCCATGGATAATAAGCATGAGTGTATTTTTAAATAATTTAATTGAATATTATATTTCATTACGAGTGTATAAGAAAAAATCAGGGCTAAATCGGAGTCCGGAAGTTCAAAAAATGGAAGAAATAAAATTTCAGCACGCACGTGTGCTGTACACACACGCACTATTCACGTGTGCAAAGAACGTGTACACTATTTATGTGTGCAGTACATTGTTCACGCGAACACTGCACGCACGCAATGTTCACCCGTGGACATTGCACTATTTATTTTGTAAACAAAAGAAATTGCTTTTAAACCAGAGAGCTGATGCAATTTGGATATTTTACCCATTTTTCTTCTAATCTTCCCTAAACACTTTTAAACACCCAAAATTTAATTTTTAACATAAAAAACGACATCAACGCATGTTAAAGAATAAAATCATATTTTTCAAAATATCAAATATTTTTACAAAAATATAAATTTATTCAAAATACGCACAGGCGTAAAATCTGAATCTAAAATACAAACCAAACAAGAATCCCACAATGAAGTGACTCATGAACAATTCTAGACCACTCAAATGTGGTCAAGTGATAATAGAATGGTAGTCATAGCTTCAACCTATCATCTAGAGTTCCAAACTCTAATTTTTTATTTCATGTCCAATATGAATATTTTGACCCAATTAAAAGCATATAGTGTTTATGCTTCCAAAGCATCCATACACAATTCATTAGCCTAATTTTAACTTCAAGCTATATTATTATGTATCAAATAAAAAAAAACATAACTTATTAGAGAAGATCAAACTTACCTAGTAGGTTTGAACCAAAGATCCAATCTTCTCCTCCTTATTAAAAATGTAGAGAACTTCCAAAGCTTCTCTAAACACTTCTTTAGGTTAATTTCTCTTATTTTTTGTCTTAATGCTTGCTTGCTTAAAAACTTGTTCAAGCTTGCCTTTTATAGTGAAGTTTATGTAATTTTTAATTAATAAAAGTTGTAATCAACTTTGATGTGGGATTAATCCAATTTGTTCAAATATGCAAAGTTAGGTTTGACTACTCACCTTTGTACCACTTTAATTTAATATAATTAAATCTAGATAGAATTTAACCAATTAATTACTTCATTGTCTACCACTTTGATTTAATCCAATTAAATCAAGCCAAAATCACCTATTAGTACATATTTTGTCAATACCAAAATATCCTCCAATGGTAGAGAGATTTATGAAATTACAACAAAGCCCTTGTGTGATTTTGGATTAATCCAATTGTGTAAAAGTAAATAATTAATGCTATCCAATAACACTTAATTATTCTAATTGATAATTATAATATAAAATATTATTTATTATTAAACATCATCGGCTACCTAAGTACTCAACGAGTACACTTCATATTGTAAGACTCTCTAAATCCAGATACGTTAGTCATATAAACCTAGCTTAGATGTACGTAATTTGGACATCTCCGAATTCGCGAAGAAAATGAACGACCTATTGAACTATACAAGTCGAGGTCATCATATATGTTTAACAATCTCTTCGTCGTAGGTTATCAGAGTTGTGCTTATGAAACATAGATTTCACAGTCAAGTTTTCGAGATGCATATCTCATATTGTCGACATGTCCACGATTCTTTAAAACCAATAAGAACATCATTTTTTATATATGTAATCCACCCTAGATAATCGACTTTGGCCAAAATCTTAAGAATCGTGACTTACTCAAATGGATACCTAAACCCCTTATGTACACATACGGGCCGAAGGATCCTATCTTGATACGCACTTGATTAACAAATGTATCGGTCCACACCCAAAAAACATCTAGCGGTCAAAGTATAAAAGGCCTTTGACTTATATGGCGTCAAAGTGTAGAGGATCACACACAAAATCAATGTTATCCTATAGTCAACGTATCACATATGCTACTCGAATCGATGAGATTCCTATTGACCGTGGTGTGCACTTCCAACTATTAGTAATCACCAATGAGTCATTCAGTATTCGCTCAAATAAATACCCACATGTCTATACGAGCTTCGCCTGCTCATAGTACATATGGTTAAACCATTGGAATCCCAAATCCAATATCCAACATGAGCTAGTCTTATAGGTTATAGGAATTTGACTATATTCCAAAACCAACAACTAGGAATATTTACTTTAAGAATAGTTTATAATAGTAATATTATCCCAATACGGACCACCCAGTGTCCAGTATTACTACATGACTATTCTAATATCGATGTTATTCTCAGCATATTTATATATCAAAAAAATATGCATAGTGACACTACTATTAACAATGTTGAAATGAAAATATAGTTATTTTAATATAATATACAACTCTAATAACTTATGAGGTAACGTCTTAGTAAGCAGGTCTGCTATGTTGTCTTTCCTTGAAGCTTCAAGACCACTATGTCTTTTCGTTCAATATTCTCTCTAATCACGTAATATTTCCTTTCAACGTGTTTAAACTTGGAATGCGCTCTTGGCTTCTTACCCTACTCAATGGTTCCACTATTATCATAGTATAGTGGGATCGAATTCTCAATACTAGGTGCAATGCCAAGTTCTGTGATAAAATTTCTAATCCAAAAGACTTCTTTATCAGCTTCCGAAGTCACTATAAATTCCGCCTCAGTGGTGGAATCAGTTGTAAAGCATTATTTTGAATATTGCCAACTAATCGTTCCTCCATTAAGGGTAAATATATATTTGAATGTAGACTTTCTATCATCCAGATCTCCCTGGAATTCGGAGTCTATATTACCTTCAACTCGTAGCTCATATTCTCTGTAAATTAGAAACTTATCCTTAGTACCCTGAAGATATTTCAGAATATGTTTCACTGTTGTCTAATGATCATTAAACGGATCAGATTGATATCGTCTAGTAACACTAACATCGAAACTGATATCAGGTCTTGTACATAGCATGTCATACATAATGCTTCCAATAAAAGAAACATATGGCAAGTTAGACATTATAAATCTCTCTTCCTCAGTCTGAGGTGTCATTTTTTTCAAAGATGTATGTCATATCGAAAAGGTATATTTACTGCCTTGCGGTTGGTAAAACCATACCTTTCTAACATTTTATCTATGTACATGGATTGCAACAATCCTATAAGATTCCTTACTCTATCTCGGTAGAGCCTTATACCCAATATATAGGAAGCTTCACCCATGTCTTTCATGGAGAAGTTCTTACAAAAGTACGCTGTCATACTTTGCATCAATCATATATCATTCCCAATGATAAGTATATCAGCTACATACAATAAAAGGAATATTATCATGCTCTCACTAACTTTCTTATAAACACACAGTTCTTCTTCACTCTTGATGAATCCAATGTTAGAGTTCTACGGCCCCGATGATCGATTAACAAGCATAAAAACAACGTGTGAATACATCGAGGAAGTTGCGGAATACTTACATCGATCGGTTGAGCGACGCTGTGGACAACAAAAATCTGGTTTCTGCCCTCCTTACTGCTCACGGCAGTGCACTAGTTTTGGCCTCCAAAACTTTCGGCAATGGTCTTCCATTTTAAGTTTTGGATCATCTTCCAAGCTCCAAGCTTTGTCATGGTGATTCCAAGCTCATGGGTGGACTTCCCTATCACCTTCGCATGTCTCTCGGAGTGCTAGCTCTTGATGTTTTTGCCACAAATACACCACATTTTGTTTCCCTTGCTCACGGTTTTTCCTAGAAAAAAACAGAACAAAAAAGCCCAAATGGGCGTGAAGAAGAGAGAAGTGAGGAAGAGAGAGTTGTGGTTGGTTGGAGGAAAAGTGTATCTAATACACATTTAATTAATTTTCTAAAATCAATTAAATGATTTACCAATTTTCTTTCCAAAAGTCAAATGGCAATTAATTGCTTCCAACAACCCACATCAACTATTCATATCACTCAATGAATCAATGTGACAATTTGTCACATCACTCAAAGTGACTAATGATTTGACGCTTGATTTGACTTGCATGCCGCACTCGAATTCGAAATGCGAATGCGCTCGCAAAAAATCCCGGGCTCGGGTTCGCTATTTCCAAATTAACGAATTTTTCGTTGCGACGTAATTAAATGATTATGCCTAGTGAAATCACTATTCACGTCGCTAACGAACTAATTCTAAATTAATTCGTTCGCCCAAATTAAAATCTAATTTTAATTCGCATCGAAATCCAATTTCGTATAATATATCGAATATATTATTTAATCGATTAATTCCAAATTAATCGTTATCTCTCTTTAATTAATATTTTATCCCAGATAAAATATCTCCGCAATTAATCCCAGATTAATTTTCTCTCTCTTCTAATTAATCCCAGATTAATAAAAGTGAGAGTCATACGTCATCGGTGAATCGTCGGGAAGCGACCCATGAGATCCCCGGATATGTTGGCAGTAAATTCGGTCGTCGGACTATCCGAACACGTAAGTACCTAGTACTACATTTGTACCGATTTACAAGACAAGGTTGGCTTCTAGCAAAGCGCCATGCCTACCCAATTCTCCAGAAACATGCTTACAGGAATAAGCTGATCTATATCAGGTATAGTATACGTAGTATTGCGTATTTTAATCCAGTATCTGATGATCACATGCAAGGCCTGGGGCTGGTACAGTGTCTGCCCCGTACGAAGTATATATCAGATTACGAGCAACTAGTCTCTTTATTATCGGATAATCATGACCAACTCATATTATCCCGATGGTTGCAACCCTTTAGAGAACCAGTTCTGTATCCCTGCGCGATCATCATCTCCATATGACTGGAGTGATACTTCCATTTTGACATCACACCCAACACACTACGATTCTCAATATACCCAGCAGAGGCGTACATAGAACCTGTTAAAGCCCTAGACGACCAAAACCAAAGTATATTGATTGTCCCAAGTATTAGCGATGCAAGTCTCAGGTTAAGACCAAATCCACCTACCCTGATTTCAGACTTCCATAGACACATAGTCATACTACCAATGGAATTCCGAGGGGGTCTATCCAGAGCGAAGCTGTTTCCCGTACCATCGGTGAAACGCAACCTCCTATCACACTTACATGAGTATCCTATACCCAAATATATGAGAACTATGTCGTTGTGCCCTCACAACGCGCACAAGTGTAATACTAGTCTTTTAAGCATTTATCGATGTCCAATCTTGATAATACTTTGACTAGGGATATTTAATGATTTATCGTTCGTGGACTGATACTGTCTCATATCATTCTCAATCTAGGAACAAATCATAAGGACCTCATATCATTTATACATCATGGTGATCTAATCACAAATGATGAGAGAGCAATCTCCTTTGTCACATAGTTAATTTGTACAACAACACCATGATCTGTACAAATAGTGACGCTATGGGTCATAATTGTCCAACAATCTCCCACTTGGCCTATAGCCAGTCACTCGAGTGTCTTACACCCGAACTATGTACGGTTCGCTCAAATTGCTAAGAAAATGCTTTCGTCAGCGGATTTGCATGATTATCGTATGATGTGATTTATACGATCATCATATCGCCACGATGTATGATCCGAATGAATCAGATAAATAGTCGAAGTATATATCTGGATCGTTGATGAGACCATTAATTCTTTAGCCTGTGTTGAAGCCTAGCTCAGCTGCTAACAGAACTGTATCTAATCTAATTAGATTTATATAGACCCAGAAGGCTTCTATTGCTGCTTCAGCTGCAGCAATAACCCATATTTTTTGTTTATTCGGTAACAGTATCTTGCTTGGAAGATTTCCAGCTCACTGTACCGTTATTCAAACTGTACAGTACCGTTTTGCGACTTATAGTCGTCTTTATCGGTTAGGGAACTTACAATGGTGAACCTAGTCACTCAAGTTCTCATTCTCCATAGTTTAAGAAAACATCATTTCTCTAAGATACTAAAGGATGTTCTTAACTTCAATCCAGTGACTATCACTAGGATTGGCCTGATTGTGTTTCCATATGCTCAAAGCTTATGAGACACAAGGTCGCGTACATTTTTCAATGTACGAGTTCTCGGAGAGTTTTAACAACTTAATCTAACCCAGTAGATCTTTATTCCTAGAATAAATGATGTTTCTCCCAAAATTCACTGAGAATTTTCTCGAAAGCCAAGCTTTCGCCGATTGTTTATATGGGAATATCATTTCCAAGAAATGACCTATTATCATTATTTATAGGACATTTATTGTCAGTGCGCTCCCACTAACCTTCTTATGCACACAAGAATCATTTCATTTTGAATTAAATCATAAACTATTATGATTACATCAAAACAGTAATTCCAAGAACTTAATGTTTGCTTCAATCCAAACATGGATCGAATAACCTACAAACCTTGTTTGCAAGTTTTGGTACGACAAAACCGTCAGGATGTTGTAAACATCCTCCAAAAGGTTTCCTTTTCAGGAAAGCGATTTTCCCGTTAAGCTAACATATTTCATAAATGAAACATGCAGCATTAGCAAGCATTATCTAAATGGATTTACAGTGGCAACAGGTAAAAGGTTTCGTCCTAATCAACACAATGTTGATAACGATACCTTTCCGCTAAAAGCCTAGCTTTATATGTTGGTATGTTGCCATCCATGTATGTCTTCCTTGAAGACTTTTATAGTACCAATAGGCACAATGCCTTGCGGTACAACAACTAGTGTCCAAACATAGTTGATATACATGGAAACCATTTCGGACTCATGGCACTTTGCCATAATAAGGGAGTCGATACCTTATATCACTTCCTCATATGTAGTCAGTTGGTATTCCTCTAAAGATAGACATCTTTATGAGGTGAGATCAGAAACTCATACCCCAGGTTGTTTTCGGACTCTCTCTGACTTATGTGGTTCTTGTGTATTCGAAGATTAATAGTATAGTTTCATCCTTGATGAAGTATTTGTGTTCCATTAAGATTCGGTGCCTGGAATAGTATTACTCTGATTTTCATCGAGTTTTACTTTCCTCCCACTTACCACTGCATATAAGTATTCCTCTTAGGAAAACCGCATGGCGAGCAACAATTAAATTTCTCTCTTGTGAGTTGTTTAAGTACTATACTTTGGTTTCCCTAGGATAACCTACAATTGGCACTTATCCAATTTTGGGTTTAAGTTTCGTATCATCCAAACATATGCCTAGCATACCCAAATTTCCAGAAATGAGAAATTCAGTTTCTTCACTGTTCATATCTAATATGATATATGTCAAACAGACTTTTCTGGAACCTTATTCAAAATAAGTTCTTGCACTGTTAATGTGTATTCGTTGAAGGAAATGGTAGCTTAGAGTGACTCATGATTAACCTTATCATGTCTAACAAAATTCGGTTTCTCTGTTCGGACACGTCGTCAAAATGACGTGTTCCGGGAGGAGTCCTCATTGAAAGAATACTAGAAACTTATTACTTAAGTATTTCATAATGGTCTAACCGTGATGGTTTAATACTTTAGCTGATCTGTTTGTCTATTTCGTGTCGAAACTATAAAATTTTCCGATTTGTGTTTCAAAAGAAACACATAACCATAACGCGATGCCACATCCGTAAAGGTCACAAAATATTCATATCCACCTCTAGCCTAGCTAGACATGGGCCCACTTGCTTCACTATGAATTAGGGCTAACAGATCGGTGGCACTAGCACTTTTACCAAGTAAATAGTGTTTTAGGCACTTTGCATAATAAACTAGATTCATAGACTTTATTTGAATAGAATCAAATTTATCCTAGTACCAACTCTTCGAAAGTGTGGATATACGATTCTTGTTTAATTGTGTCCCACACAACAATGCCACATTTAAGTTTCAACTGATTTACTCAGTTTGAGCTATTTGTTTGTCATGTTGTATGTTTGAGATTTATTTATATTCAAAATATAAATGTTGTTATTCACATCTAATGTGTTTATCTCAATATCATCTTTATTTAATAAAACACTTTAGTGTTCTAGAATATAAAGGTTTATCCGTAACGGATTAAACACTGATATAGAGATAATGTTTCTAGTCAAACTAGTTACATTACAATGGTTTCCTAATTTAAGTACATACCCGAATGGTAGTTCCTAAACTTAGGTATCTATGGTTAAAACATCGACTGTCGTCTCGTTTCCAATTCGAAGATTAATCTCAATTGAAGTCAGTATCTGTTAGTGTTCCTAGAACATGCCAAGGATCTAATAAGCAAGAAAAGGTGTTCATAAATTCATTATAAGTTGCGGAATTACTTACATTGAATGGATTTGAGCTTTTAAAATTTTGAGAAGAAGATCTCCAAGATCCTTCCTTTGTTGATTCCAAGCTTTGAGTTGGTTTCCAAGATCCTTCCTTTGTTGATTCCAAGCTTTGAGTTGGTTTCCCTATCACCTTAGAAGACTTCTTGCAGTGCTAGCTTCTTTGAATTTGCAACAAAATCAAAGAGAAAGAGTGAGGAAGCTCACGCACATATGCTTGATCTATTAGGGTTTCTTTGTGTCAAGTGTTGTGTAATGAGAGAAAGAGATGCCTTTTGGTAAAACTAATTTACCCTTTTACCTAAACAAGGTGGTTGGGTAAATGGTTTCACCAAAACCATTCCAAGGTAGTTGGAACGTTGGTGGCTTGGCATAAATGCCAACTACCACATGTGAAGTGGGCCCCACATTTGAATTCAAAATTCAAATGGATTCTACGAATGTTTGCCGCGGCTCGGATTCGTTTAATCCGATTAAACGAATTTCCGTCGCTAAATAATTAAATCTAATTTAATTAAATGACGACGCCTCGTAAATATATTACGAATGCCGTTTACGAATTAATTCTAAATTAATCTGTTCGCTCGTATTAAAGTCCAACTTTAATTTCGTAATGAAATCCAATTTATATTAATATATCTGATATATTAATTTTAGCCCATACTAATAATTTAAATAGAAAAATCAAATTTAACTATTAAATTTATTTCACCGATTAATTCCAAATTAATCGCGTTCTCTCTCTTCCGAACACATTTAATTCCAGATTAAATAAAGCCTCAATTAATCCCAGATTAATTTTCTCTCTCTAAATTAATCCCAGATTAATTCTAGTTTAAGTCAACTATCATCGGTGAATCTTTGGGAAGCGACCCAAGAGACCTCTGGATATGTTGGCAGTAAATCCGGTTATTGGACTATCCGATTAAGTGTGTACCTCGTAACACATGCTTACGGATTTACAAGACATGGTTGGCTTCCAGCAAAGCACCGTGCCTACCCAATTCTCCAGAAATATTCTTACTGGAATATACAATCTATGTCAGGCGTAGTATACGTAGTATTATGTATAGCGATCCAGTATCGGATGTCACGTGTCAGACATGGGGCTGGAATTATGTCTGCCCCGTACGAAGCACATGTCGGATGTTTGGTAACTAGTCTCTATAATCGGATGAACATGACCTAGTCATATCATCCCGATGACTGCAGTACTTAAGAGTACTAGTTCCGTATCCTATGTGACATCATCTCCACTATGACTGGAGTGATACTTCCGTCTTGACATCACACCCAATACACTATGATTCTCAATATACCCAGCAGAGGCGTACACAGAACCGGTTAAAGCCCTGGACGACCAAAACCAAAGCATATTGATTGTCGCAAGTATTAGCGGTGCAAGTCTCAGGTTAAGACCAAATACACCTACCCTGATTTCGGACTTCCATAGACACATAGTCATACTACCAATGGAATTCCGAGGGGTCTATCCAGAGCGAAGCTATTTTCCGTACCATCGGTAAAACACAACCTCCTATTACACTTGCATGAGTATCCAATACCCAAATATATGAGAACTATGCTATTGTGCCCTCACAACGCGCACAAGTGTAATGCTAGTCTTTTACGCATTATCGATGTCCAATCTCGATAATACTCTGATTAGGGATATTTCATGATTAATCCTTTGAGGACTGATACTATCTCATATCATCTCAATCCATGAACTAATCATAAGGACCTCCTATCATTTATACATCTAGGTGATCTAATCACAAATGGTAAGAGTGTAATCTCCTTGTCACATAGTTAATTTGTACAACAACACCATGATTTGTACAAATAGTGACGCTATGGGTCATAATTGTCCAACAATCTCCCACTTGGCCTATAGCCAGTCACTCGAGTGTCATACACCTGAACTATGTACGGTTCGCTCAAACTGCTGAGGAAAGGCTTTCGTCAGCGGATTTGCGTGATTATCGTCTGATGTGATTTATTCGATCATCACATCACCACAATGTATGATCCGAACGAATTAGATGAATAGTCGAAGTATATGTCTGGATCGTTGGTGAGACCATTAATTCTTTAGCCTGTGTTGATGCCTAGCTCAAGTGCTTTCAGAAATATATCTAATCTAATTAGATTTATCATCGACCCAAATGGCTTCTATTGCTGCCTTAGCCGCAGCAATAACCCGCATTTGTTATTTATTCGGTAACAGTAACTTGCTTGGAAGATTTCCAGCTCACTGTTCCGTTATTCAAACTATATAGTATCGTTGTTTTTATCGGTTAGGAAACTTGCAGCAGTGATCCCAGTCACTTCAAGTTCTCATTCTCCATAGTTTAAGACATCATCCTTAGTTCTCTAAGATACTAACAGATGTTCTTAATATCAATACAGTGACTATCACTTGGATTGACCTGTTTGTGACTCCATATGCTCAAAGCGTATGACACACCATGTCACGTACATATTTCAATGTACGAGTTCTCAGAGAGTGTTAACAACTTTAAATCTATCCTAGTAGATATTTATTCCTAGAATAACGGTTGTTTCTCCCAAGAATTCCACGGAGAATTTTCATGAAAGCCAAGCTTTCACCGATTGTAATATGGGAATATCATTTCCAAGAAATGACATATCATCATTATTTAGGACAGTCACTTTCAGTGCGCTCCCACTAACCTCCTTATATACACAAGAATCATTTCTCGTTTTGAATTAAATCATAAACCATTATGATTACATCAAAATGATAATTCCAAGAACCTAATGCTTGCTTCAATCCAAACATGGATCGAATAACCTGTAAACCTTGTTTGCTAGTTTTGATACGACAAAATCGTCAGGATGTTGTAAACATCCTCCAAAAGGTTTCCTTTTCAGGAAAGCGATTTTTCGTTCAGCTGCCATATTTCATAAATGAAACATGCAGCATCAACAAGCATTATCCAAATGGTTTTAACGCGGCAACAGGTAAAAGAATTCGTTGTAATCACCACAATGTTGATAACGATACCATTTCGCTACAAGCCTAGCTTAGTACGTTGGTATGTTTCCATCTATGTATGTCTTCCTTGAAGATTTATATAGTACCAATAGGCACAAAGCCTTGCGGTACAACAACTAGTGTCCAAACATAGTTGTTATACATGAAATCCATTTCGAACTCATGGCACTTTGCCATAATAGGGAGTCGATACCTTGTATCACTTCCTCATATGTAGTCAGTTCGTCTTCCTCAATAAGATTGACATCTTTTTGAGGTGAGATCAGAAACCCATACCTCCCAGGTTGTTTTCTGACTCTCTCTGACTAACGTGGTTCTTGTGTATTCGAAGATTGTTGTACAGTTTCATCCTTGATGAACTGTTTGTGTTCCATTAAGGACTAGGTGCCTTGAACAGTATTACTCCGATTTTCATCGAGTTTTACTATCCTCCCACTTACCACTGCATATATGTATTCCTCTTAGGAAAAACGCATGGCGAGCAACAATTATATTGTTCTCATGTGAGATGTATAAGTACTATACTTTGGTTTCCCTAGGATAACCTACAATTTAGGCACTTGTCCAATTTGGGTTCTAGTTTGGTATCATCCAAACGTATGCCCAGCATTCCCAAATCATCAGGAATGAGAAAACCCAGTTTCTTCCTTGTTCATATCTAATATGAAATCTGTCAAACAGATTTTCATGGAACCTTATTCAAAATAAGTAATGCACTATTAAATGCTTATCTTTTGAAGGAAAATGGTAGCTCAGAGCGACTCATGATTAACCTTATCATGTCTAACAAAATTCGGTTTCTCCGTTTGGATACACCGTTGAATTGACGTGTTCCAGGAGGAGTCCTCATTGAAAGAATACTATACTCTTTCAAGTATTTGAGAAACTTACTGCTTAAGTATTTTCATCATGGTCAAACCGTGATGGTTTTAATACTTTAGCCGATCTGTTTGTCTACTTCGTGTCGAAACTCTAAAAGTTTCCAATTTGTGTTTCATAAGAGACACATAACCATAACGCGATGCCACATCCGTAAAGGTCACGAAATACTCACATCCACCTCTAGCCTAGCTAGATATGGGCCCACTTATGTCACTATGAACGAGGGCTAACAGATCGATGACACTTACACTTTTACCAAGTAAAAGGTATTTTAGGTACTTTACCTAATAAACTAGATTCGTAGACATCATTTGAATGGAATCAAATTTGTCCTAGTATCCACTCTTCAAAAGTGTGGATATACGAGTCTTGTTTAATGTGTCCCAGACAACACTGCCACAAATAAGTCTTATCTGATCAAATCAGTTGAGCTATTTGTTCGTCATATTATATGTTTGAGATTTATTTATATTCAAAATATAAATACTGTTATTCACATCTAATGTGTTTATCTCAATATCATCTTTATAAAATAAAACACTTAAGTGTTCTAGAATATAAAGGTATACTCGCAAGGAGTTATACTCGATATAGAGATAATATTTCTAGTCAAACTAGTTACATTATAACAGTTTCCTAATTTAAGTACACACCTGAAGGGTAGTTCCTAAACTTAGGTATCTACTGTAAAATAGCGACTTTCGTCCCGTTTCCGATTCGCAGATTAATCTCAATTGAAGTCAGTATCCTGCTCATAGCAGATTCTGCACATCAATGCATATTTATGTATCACACTTAGTATTTAAAATCCAATTTTAATACTAGTAGTGAACATATTTATGACAAACATATTTGAAGTCAGAGCCTTTCTCGTCTTCAATTCCTTCATGTCTGCTTTGTCCATACGGCAGTCATGCTTCAGTGATCCCATTTGCCACAGTTTAAGCAGACATCTTGGGATATGTCCTTTGTCTTCCTAGAAGAAAGTAATGATTTTGCCTTTGCCCTTTTCTATATCCTAGAAGCCTTTGGCCAAGCCTTGGGTTTCTAGAATATCGAAGTAAGGTGCGCCATGCGCTACTTGCCTTATTGCAAACTTTGGCTTTATCTCCTTGAGAATAGCCATTAACTCTCCAAGAGTTATTAATTGCAATTTAATACTTCTAAGATCTAAGAATAGATTTATGAAGATCCTTCAATTTCTTCATCATACTTTAAGGATCTAATCCTTAATTCTGATTAGGAAATTAAGGAGTCCTTTTGACAAGTATACTGGATTAAGCGCTAAAGTTATCATCACATGAATCTTCCAAAGATCATGCTCTACTATTTTGCTTAACTCTGGGCTTAGGCCTAATATGTTATTTTATCAAATAAAGTAACTTATTAGTTTCCAGGACCATCCTAAAATTTTATTCCCAATTTGAAAATTAAAGTTGTTTAAACACATTTTCACCCAGGATTATGTTTTAAACATTAATCTTTCAGTTATCTTGATTCCAATAGTCTAACTATCCAATCAACAATTTCCGGTACAATATAATGTAATGATTACTATAGTCTAACTATATAACTAATTACAATTGTATTGGTTAAAATCAAATATATATTGATTACTATAATCCAATTATATAATCAATTATAAATGATCGGTAAAATTCAAATATTGATTACTTATAATCCAATTATATAATCAACTATAAATGAAGGGTAAAATTCAAATATATTGATTACTATAATCTAATTATATAATCAACTATAAATGAAGTAGTTTGAATACAGTCCAACTGTTTAATTAAAACACAATTAAATATTAGTCCAACTAATATATTAATTTATTGACGAAATATTGAAATGAGCGCGTATGGCAAGTATCTAAACGAAATTGCAAATCTAATACTTGCCTCCCACTATTTTTCGGCGAACCTCTAACCCTCTGTTGAGTACTCGGAAAACCTTGTTTCCTAGTGGACTATGATCCCGTTAAATAACACACAATCTTGACTTTGGCCAAAATTGTATGATACTTAACTAGGTAGATCTCTAAGATCAATTGGATCTCATCCAATTCCTAGATCCAATAGGTGGACATCCAAGTCCGAAACTATATACAATATATATGCCAATATATCCAATATATTTTCCTAACCTTTTTCCTCTGAATCAACTAAGCCTTGGCTTTGGCACAACAAGTTTAATGATTCCAGTTAAGCGAGACAAATTGACATGGAAAGCTTCGTAATCAATGTCGATGGACAAGAAGTGATCTTGACTTTGGCCAACAAATCACGACTTGGACAAGACACCAATATGGAACAAAACTCTCATGATTCAAACACATCCACAATTGACAAAGGTCTTGACTTTGGCCAACAAACCAATGCCAACTTTGGATCTTGAGTAAGAATCACTCAATGGAAGGAAAAATGCTTAATATGTTTTGAGGGTTTTTCACGTAAATTGGCAACCAATTTATTATCTTTGATTAGGTCTCATCATACACCCTTAAGCATGCATTCTAAAAGCATAATAAGGCGCGATAAATAAATTAATAATAATATGCATATGGATATGTCACAAATTGTTCCTAGAACAAATCACTCATTTTCCTCTCCCCGGCTAGAACTATTCTAACTTCTACCCAATTACATAATACAATAAAGAAACCTCATTTACATTGAGGGGAATTGGTGAGAAGAGAAATACAAAGAATAAGGAGATAAAAAGGCTGGACACGCAGGTCCAATTTAATAAATTCTAAATTTATTACAATTTCCAAAATTGCCCTCGCCCTTCTAATATCCATCCGATATACATTATTCATACAACACATTCATGTATTAATACAAAGCATGTTATTCAATCAATCTAATCTAATTAATTAACCTTTGATTAATGTCCATCCAATGTTCAAACAAGGATTTGATTTGTGTGAGTCAAACTCGTTTAAGAATAAATATTCAAAGTAAGTATTCTTGAATTATATTGAACTACAACTTTAAATCCAATTTATTTGTATTCAATACTAATTCCAAATTAAATATTTACACTTATTTATTTGCCTTAAAGACTTGGATTCCAAATCCAATCTTAATGGGTCTCAAAGGCCCAATAACATCCAATGTCATTTTAATTAAAGTCCAATGGGCTTTTAATTAATTATTAAGGCATAGGCTTTGGCCATAATGGATCAAACCCAAAATGCCAAGACCCAATAGGAATCACCATATTGCCAACAAATCAATTTAGACCCATTAGGCCCAATTAAATTCTTTAAAGGGCCAAGTGATGTATTTGGACTTTATGGAATTGGTTTTGAGCCCAATTGGATCCAATCCAAAAGTCCAAAACCAAACTTGGTCAAACCAAGCCCATTAAGCCCAAATACACACTTTTAGCCAAATTCATAATTTAAAGGCTAATTAACATAATTATAATATTCCAAATATCACAATTATTTTAATTAAAGTGTATTAGCCATGATTAATTAATTAAACTCAATATTTCCAAAATACCAATTAACTTAATTAATCATGCTTAATCCATCAATTTATGCTCAACACAAATTGAAGCCAAAACACATCATTTCATGCTCAACATGCTCTTGAATTTAACATAAACATTAATGACTTTGATTCTAATCTAATCAAACCAACAATCAACATTTAATCATGTATTTAAACACATCCAATGGTGTAAAAATTGAAAAATCAAAGTGCAGTTAACTGGTATAGCTCTCGGCCACACTAAGGGAAATTAAATTTTTGATCCAATCAAATTTTCTCAAATCTAATCATCCACAACTCTAAGTTAACATAATCTAAGCATGCTCAAAGCATCAATTTGAAGAAATCATGCTCAAAACACAAAAGCCCCAAATTTTAGTCTCATGAACCCTAAAAGTTTCATGCTTAAAATTGGCTCTGATACCATTGTTAGTGTTCCTAGAACATGCCAAGGATCTAATAAGCAAGAAAAGGTGTTCATAAATTCATTATAAGTTGCGGAATTACTTACATTGAATGGATTTGAGCTTTTAAAATTTTGAGAAGAAGATCTCCAAGATCCTTCTTTTGTTGATTCCAAGCTTTGAGTTGGTTTCCAAGATCCTTCCTTTGTTGATTCCAAGATTTGAGTTGGTTTCCCTATCACCTTAGAAGACTTCTTGAAGTGCTAGCTTCTTTGAATTTGCAACAAAATCAAAGAGAAATAGTGAGGAAGCTCACGCCCATATGCTTGATCTATTAGGGTTTCTTTGTGTCAAGTGTTGTGTAATGAGAGAGAGAGAGATGCCTTTTGGTAAAACCAATTTACCCTTTTACCTAAACAATGTGGTTGGGTAAATGTTTCACCAAAACCATTCCCAGGTAGTTGGAAAGTTGGTGGCTTGGCATAAATGCCAACTACCCTCCCAACTACCACATGTGAAGTGGGCCCCACATTTGAATTCAAAATTCAAATAGATTCTACGAATGTTTGCCGCAGCTCGGATTCATTTAATCCGATTAAACGAATTTCCGTCGCTAAATAATTAAATCATATTTAATTAAATAACGACGCCTCGTAAATATATTACGAATGTCGTTTATGAATTAATTCTAAATTAATATGTTCGCTCGTATTAAAGTCCAACTTTTATTTCATAATGAAATCCAATTCATATTAATATATCTTATTTATTAATTTTAGCCCATACTAATAATTTAAATAGAAAAATCAAATTTAACTATTAAATTTATTTCACCGATTAATGCCAAATTAATTGCGTTCTCTCTTTTCCGAACACATTTAATCCCAGATTAAATAAAGCCTCAATTAATCCCAGATTAATTTTCTCTCTCTAAATTAATCCCAGATTAATTCTAGTTTAAGTCAACCGTCATCGGTGAATCTTTGGGAAGCGACCCAAGAGACCTCTGGATATGTTGGCAGTAAATCCGGTTATCGGACTATCCGATTAAGTGTGTACCTCGTACCACATGCTTACGAATTTACAAGACATGGTTGGCTTCTAGAAAAGAACCGTGCATACCCAATTCTCCAGAAATATTCTTACTGGAATATACAATCTATGTCAGGCGTAGTATACGTAGTATTCCGTATAGCGATCCAGTATCAGATGTCACGTGCTAGGCCTGGGGCTGGAATTATGTCTGCCCCGTACGAAGCATATGTCGGATGTCTGGTAACTAGTCTCTAAAATCGGATGAACATGACCTAGTCATATCATCCCGATGACTGCAGTACTTAAGAGTACTAGTTTCGTATCCTACGTGACATCATCTCCAGTATGACTGGAGTGATACTTCCTTCTTGACATCACACCCAATACACTACGATTCTCAATATACCCAGCATAGGCATACACAGAACCGGTTAAAGGCCTGGACGACCAAAACCAAAGCATATTGATTGTCGCAAGTATTAGCGGTGCAAGTCTCAGGTTAAGACCAAATACACCTACCCTGATTTCGGACTTCCATAGACACATAGTCATACTACCAATGGAATTCCAAGGGGTCTATCCAGAGTGAAGCTGTTTTCCGTACCATCGGTAAAACACAACCTAATATTACACTTGCATGAGTATACAATACCCAAATATATGAGAACTATGCTATTGTGCCCTCACAACGCGCACAAGTGTAATACTAGTCTTTTACACATTATCGATGTCCAATCTCGATAATACTCTGACTAGGGATATTTCATGATTAATCCTTCGAGGACTGATATTGTCTCATATCATCTCAATCCAGGAACTAATCATAAAGACCTCATATCATTTATACATCTAGGTGATCTAATCACAAATGATAAGAGTGCAATCTCCTTGTCACATAGTTAATTTGTACAACAACACCATGATCTGTACAAATAGTGACGCTATGGGTCATAATTGTCCAACAGTATCCTGCTCATAGCAGATTTTGAACATCAATGTATATTTATGTATCACACTAAGTATCTAAAATCCAATTTTAATATTAGTAGTGAACATAATTATGACAAACATATTTGAAGTCAAAGCCTTGGCCGTTCTTCAATTCCTTCATATATGCGATCCCGTTTGCCAAAATTTAGGCAGACATTTTGGGATATGTCATTTATCTTCCCAGAAGATTATAATGATTTTGCCTCTGCCCTTTTCCACACCCCAGAAGCCTATGGCCAAGCCTTGGTCTTCCGGAATGTCGAAATAAGGTGTGTCTTGCGCTACTTGCAATATTGCAAACTTTGACTTTGTCTCCTTGAGAATAGTCATTAACTCTCCAAGAGTTATTTGTTGCAATATAACTTCTAAGATCTAAGAATAGATCTATGAAGATCCTTCAATTTCTTTATCATACTTTAAGAATCTAATCCTTAGTTCTGATTAAGAAATTAAGGAGTCTATTCGGCAAGTTTAATGGATTAAGTACTAAAGTTATCATCACATGAATCTTCCATAGATCATGCTCTACTATTTTGCTTAAGTCCGGGCTTAGGCCTAATATGTTATTTTATCCAATAAAGTAACTTATTAGTTTACAGGACCATCCTGAAATTATTCCCAATTTGAAAATTAAACCATTTAAATACATTTTCCCTAGGATTATGTTTTAAATGCCAATCTTTAAATTTTCTTGATTCTAATAGTCCAACTATTTAATCAACGATTTAGGTACTATTTATTATAATGATTATTATAGTCCAACTATATAATCAATTATAATTTAATTGTTTGAATACAGTCCAACTGTTAATAAAAACAACGATTTAAATATTAGTCCAACTAACATTTAATTTATTTGACGAATGATATTTGATTGAGCGCGTATGGCAAGTAATTAAACGAATATTGCAAATTCAATTCTTGCCTCCCACTATTTTTCGGTGAGCCTCTAACCTTCTGTCGAGTACTCGGGAAACCGTGTTTCTGACCGGCGTAAACACACACGTATAACGCAAGCGCACGTATCGTTCAAGTAGTATAAAATATCGATCCCACGAGGACTTAATATCTAATCTATTAATTTTATGAGGTCAAATGATTACTAGTATCTAACAGGTTGATTGATTGATTGATTTGAAATGGTGACGATTCTAAATTTAAAAGCAAGTAAATAAATTTGTCGAAAATAGGTGTTAAGAAAATTCAAAATTAAAAACTATCTAGGGTTGTGATTTCTTCCAATATCATTTTAAAGATGAAGTGGTTATCTTAAAGTTGGGTAATATATTGATTTATTAACCTGGAACACTAAATTATGTGTAAGCCTCTGTCGATGGTCAGACACAAATACCCAGTTTAACCCAATTGAACCATATGTCTATGTCAACCAAATTATCTAGATTCATTAAGTTTAAGTTCCAATTATGGCTACCCCCGCCCGACAGGTATATTCCTATCCTGTAAGGAAATCTATTAAAGGGTTATCTATCTTCAAGGAAGATCGTCGGCTATTGAGTCTAATGCTGAAACCTAAAATCCCTATGTCTAGTTCATTTTAGATTTACCAGATCAATTTTATTAATGGCCAGTTAATGAAAAAGCATTAAGATTAAGACTCAATAAATAAATCTTTATATTACCCAAGCTATAATCTAACCCCTTATAAAACGGTGATATTAAAAGTCATCACAACCTCAGATAACTATTTTAGTTACAACACATAACTAGGGCTAGTAAAAACTTGAAAATAAAAGACATAAAATAAAAATGCGGTAAAGTAAATACTGAAAAGTAAATTACAATAAAATAAAATGCTAAGGTAAAAGGAATTACTTTTACTACTACTAATTTAGATATCTCCCATAAAATAATATATAAACTTGTGATAATATTACCAACCGACCAATCTGGCGGTATCCTGATTAAGTCAAATTAAGTCCAACCAGCCATTAAGGCGGTAATATTTGTTCATAAACCAGCCATAAAGGCGGAACCAAAATTAAATTACCAACCGACCAATCTGGCGGTATCCTTGATTAGTCAGGTTTAAACCAGATTAAAATTAAATTACCAACCGACCAATATAGCGGTATCCTTTTTAAGTCAATATTTTAAATAGTGAATATATTATTTTTAAGGGAGATTAATCTAAATAGCAATAGTAAAAGAATTACCTTTCACCCAAGCTGGAGAAGTTACCTCCTCATAGTGAATAGTAAAAACTGTAAAAAGTAAAGAAAGTAAATTACTATTATTACAAAAAGTAATTAAAATTATTACAAAACTAAAAGCTAAAAATTAAAAGAAACTTAGAGAGAGAAGAACTCCATATTTACATCAAAGAAATTGGAGAGAATGGTACATCTAAAACTGAAATTTGAAGCTCTATTTATAGGCCTCGGTGGGGTTCCCGCGTCGCGACGCCAGGGCCTTTGGCATCGCTACGCCAGGTTTTATCGACGTGGCACGCTCTGGTTCGTCGGTTTGCAGATTCTGGATAAGCTGATAAGGTGACATGTGGCGAGGTGGTTGGGCTTCAATTATTGTGACACGTGGCGGCTTCTGATTGGTCGATGAGATTCTTATCCGCCATGTGTCAGATAAGGATTAGAAACTCAATGATTGATGCTGACGTGGCGGTGATGTGTCGACACATGGGAAAGAGACTGTCGGCACCGTAGGATTACGAAAATTGGCACTTCCTAATTGGCTGATGATGACGTGGCGGTGAGGTGGCAGTTTGACTTGGTCAACCTGGTGATGTGGCTGATGACGTGGAGTGACACGTGGAACACGTGGCAATGATGACTGTCGGCACCGTAGGATGCTGACACGTGGCACGGCGTATGTTAGCAGATCGGCTGTGATGGTGACACGTGGCACGGCGCACGTTAGCAAAGTCAATCTTTCACAGATTCTGATTTGTGGACCCGGCGCACGTTAGCACTGTTCGGCGCACATTAGGCGTCGCGACGCAGGAATTTATCAAAATGCCCTTTTTCGTCCAATTTTCACTGTTTTGGCTAATTCACCTCCAGAATGTCCAAAAACTTTATTTATCTACAAAATAACACAAAAAACATCAAAATATTCACAAAACTCAAAAAACTATACAAAATATTAGGTTAAATGAGTGGGAAATAGTGATAGATTTACCACTCATCACACCCCCAAACCTAACATTTTGCTAGTCCTCGAGCAAAAAACATAAAATAACATAAATAATTAACTAAACCACTTTCGTAGGGATCACAGTTGCATTTAGCGTATGCAACAAGCCTTTAAACCCCTAGGTGTCCCTAGTGGACGAGTTGTAGTCTCGTGAGGGTTTACAGCAATGATACCCACAAATATTTTACAGAAGTAAAAAGGTAGTAAAACTAATGCACACAAAAGCAAAAGACAAGCGAAAAGAGAATAAAGATGTTAGTGACTAATCAGGTGAAACTTCTACTCCAAGTTACTAGTTATTTTCTTTTTTTATTGTAAATTACTGAATAAGTAAATTCTCCGATTATTTTTACCATTCTTCATATACATAGCCAACAAAATATTAAACAACTTATTTTTGCCCACAACAGTCATAAATGCAGTTGATAAGAGAGTAATATTTTTGTCCTAAAGTACTATCAGATTTCACACCTTTTTGTAGCAATGGAATAATTTTTCTCATTTTTCTGATATTTTTCTTTGATTTTTTTTTTCTATTTTTTATTTATATATAATATCTTCCATCTATCTAACAAGTGTTAGGTCGGTGGCTCCCAAACCAGTTGGCTTTAGGGCACCAGGTGTTAAGACACCCCTACGGACTTAATTACTCAGACTTCAGATATATATATTTTTGCAGCATCTTCGATCCATGTAACGAGCTTTGGGCCAGTGACTCCCAAACCAGTTAGCTTTAGGGCACTAGGTGTTAAAACACCCTTACAGACTTAATAACTCAGATCTCAGACGTTTTTTTTTTTTTTACTCCATTGTTTTTTTGAGATGTTTCCTCCAATTAAACTAGAGCACTGAATATTACAAACTTTTCAATTTTAGCTCATGTCCGTATGTTTCCATCTATGTTGATACTACCTGTCAACTGAGCATATGAAGATTCATTTTAGTCAGTGTTATGGAGAATTCACAAATTAAATAATTTAAAAGGAAATAAACAAAAATTAACTTGTTTCGAAATAGGTTTGAGATACGTCTCAGGAGTGAAAACTCTTTACTCGGCTATTTTTTTACCAATTTCACCTTTTTAGTCAAAATAAAAACAAAAACACAAAATATTTTTGTAATTTTTGAAAAAAATTCAATTTTTTTCGTTTTTTCGAAAAATTTTGGACTAAAAATAAAAATAACATACAAACTAAAAACAAACAACATACAAACTAAAAACAAGGTACTAATCAACTAATTCCCTCCCCCAAACCTAAATGAGACATTGTCCCCAATGTCTTAAACAGTAGAAGAAGAGTTTAGAAAATAATACCTGGTTAGCTGAAAATTTACAGGAATTTAAATTTTAAGATCCAGATTATCCGACGTCTCTTACCACGATCATCCTCAGACCAATTTATCTTTGAAAGAATAGAGTCAAATCGTGGTTCATAGGCTATGAGTTGGTCTATTAGATCTGGAGCAGTTCTGGCAGTAAAGAGGAGTTCTTTCAAAGGTTTCGACACGAACCCATTTCTCCGAGCATCATGAAGAAACACACAAAGAAAATCATAAAATCCATCAACGTTGAGCAGTCCAATGGTTTCTGGTGTATGTTCAGGTTCGCCCAAGATAGTACTATAAAAATTTCCTCCAATGTGCCCAAGCCACCTGGCAAAGCAATAAAACCATCAGCACGGTTAATCATTCTACCAGTCGTTCAGACATACCCGGTACGATCAGTTCCTCTCCGTTTGATGGTTCAATAAGATTGCCTCTACCAAGGGTTTTGGGATGATTCCCAAAACATGACTGCCTCCTTCTTGTACGGCCTTTGAAACGATCCCCATAAGTCCAGATTTCCTCCGCCATATATTAAGTGCATATTCCTTACAGCTAAGACTCGACCCAATTCCTGTGCTGCTTCTATGTATTGTGGTTTAGTACCAACATTACTACCGCAAAACACACAGATGTTTTCAACTCGTCTTCTTGAAGTGGCTTCCATGTTTTACTCTGGATGTCTTCAAAAGTGCAATGATGAGTTGAATTTATAACACCTGAAAAGGGTGAGTAAAATAATAGCACTAGTACCTACCAAATGATAATTATTAGTTAACCAAATCGTGATAGTCAAAAAGTCTCGGATCCTGTCAGAGAGGAAAATAAAAGAAAATAAAAAAACAAAGTACAATTATTAGGAAAAGACAAAGAGATATACTATTTACAAGAAAAGTAGCGGCTTGATCAACGTCTATGCGTCTGGGACAAGCTTCCCATCCAATTTTCTTATAAATTGGCAAACAGGGTCTTTTTGAGTCAGATTCCCGAGACTTAACAGTTGTCTTTCTTTTTGAAATTTTGTATGTAATTTGCGAAAGGCTATGTGAACATATCCACTGGGATGCGTCTCAAGAGTCGAAGATATATCATCTAAAGACTCCTTACTCAAGCCATCCCTAATGAATTTAATTTTATCTTCGCGATTATCAGACACCATTCCTAAAGAACGACAACGAGTATTGCGATTCCATCGTGCACATTTGTAACAAACACCCATTTGCTTAGCTCTACGTTTCTTTGCATAGGTGCTTCTTCCAAAACCAGGCAGATTTTTAATAAAAGAGTCAGAAGACTCACCTGCCAATCGAACTCGTGCTTTAATTACCCAACGAATATCATTAGGAATACCATGGATTGTTAGTAACCTCATTCGTTCCAAGCGAGCTTTATAGACTTTCATCAGAGATTTTTGAGGGAGAGAAGGAAATTGCTTGTGAAGATTTACGAGAGCTTCTTCCATCTTGAAATGACTTAATCTGCAAAAACTAAACACACCAAATTAAATCATACCAAATCACAATATATTCACAAATTGCATGGGTTGCCTCCCTGCGAGCGCTAAGTTTAAAGTCGTCAGCTAGACATGACATCTCAAACGTTAGGCTGGATCTGAAAGTGTGACACTTTCTTTTTGTCGCTCAAATGATTCTCCCCAGTAGTGTTTGACACGCTGACTCTTAACCTTAAATGTGTTGTTGGTGTTAGGATCCAGTAACTCAACAGCTCCATAAGGTAAAACCTGAGTGATCACAAATGGACCTGACCACCTAGATTTCAACTTTCCAGGGAAAAATTTCAATCTCGAGTTGTATAACAACACTTGCTGCCTTGGTTCCAACTGTCTATTAACTATTTTTCGGTCATGCCATTTTTTGGTCTTTTCCTTATACAATTTGGCATTTTCATAAGCCTATAAGCGAAATTCCTCCAATTCGTTGAGTTGGTGAAGTCTTTTCTCTCCTGCAGCTTGTGAATCAAAATTCAACTTCTTCAGTGCCCAGTACGCCTTGTGTTCAAGCTCAACTGGTAGATGGCACACTTTCCCAAACACCAATCGATATGGAGACATACCAATGGGTGTCTTGTAAGCTGTCCGGTAGGCCCATAATGCATCATCTATGGCAACCTTGTGAGTAACTCCTTGTTGATTCAACGGTTCTTTCTAGGATTCTTTTGATTTCTCTGTTTGAAACCTCAACCTGTCTATTTGACTGTGGATGGTAAGCTGTGGCAACCTTGTGAGTAACTCCGTATTTGGATATGAGTGCATCAAAGTATCTGTTGTAAAAATGTGAGCCACCATCGCTGATGATTGCACGAGGTGTTCCGAACCGAGTGAAAATATTCTTTTTCAGGAATTTGATCACGAATTTTGAATCATTGGATGGTAGTGCAATTGCTTCAACCCATTTGGAGACGTAGTCTACAGCAACCAGGATGTACAGGTTTCCGAATGATTGAACAAAGGGTCCCATGAAATCAATACCCCATACATCGAATATTTCCACTTCTAGAATGTTTTGCAACTGGTCCTTCGTTTCTCCTGGAAATATTTCCCATTCTCTGGCACCTGTCACATTGAAAAGAAAAAGATAAGCATCTTAAAAAGTGTGGGCCAGAACAAACCTGATTGTAGAACTTTGCTGCAGTTTTGTTTTCGCTGAAGTGTCCGCCACATGATGATGAATGACAGTGCTGCAAAACACTGTTGATTTCCTCATGTAGAACACATCGTCTCAGTAGTTGATTAGCACACCGTTTGAACAGGTACGGCTCGTCCCAGACATAGTGCTTGACTTCTTTGAAGAACTTCTTCCGTTGCTGAGTTGTCCATTCCAACGGCCATTTTCCTGACACAATGTAGTTAACATAGTCAGCATACCAAGGGACTTCCTATTGTTTCATGGCAAATAGCTGTTCATCTGGAAAAGTTTCTTTGATTGACAGTTCTTTGCCAGATGTTTCTCCATTCTCGAGCCTCGATAGATGATCTGCCACCTGATTCTCTGTCCCTTCCTGTCTCGAATCTCCACGTCAAATTCTTGCAGAAGAAGTATCCAACGGATCAATCTGGGTTTGGCATCTTTCTTCGTGATCAGATATTTGATTGCTGAATGATCTGTGTAGACCACCACTTTGGGACCCATCAGATAGGAGAAGAATTTGTCAAAAATGTACACAACTACGAGCAACTCCTTTTATGTGGTTGTGTAGTTGAGTTGAGCTTCATTTAGAGTTCTGCTGGAGTAGTAAATTGTGTGGAAAATCTTTGCTTTACGTTGTCCCAAAACTGCACCTACAGCAAAATCACTAGCATCGCACATCACTTAAAATGGAATGGTCCAGTCTGGTGCTACAATGATGGGTGCAGAGAAACCAGCTTCTGTTTTAAGATCTCGAAAGCTTCCTGACATTCTTTGGTAAAGTTGAAAGGCACATCCTTTTCCAGAAAATTGCAAAGAGGTTTTGCAATTTGGAAAAGTCTTTGATAAATCTCCAGTAAAAACCTGCATGTCCAAGAAAACTTCGAATCCCCTTGACAGATGTTGGTGGAGGTAGTTTTTCAATTGTTTCAATCTTTGCTTTGTCTACCTCGATTCCCTTTTGTGAGATCCAGTGTCCAAGAACAATGCCTTCTTGTACCATGAAATGACATTTCTCCCAGTTGAGTACCAGGTTTGTATCTTCGTACCTTTGTAACACCTGTTCTAGATTTTGCAAGCAATGGTCTTAAGAATCTCCTAACACAGAAAAGTCATCTATGAATACCTCCATACTCTGCTCCAGCATGTCTGAGAATATGGCCATCATGCAACGCTGAAAAGTGGCGGGGGCATTACATAATCCAAATGGCATCATGCGGAAAGCAAAAGTACCATAGGGACATGTAAAATTGTAAATGTGGTTTTATCCTGATCTTCTAGGGCGATGGCAATCTGATTGTACCCTGAATATCCGTCAAGAAAGCAATATAATTCATGTCCCCCCAATCTGTCTAACATCTGGCCAATGAATGGTAGCGGAAAATGGTCTTTTCTCGTGGCTTTGTTCAGCTTCCTGTAGTCCATGCATACTCTCCATCCAGTCATCGTTCTTGTTGGGATCAGCTCGTTCTTTTCATTGGTGACCATAGTAATTCGTCCTTTCTTTGGCACACACTGCATAGGACTCACCCAAGTGCTATCTGAGATGGGGTAAATGATGTCAGCATCAACCATTTGATGATTTCTTTCTTCATGACCTCCTTCATGATTGGATTGAGTCTCCGTTGATGTTCCACTGTGGTTTTTACTCATCGTTCATCAGGATCTTATGCATGCAAAATGATGGACTAATGCCTCGAATGTCTGCTATAGTCCAGCCAATGGCTTTCTTGTGCTCTCGTAATACTCTCAGTAGCTTTCTTCCTGCTCCAATGTTAGTGAAGAAGAAATAATAACAGGTAATTCAGAAAGTTTCCAAGAAATGCATACCTGAGATGACTCGGAAGTAACTTCAGATCCAACTGTGGTGGTTCTTCAATCGAGGGCTTGATCTGGTCTTTCTTTGGCAGTTCCAAGCTTTCAACTAGTGGTGTTGCTTTGAATTGGAATGGTTTGTCAAGGTAGTTGATACATCCCAGGATTTCAGCATCTAGCTCGCTGTCAGTCATGTTGGTGATGCAAGCTTCAAGTGTATCTGTGGGATTTGGCTTAGTATTTTGAACGATACTATCAACAACATCAACTCTGAAACATTCTTCTTCCTTTTCATCGCTCGGGAATTTCATTGCTTTGAAAACATTAAAGGTCACTTCTTGGTCCTGCACTTTCATGGTCAGTTCTCATTTTTAAACATCAATCACAGTTTTACCTGTAGCCAAGAATGGTCTCCCAAGAATGATAGGTATTTCTTTATCTTCTTCTGTCAAGGATGATGAAATCTGCTGGGAGAATTAGTTTGTCGACTTTGACCAGCACATCTTTACCAACACCTCTTGGAAATGCGAGTGTTCGGTCAGCAAGTTGTAATGAAACTGAGGTAGGCATTGCTTCTCCAATCTGTAGTTTCCTGTAAATAGAAAAAGGCATTAAGTTAACACTGGCTCTTAAATCACATAAAGCCTTACCGATGTAATGTTCTCCAACGGTGCATGGGACAGTGAAACTGCCAGGATCTTTCAACTTCGGGGGAAGTTTCCTCTGAATGATGGCGCTGCATTCTTCCGTTAATGATACTGTTTCGTAGTCTCCTAATCTTCGTTTTCGTGAAAGAATGTCTTTCATGAATTTTACATACCTGGGCATTTCTTCCAAGGCTTCTACAAATGGAATGTTGATGTGAAGCTTTTTGAACACCTACAGGAATCGAGCAAACTGCTTGTCCAGTTTTTTTTCTGAAGACATTGAGGAAAAGGTGGAGGTGGAATGATTTGTTCTTTTTCCTTTGCTTCTTTTTCCTCCATCTGTGGAACTGTATCTTTTGGAACTTCCTCAATTGTTGATTTGATTCCAACATCTTTATTGATCTCAGTACCACTTTTTAAGGTAATAGCTTGACATTGCTCCTTCCCTCGGGTCCTTGGATTTGGTTCTGTGTTGCTGGGAAGATTACCTGGCGGTCTGTAACTCTGAGCATTGGCCAGTTGTCCGATTTGATTCTCCAGTGCTTTGATGGAAGATGATTGGCTCTGAAATATAGCATCATATTTTTTAACTGATTCAGCACTTTGTTATTCATGGTTCATTTGCCTGCTCCTGGCCTTTGTTCTGGTGCTGAAATCCATGTGGTGGATAATTCTGCTGTTGGAATCCAGGTGGTGGATTGTTCTTTTGCCCTGAATTGTTGCTCCATGAAAAATTAGGATGACTCATCCACCCCGGGTTGTAGGTGTTGGAATATGGATTGTTCCCCTGTCTGTTGAAATTGTTGACATAATTCACCGTCTCTTCAAGTTGGTTTGGTTCTGGTGCTCCTCCATATGGTGAACTTATGGATCCAGTGGTAAAAGTCTCCATGAATTTGCATATCTGATCCGGCTTGGTGTTGACTGCTGTATTGGCTCCACTTTCATAAATTCCTGCAATTCTTTGGATCATGCTCCTTTCTGTTGGCCACAAGGAATTATTGTTGGCCAGTTCTTCGATTAGGTCCCAGGCTTGATCTTCTCCTTTTGCCATTAAAGCTCCTCCAGCAGCAACATCGATTATGGTTCTCATTATTCCAGAAAGTCCATTATAAAATGTTTGGACTTGAAGCCATTTTGGAATCTCATGGTGAGGACATTTCCGGAGCAAATCTTTGTACCTTTCCCAAGCTTCGTAGAGAGTTTCTGAGTCTTGTTGTACAAAGGATGTGATGTCATTCCTCAGCTTTCTGGTTCTGGCTGGTGGAAAGTACTTTGCAAGAAATTTGGTGGCCAAGTTGTGATAGAACATGCTGGTAGTGAATGTAGCCAAGCTTTAGCTCTGTCCTTCAAGGAGTATGGAAAAACACGCAGTCTCATTGCTTCTTCAGCTTCTCGGTTGTAATTGAATGTGCCGCAAACTTCTAGGAAGTTGCTGATGTGGGCATTGGGATCTTCAGTTGCATTTCCCTCAAACTGTACTGATTGCTGAATCATCTGGATGCATTTTTGATGTCACCTGCATTTGCTGGTAAGAGAGGAAGTACAATACAAGAAATGAGTCTGTCAACCACCGGAATTGTTCTGTCTCGAATGGGAATCGGTGGTACAATGTTCAAAGGTTCAGGTTCCATGTTGACTAAAGCTTATTGGCCTTCTCGTTTTTCCCTTCTCAACTGTCTGATGGTTCTTTCAATTTCCAAGTCAAGTGGTCGGAGTTCAAAGCTTCCGGTTCGTCTCATGTAGTTTCTGAAAACCTGAAACACAAGAAAACAACGACAATAAGTAAAAAGAAACTAGATACAATTAAAGGTATCTAACCCCTAAACTAATAATAAAAGATAAATAAGTCCCCGGCAACGGCGCTAAAACTTGACCGGCGTAAACACACATGTATAACGCAAGCGCACGTATCGTTAAAGTAGTATAAAAATATCGATCCCACGAGGACTTAATATCTAATCTATTAATTTTATGAGGTCAAATGATTACTAGTATCTAACAGGTTGATTGATTGATTGATTTGAAATGGTGACGATTCTAAATTTAAAAGCAAGTAAATAAAATTGTCGAAAATAGGTTTTAAGAAAATTCAATATTAAAAACTATCTAGGGTTGTGATTTCTTCCAATATCATTTTAAAGATGAAGTGGTTATCTTAAAGTTGGGTAATATATTGATTTATTAACCTGGAACACTAAATTATGTGTAAGCCTCTGTCGATGGTCAGACACAAATACCCAGTTTAACCCAATTGAACCATATGTCTATGTCAACCAAATTATCTAGATTCATTAAGTTTAAGTTCCAATTATGGCTACCCCCGCCCGACAGGTATATTCCTATCATGTAAGGAAACCTATTAAAGGGTTATTTATCCTCAAGGAAGATCGTGGGCTATTGAGTCTAAGGCTGAAACCTAAATTATTAAAGTAAATTACCATTATTACAAAAAGTAATTAAAATTATTACAAAACTAAAAACAAAAAATTAAAAGAAACTTAGAGAGAGAAGAACTCTCTATTTACATCAAAGAAATGGGAGAGAATGGTACATCTAAAATTGAAATTTGAAGCACTATTTATAGGCCTCGGTGGGGTTCTCGCGTCGCGACGCCAGGGCCTTAAGCGTCGCTACGCCAGCTTTTGTCGACGTGGCATGCTCTGGTTCGTCGATTTGCAGATTCTGGATAAGCTGATAAGGTGACACGTGGCGAGGTGGTTGGGCTTCAATTATTGTGACACGTGGCGGCTTCTGATTGGTCGATGAGATTCTTATCCGCCACGTGTCAGATAAGGATTAGATACTCAATGATTGATGCTGACGTGGCGGTGACGTGTCGACACGTGGGAAAGAGACTGTCGGCACCGTAAGATTGCGACACGTGGCACTTCCTGATTGGCTGATGATGACGTGGCGGTGAGGTGGTAGTTTGACTTGGTCAACCTGGTGATGTGGCTGATGACGTGGTAATGACGTGGAGTGACACGTGGCACACGTGGCGATGATGACTGTCGACACCGTAGGATGCTGACACGTGGCACGGTGCATGTTAGTAGATCGGCTGTGATGGTGACACGTGGCACGGCGCCTGTTAGAAAAGTCAAACTTTTCTCAGATTCTGATTTGTGGACCCGGCGCACGTTAGGCATCGCGACGCTGAAGGTCTTGGCGTCTCGACGCGAGAATTTACCAAAATGCCATTTTCGTCCAATTTTCACTGTTTTGGCCCAAATCACCTCCAGAATGTCCTGAAACTTTATTTATCTAAAAAATAACACAAAACACATCAAAATATTCACAGAACTCAAGAAACTATATAAAATATTAGGTTAAATGAGTGGGAAATAGTGATAGATTTACCACTCATCAGTTTCCTAGTGGGCTAGGATCACGTTAAATGTCACACAATCTTGACTTTGGCCAACAAATTGTATGATAATTAACTAGGTAGATCTTTAAGATCAATTGGATCCCATCCAATTCTTAGATCCAGTAGGGGACATCCAAGTCCGAAACATATATCTTATATATGCCAATATATCCAATATATTACCTAACCTTTTTCCTCTGAATCAACTAAGCATTGGCTTTGGCACAACAAACTTAGTGATCCCAGTTAAGCGGAACCCATTGACCATGGAAAGCTTCGTAATCAATGTCGATGGACAAGAAGTGGTCTTGACTTTGGCCAACAAACCACAACTTGGACAAGACACCGATATGGAACAAAGCTCTCGTGATTCAAACACATCCTCGACGGACAAAGGCCTTGACTTTGGCCAACAAGCCAATGCCAGTCTTAGATCTTGAGTAAGAATCACTCAATGGAAGGAAAAACGCTTAATATTTTGCGAGGGTTTTTCGAGTGCAAATTGGCAACCAATTTCTTATCTCTGTTAAGGTCTCATCATCATACACCCTTAAACATGCATTCTAAATACATAATAAAGCACGTATAATAAAATAATAATGATATGCGGATGGATACTTAACACATTGATCCTGGATCAAATCTCTCTCTTTCCTCTCTCCTGCTAGCACAAGTATTTACTTCTACTTGTTACACTACACTTCTAAAGAAACCTCATTTACATTTAGGGGAATAGGTGAGAAAATAATACAAAGAGTAAGGAGGTAATAAGGCTGGACACGCAGGTCCGATTAATAAATTCAAAATTTATTACAACAATTTCTAAAATTACCCCACCCATCTAATATCCATTTGATATACATAATTCATGCATCGCAACCATGTATTCACACAAGCATGTTATCAATCAATCTAATCAAATTAATTAATCTGATAATTAATGACCATCCAATGTTCAAACGACGATTTGATTTTGCGCGAGTCAAACTCGTTTTGCGAATAAGTACTCAAAGTACGAATTCTTGAATTAAATTAACTACAAAATTAGATCCAATTCAATTTGATTTTAAAACTAATTCATTTCTTTAATTCCAAATTAAATATTACACTTTATTAATCGACCTTTACGACTTAAATTCCAAATTTAATCGTTACGTGTCTCAAAGCCCGATTAACGTCCAACGTTAATTTAATCCAAGTCCAATGGGCTTTTAATTAACTTCTTTAAGCATGGACTTTTGGTCAACTCGGGTCAAACCCATTAACCAAAGTCCAATCAAGGAATTACCCCATAAGCCTAGAAATCAATTTAGGCCCATTAGGCCCAATTAAATTTATTAAGGTCCATTAGTCGCATTTGGGCTTTATGGAAGCGGTTTTGGGCCCAATAAGATCCAACCAATTTAGCCTAAACCCATCTTGGTACAACCAAGCCCAATAAGCCCATTTACAACATTTAAAGCCCAAATCCAATTTAAGCCCAATTAATTTAATTCCAAAAAATTCCAAATTTCTCAATTAAATTAACTAAAGTGTATAACATGATTAATTACATAAATCAAAATTTACAAATCATCAATTTACACAACTAATCATGGTCTTTAACATCAAATAGTGTCCAACACAATTTAATCAAAAAATCAAACCCAATACATGTTATAATGCTCTCGGCATTGGGGTTAATTTTATGTCCAATTTTAATTCAATCCAATTAAATCAAATCCAACATTAAATCAACATTCCCAATTATTTTCAAGTCATCCAATGAATCAAAAAATAAAATTCCAAGACAATTTAGGGTTCATCATCTCTCGGCCAAGCCATGAAAAATTGGGGAAAATTGTTCCAAACCAATTTTCTTGAAATTGATCCAATCAATCTTCAATTAAAACACATTTAAGCATACTAAATCATCCAATTTCATTATATCATGCTCAAATACAATTTACCCAATTTTAAGCCTTAAATCAAATTTCATGCTTTTACTCGCTCTGATACCATTGTTGGAGTTCTACGGCCCCGAGGATCGATTAACAAGCATAAAAACAACGTGTGAATACATCGAGGAAGTTACGGAATACTTACATCGATCGGTTGAGCGACGCGGTGGACAAAAAAATCTGGTTTCTGCCCTCCTTACTGCTCACGGCAGTGCACTGGTTTTGGCCTCCAAAACTTTCGGCAATGGTCCTCCATTTTCGGTTTTAGATCATCTTCCAAGCTCCAAGCTTTGTAATGGTGATTCCAAGCTCATGGGTGGACTTCCCTATCACCTTCGCATGTCTCTCGGAGTGCTAGCTCTTGATGTTTTTGTTGGTTTCTATTGATGTCCCAAGATCATTTTAAGCCACGAAATTGAATGAATACTATAAAGAAATGTGGCGGAAACACACTTACATTGAACGGATTGGATGTGATGCTCAACAAGATTTTCCTTCCCTTCAAGCTTTGAAATTCGGCCAAGGTTGTTTGTTGAAGAAGATGATGAAGCTCCAAGCTTTAATGGAAATCCATGCTCTAAGATAAGCTTCCATATCACCTTGTTTGATCCTTTGATTGTGCTAGCAAAATGAAGAAAGAAAATCCAATCTTCCCTTCAATGGAGCTTACGGTTTCATCAAGAAATGGAGAGAGAGAGAGAGAGTTCTGTTTTTCGAATCTTTTTGGCTTCAAAAACCGTATGTGATGAATGAAAAACAATTACCAAATATTTGGTATTATTTTACAAAAGGTCAAAGCCAATTTTGGCTCCAAAATTGTAATAAATGATCTAAACAACTTGCATCATGAATAGTGACAACATGTCACTCACAAAAAGTGACATTGACATCTATCACAAATAAATGACAAATGATGTGACTCGTGATGTGACTTGTGGGCCCCACTCGATTCAAAATGCGAGTGGGCCCGCAAACACTTCCGGGCTCGGTTTCGCTAATTCTGAATTAACGAACTTTTGTCGCGACGTAATTAAATAATTATGCCTAGCGAAATTACTATTCACGTCGCTAACGAATTAATTGTAAATTAACTCATTTGCCCGAATTAAAATCTAATCTTAATTCCGCGTCGAAATCCAATTTCGTTTAAAATATCGAATATATTATTTTGTCGATTAATTCCAAATTAATCTTTCTCTCTCTTCAAGTAGTACTTTATCCAAGATAAAGTTTCTCCGCAATTAATCCCAGATTAATTATGCTCGAATCATACGTCATCGGTGAATCTTCGGGAAGCGACCCAAGAGATCCCTGGATATGTTGGCAGTAAATACGGTCGTCGGACTATCCGAACACGTGCGTACCTCGTACTACGTTTTTACTGATTTACGAGACAAGGTTGGCTTCTAGCAAAGCGTCATGCCTACCCAATTCTCCAGAAATATTCTTAATGGAATATACGATCTATATCAGGCGTAGTATACCGTAGTATTGTGTATTGCGAACCAGTATCGGATGTCACGTGCAAGGCCTGGGGTTGGAATAGTGTATGCCCCGTACGAAGCACATATCGGATATCAAGCAACTAGTCTCTTTGAATCGAATAATCATGACCTTGTCATATTATCCCGATGGTTACAACACAATAGAGAACCAGTTCTGAATCCCTGCATGATCATCATCTCCATATGTCTGAAGTGATACTTCCGTCTTAACATCAAATCCAATACACTACGATTCTCGATAAACCTAGAAGAGGCGTACTCAGAACCTGTTAAAGCCCTGGACGACCAAAACTAAAGTTTACCGATTGTCGCAAGTACTAGCGATGCAAGTCTCAGGTTAAGACCAAATACACCTACCCTGAAGCGGACTCCCATAGACACATATACATACTACCAATGGGATTCCGCGGGGTCTATCCAGAGCGAAGCTGTTTTCCGTACCATCGGTAAAACACAACCTCGTATCGCACTTGCATAAGTATCCAATACTTAAATATATGAGAACTATGTCGTTATGCCCTCACAATGCGCACAAGTGGAATACTAGTCTATTCCGCATTATCGATATCCAATCTCGATAATACTACGACTATGGATATTTAATGATTAAACCTTTATGGATTGATACTGTCTCATATCATCTCAATCCGGAATTAATCATAAGGACTTTTACCATTTATATATCAAAGTAAATAAATTACAAAACGATAAAAGGCAATTTCATTACAACATAGTTAATTTTGTACAAAAACAAAATGTCTTTTACAAATAGTGACGCTATGGGTCATAATTGTCCAAAAATCTCCCACTTGGCCTATAGCCAGTCACTCAAGCATCTAATACCTGAAATATGTACATGTCGCTCAAACTTTTGCTGAGGAATAGCTTTCGTCAGCGGATTTGCCATGTTGTCATCTGATGCGACCTTCTCGACCTTCAAATCGCCATGATGTATGATCTCTCGAATCAGATGGAAACGTCGAAGAACATGCTTGGATCGTTGATGATACCGTCGTTCCTTAGCCTGTGCTATAGCCCCGTTATTGTCACAATGCAATGGAACGGGCTCAACTGCTAACGGAACTACTCCTAATCCAATTAGGAATTTTCGGATCCAAACTGCTTCCTTTGCTGCTTCAGCTGCAGCAATGTACTCCGCTTCTGTTGTTGAATCGGCAACAGTCTTTTGCTTGGAAGATTTCTAGCTCACTGCTCCGTTATTCAAACAAAATATGTACCCGGATTGCGACTTGCAGTCGTCTTTGTCGGTTTGGAAACTTGCATCGGTATACCCAGTTACCTCAAGTTCTCCATCTCCATAGATTAAGAAAGCATCCTTAGTTCGTCTAAGATACTTAAGGATATTCTTAACCGCCATCCAATGACCTTCACCTGGATCAGCCTGATATCGACTACACATGCTCAAAGCATAAGAGACATCAGGTCGCGTACATATCATGGCATACATGATCGATCCGACTGCCAAGGCGAATGGTATCTGACTAATGTTATCTCTCTCATCTTGAGTTTTAGGACACATGTCCTTAGATAGATAGATGCCATGTGACACTGGCAATAGTCCTCTCTTGGACTGATCCATGTTGAATCTCTTCAACACTTTATTAATGTACGTGCTCTGGGAGAGTCCAAGCAGCTTTCTAGATCTATCCCGATAGATCTTTATTCCCAGAATAAAGGCTACTTCTCCCAGATCTTTCATAGAGAATTTCAATGAAAGCCAAGCTTTCACCGACGTTAGCATGGGAATGTCATTGCCCATAAGCAATACATCGTCAACATAAAGGACAATAAAAGTCAGTGCTCTCCCACTAACCTTCTTATATACACAAGGATCATCTTTGTTTTGAACGAAATCATATTCTTTTATGATCTCATCAAAACGTTGGTTCCATGACCGTGATACTTGCTTGAGTCAATAAATGGACCGATTTAACTTACAAACCTTGTTTGTAAGTCTAGGAAACGATAAAACTGTAAGGTTATTGCATATAAACATCCTCCAAAAGGTTTCCGTTAAGGAAAGCGGTTTTAACGTCCATCTGCCATATCTCGTAATCGAAATATGCAGCAATAGCAAGCATTATCCGAATGGATTTAATCATGGCAACGTGTGAGAAAGTTTCGTCGTAATCGACACCATGTCGTTGACGATACCCCTTCGCTACAAGCCTAGCTTTGTACGTTTGTGCATTGCCATCCATGTCGGTCTTCTTCTTGAAGACCCATTTGCAACCAATAGGCTTTACGCCTTCTGGTGCATCAACTAGTGTCCAAACTTGGTTGGTGTACATGGAATCTATTTCGGACTTCATGGCTTCTCGCCATAAAGTGGAATCGATATCTTGTATCACTTCCTCATACGTAGCCGGTTCGTTATCCTCAATGAGATTAATATCTACATGAGGTGAGATCAGAAACCCATACCTCTCAGGTTGTTTCCTGACTCTTTCCGACCTACGCGGTCCTTGTGTAATAGAAGATTATGGTACAGTCTCATCCCGGATGGACTGTTCTTGTTCCGTTGAGGATTCTATGCCTGGAACAGTATCTCACTCCGTTTTCATCGAGTTCTACTTTCCTTCCACTAACCACTGTATTTAGGAATTCATTCTCAAGGAAAATTGCATGTAGAGCAACAAATACTTTGTTCTCTCGTGGGTGATAGAAGTAATATCCTTTGGTTTCCCTAGGATATCCTACGAATAGGCATTTATCCGATTTGGGTTCAAGTTTGGTACCTTCCAAACGTTTGACGTATGCCCAACATCCCCAAATCTTCAGGAATGAGAAACCTTGTTTCTTTCCTGTCTATATCTCATATGGTGTCTGTTGTAAAGACTTTGACGGAACCTTATTCAAAATAAGAATTGCACTGTTTAATGCATATCCCCAGAAGGAAACAGGTAGCTCAGTGCGACTCATCAAAAACCTAACATGTCCAACAAGGTTCGGTTTCTCCGTTCGGACACACCGTTTAATTGCAGTGTTCCAGGAGGAGTCCACTGTGAAAGAATACCATATTCTTTCAAGTAATCTAGAAACTTATTGCTCAAGTATTCACCACCACGGTCCGACCGTAATGTCTTTATACTCTTGCCGATCTGTTTTTCAACTTCGTGTCGAAACTCTTTGAATTTCTCAAAAGTTTCCGACTTGTGTCTCATAAGATACACATAACCATAACGTGATGCATCATCCGTAAAGGTTACGAAGTATTCATATCCACCTCTAGCCTGGCTAGACATGGGCCCACATACGTCACTATGAACGAGGGCTAACAGTTCGGTGGTGCGTTCACCCTTACCGCTAAGGTGATTTAGGCATTTTGCCTAATAAGCAAGATTCGCAGACGTCATATGAATTTGGATCAAATCTGTCCAAGTACCCACTCTTCGAAAGTGTGGATATGCGAGTCTTGTTATGTGTCCCAGACGACAGTGCCACATATAAGTTTCATCTTTATTACTCATTTTAAGCCTTTTGTTGTTATATTATATGTCTGACATTGATTTATATTCAAAGTATATAGACCATTATTTGCAGCAGCAGTGCAAATTTCTACATCATTTTTATATACAAAACACCCAGTGTTCTTGAATACCAAAGTATACCCACATTGGGTTAACATAGATACAGAAATAATATTCCTAGTCAAACTAGGTACATAATAACAGTCATTAAGTTCAAGTACAAGCCCCGAGGGCAGTTCTAAAACAAAAGTGCCAACGGCCAAAACGGCGAATGGTACCCCATTTTCGACGTGTAGATCATTCTCCCCTGAGGCCAGTCTCCTGCTAATCTGCATATCCTGCACATCAGTATATATGTGAGTACCACAACCAGAATCAAAAATCCAATTTTTAAAACTAGAAATAGTCATGTTTATTTCAATAACAAACATACTTGTAGCCGGTGCCTTGCCCGCTTTAATCTCCTTCTGGAGCACCTTGTACTCACGGCAGTCACGCTTCCAGTGACCCCGCTTGCTGCACTGGAGGTAAACATCCTGAGATTTGTCCTTAGGCTTCCCAGAAGCCTTTGACGATTTGGCATTGCCCTTTCTTTTATGATTCTTATTCTTCACACTCCAGTCGTCTTGGGCCCAGCCCTCGGTGTCTGAGATGTCGAAGCAAAGTGCGCCTCGTACTTGTTGCCCTTAAGCATCTCCTTTTCAGCTTCCTTGAGAATTGATAACAACTCTCCAAGAGTATCATCAGTGTTCATCAGGTTATAGCTTATGATGAACTATTTCCAAGTGTCGGGGAGAGATAGCAATATCATATCTATGGTAATCTCAGCCTCTAAGACTATCCCCATCTTAGCTAGCTCATCTATGTCATCAATCATCTGTGTCACATGGGACTCAACAGATATTCCTTCTGACATACGTGAACGGAATAGCTTCTTTACTAACTCATATCTCTGCAACCTTCGGTTAGATCGGTGAAGATTGTGCAACCTCGCCAACATGTTATAGGGATCCAAGTCCCTGTTCTGTCGACAGAAATGCTGAGTCATAGCAGCAAGCATAATTGACTGAGCAGTTTCACAATCATCGTTGTGAGTCTTCCAAAGCTCTAGCTCAAGTAGCTCATCAGGTTTGGGCTTAGGCCCAAGAGGTCTTTGTATAGTATATAGCAGCCTCTCGGCTCCAAGGACTATCCTCAGATTCATTTCCTAATCGACAAAGTTCATGCCCTTGAAGACATTTTCGCCCATGATAATGTCTCGGACATTTCCCTTTCCTGTCATCTTGATTACAATAGTCTAATTATCTAATCAACGATATATGGGTACAGTCTAACTGTTACAAGAAAAATAACATTATATTAGTCCAACTAATAAAATAATTTTGACGAAATAATATGAAAGCGCATAAAGCTAAGTATCTGAATGAAATTGCAAATTCAATACTAGCCTCCCACTATTTTTCGGCGAGCCTCTAACCCTCTGTCGAGTACTCGGGAAACCCAGTTTCCTAGTGGGCTAGGATCCCGTTAAATAACACACAGCCTTGACTTTGGCCAACAAGCTGTGTGATATTTAACTAGGTAGATCTCGAAGATCAATTGGATCGAATCCAATTCCTAGATCCGGTAGGTGGACATCCAAGTCCGAAACATATGTACAATACATATGCCAATATATCCAATATTTTTGCCTAACCTTTTTCCTCTGAATCAACTAAGCCTTGGCTTTGGCACAACAAGCTTAATGATTCCAGTTAAGCGGGACCCATTGACATAGAAAGCTTCGTAATCAATGTCGATGGACAAGAAGTGATCTTGACTTTGGCCAAAAAATCATGACTTGGACAAGACACCGATATGGAACAAAACTCTCATGATTCAAACACATCCGCAATTGACAAAGGTCTTGACTTTGGCCAATAAACCAATGCCAACTTTGGATCTTGACTCAACGGAAAGAAATAACGCTTAATATGTTTTGAGGGTTTTTCGCGTAAATTGGCAACCAATTTATTATCTTTGTTAATGTCTCATCATTCACCCTTAAGCATGCATTCTAAAAGCATAATAAGGTGCGAAAAGTAAACTAATAACGATATGCGGATGGATATTTAAACAGATTGTTCCTAGAACAAATCGCTCCATTTCCTATCCCCGACTAGCATTATTCTACTTCTACACAATTATATAATACAATAATAGAAACCTCATTAACATTGAGGGGAATTAGATGTGAAGAGAATACAAAGAAATAATGAGAGAGAAGGCTGGACACGCAGGTCCAATTTATAAATTCCGAATTTACAACAATTTCTAAAATTGCCCTTTTTCCTTCTAATATCCATCCGATATACGCTATTCATTCAACACATCCATATATTCATTCATAGCATGCAATTCAACCAATCTAATCCAATTAATTAGTCTTTGAATTATGTGATCATCCAATGTTCAAACAACGATTTGATTTTGCGCGATTCCAACTAGTTTGAGAATAAGTACTCAAAGTACGAATTCTTGAATTATATCGAACTACTCGTTAAATCTAATTTAATCCGTATTCAATACTAATTCAACTATTTAATTCCAAATTAAATATTTACACTTTTTAATGCGCTTTAACGACTTAGATTCCAAATCTAATCTTATCAGGTCTCAAATCCCAACTAACATCCAATGTTCATTTAATTAAAGTCCGATGGGCTTTCAATTGATTTCATAAGGAGTTTGAGTACTTATTCGCAAAAACGAGTTTGACTCGAGCAAAATAAATCGTTGTTTGAATATTGGATGGTCACTAATTATCAGATTAATTAATTTTATTAGATTGATTGATAACATGCTTGTGTGAATACATGGTTGCGATGCATGAATAATGTATATCGGATGGATATTAGATGGGTGGGACAATTTTAGAAATTGTTGTAATAAATTTGATTTATTAATTGGACCTGCGTGTCCAGCCTTATCACATCTTTATTCTTTGTATTCTCTTCTCACATATTCCCCTCAATGCAAATGAGGTTTCTTTAGAAGTGTAGTGTAACGGGTAGAAGTAAATACTTGTGCTAGCGGGAGAGATAAATGGAGAGATTTGATCTAGGATCAATGTGTAAAGTATCCATCCGTATATAATTATTATTTTACATACGCGCTTTATTATGTGTTTAGAATGCATGTTTAAGGGTGTATGATGATGAGACCTTAACAAAGATAATAAATTGGTTGCCAATTTGCACTCGAAAAACCCTCACAAAATATTAAGCATTTTTCCTTCCATTGAGTGATTCTCACTCAAGATCCAAGACTGGCATTGCCTTGTTGGCCAAAGTCAAGGCCTTTGTCCGTCGAGGATGTGTTTGAATCACGAAGGCTTTGTTCCATATTGGTTTCTTGTCCAAGTTGTGGTTTGTTGGCCAAATTCAAGACCATTTCTTGTCCATCGACATTGATTACGAAGCTTTCCATGGTCAATGGGTCGCGCTTGACTGGGATCACTAAGTTTGTTGTGCCAAAGCCAAGGCTTAGTTGATTCAAAGAAAAAAGTTTAGGTAATACATTGGATGTATTGGCATATATAAGATATATGTTTCAGACTTGGATGTCCCCCTACCGGATCTAGGAATTGGATTGGATCCAATCGATCTTAGAGATCTACCTAGTTAATTATCATACAATTTGTTGGCCAAAGTCAGGATTGTGTGATATTTAACGGGATCCTAGCCCACTAGGAAACACGATTTCCCGAGTACTCGACAGAGGGTTAGAGGCTCGCCGAAAAATAGTGGGAGGCAAGAATTGAATTTGCAATATTCGTTTAATTACTTGCCATACGCGCTCATTCAAATATCATTCGTTATATATATTAAATGTTAGTTGGACTAATATTTAAATTGTTTTTTTTATAAATAGTTGGACTATATTCAAACTATTCATTTATAGTTGATTTTATAATTGGATTATAATAATCAATATAATTGATTTTAATATATTAAATTATAGTTGATTAAATAGTTGGACTATTGTAATCATTACAATAAATAGTACCGAAATCGTTGATTAAATAGTTGGACTATTAGAATCAAGATGTAATTGAAAGATTGACATTTAAAACATAATCCAAGGGAAAATGTATTTAAATGGTTTAATTTTCAAATTGGGAATAAATTTTCAGGATGATCCTGGAAAATAATAAGTTACTTTATTTGATAAAATAACATATTATGCCTAAGCCCGGAGTTAAGCAAATAGTCGAGCATAATCTTTGGAAGATTTATGTGATGATAACTTTAGTGCTTAATCCATTAAGCTTGTCGCAGTAGACTCCTTAATTTCTGAATCAGAACTAAGGATTAGATCCTTAAAGTATGATAATGAAATTGAAGGATCTTCATAAATCTATCTTTAGATTTTAGAAGTACTAAATTGCAATAAATAACTCTTGGAGAGTTAATGACTATTCTTAAGGAGACAAAGTTAAAGTTTGCAATAGGCAAGTAGCGCAAGGTGTACCTTACTTCGATATTTTAGAAGGCCAAGGCTTGGCCAAAGGCTTCTGAAGTGTTGAAACTGGCAAAGGCAAAATCATTATTATCTTCTGGGAAGATAAAGGACATATCCCAAAATGTCTGCCTAATTGTAGCAAACGGGATCGTGGAAGCGTGACTGCCGTTTTGACAAGGCAGACATGAAGGAATTGAAGAACGGGCAAGGCTCTGACTTCAAATATGTTTGTCATAATTATGTTCACTACTAGTATTAAATTGGATTTTAAATACTTAGTGTGGTACATAAATTTATACTGGTGTTCAGAATCTGCTTTGAGTAGGATACTGACTTCCATTGAGATTGAACTTAAATTTAGAAACTGTTATAATGTGACTAGTTTGACTATAAACATTATCTTTATATCAGTGTTTAACCCGCTGCGGGTGAACCTTTTTATTCTAGAACACTAAAGTGTTTTATTATATAATGAAGATATTAAGATAAACACATTAGATGTGAATAACAGCATTTATATTTTGAATATAAATAAATCTCAAATATATAACATGACAAACAAAACAGAAAAACTGATTTGATCAGAAGAAAAATATTGTGGCATTGTTGTCTGGGACACAATTAAACAAGACTCGTATATCCACACTTTTGAAGAGTGGGTACTCGGACTAATTTGTTTCTATTCAAATAAAGTCTATGAATCTAGTTTATTGGGCAAAATGCCTAAAACACTATTTACTTGGTAAAAATGTAAATGCCACTGATCTGTTAGCCCTAGTTCATAGTGAAGCAAGTTGGCCCATGTCTAGCTAGGCTAGAGGTGGATATGAATATTTCGTGACCTTTACAGATGTGGCATCGCGTTATGGTTATGTGTTTCTTTTGAAGAACACAAATCAGAAACTTTTAGAGTTTCGACACGAAATAGACAAAAAGATCGGCTAAAGTATTAAACTGTCACGGTAAGACCGTAATGGAAAATACTTAAGCAATAAGTTTCTAAAATACTTGAAAGTGTATAGTCTTCTTTCAATGAGGACTCCTACCGGAACACGTCAGTTTGACGGTGTGTCCGAACTGGGTAATCGAATTATGTTAGACATGATAAGGTTAATCATGAGTAGCTCTGAGCTACTATTTCCTTCAACGGATAAGCATTAACAGTGCATAACTTATTTTGAATAAGGTTCCATAAAATCTGTTAGACAGATTTCATATTAGATATGAACAGGAAAGAAACTGGGTTTCTCATTCCTGAAAATTTGGGAATGCTGGGCATATGTTTGGATGATACCAAACTAAAACCCAAATAGGATAAGTGCCTATTGTAGGTTATCCTAGGGATACCATAAGTATTGTACTTATAAAACTCACAAGAGAAAAATGTAATTGTTGTCACCATGCGGTTTTCCTAAGAGGAATACCGATATGCAGTGGTAAGTGGGAGAATAGTAAAACTCGATGAAAATCGAAGTAATACTATTCAAGGCACCCATTCCTTAATGTAACATGAATAGTTCATCAAAGATGAAACTATACCATTAATCTTCGAATACACAAGAACCCCGTATGTCGGAGAGAGTCAGAAAATAACATGGGGTATGGGTTTCTGATCTCACCTCATAAAGATGTCAATCTTTTGAGGAATACCAACTGACTACGTATGAGGAAGTGATACAAGATATCGACTCCCTATCATGACAAAGTGTCATGAATCCGAAATGGATTCCATGTATATCAACAAGTTTGGATACTAGTTGATGTACCGCAAGGCATTGTGCCTATTGGTACTTTATAAGTCTTCTAGGAAGACATACATGGCTGGCAACATACCAATGTATAAAGCTAGGCTTTTAGCGGAAAGGTATCGTTATCAACATTTAGTTGATTACGATTCAACCTTTTAACTGTTGCCACGGTAAATCCATTTGGATAATGCTTGCTGATGCTGCGTGTTTCATTTATGAAATATGACAGCAGAACGACAAAATCGTTTTCCTTAAAAGGAAACCTTTTGGAGGATGTTTACAACATCCTGACGGATTTGTCGTACAAAAACTAGCAAACAAGGTTTGCGAGTTATTCGATCCATGTTTGGATTGAAGCAAGCATTAGGGTCTTGGAATTATCGCTTTGATGTAATCATAATGGTTTATGATTTAATTCAAAACGAAATGATTCTTGTGTATATAAGAGGGTTAGTGGGAGCGCACTGACAATAGCTGTCCTATAAATAATGATAATACGTCATTTCTTGGAAATGATATTCCCATAATAATAATCGGTGAAAGCTTGGCTTTCGAGAAAACTCTCTGAGAACTTGTACATTGAAAAATGTACGTTACCTGGTGTCTCATACGCTTTGAGCATATGAATTCACAAACAGGCCAATCCGAGTGATAGTCACTGGATTGATATTAAGAACATCCGTTAGTATCTTAGAAAACTAAGGATGCTGTCTTAAACTATGGATAATGAGAACTTGGAGTGACTGGGATCACTGTAGCAAGTTTCCTAACCGATAAAGACGGCTATAAGTCGCAAACGGTACTATACAGTTTGAATAACGGAACAGTGAGCTGGAAATATTCCAAGCAAGATACTGTTAATGAATAAACAACAAATGCGGGTCATTGCTGCAGCTGAGGCAGCAATAGAAGCCTTCTGGGTCGATAATAATCTAATTAGATTAGATATAATTCTGTTAGTAGCTAAGCTAGGCGTCAGCACAGGCTAAAGCCTTAATCATGTTTCTTTATATTTATCTTACATTGAGGACAATGCAAGTTTTAAGTGCGGGGGTATATGCATGGAGTGATAATAGTTGTTATATATTAAAAAAAATTATTATTTTGTTTGTTTTTAGTCCTGAATAGTAAAGTATAAGCCCAATGATGATAATGTTTGCTTTATGGTAAAATCTTAGAAATGATAATTTCTTTAATGTTTGCTTGATGCATTGAGTAATTGATCTAGGTTAGACTCTTAAGCACTTAACTATAAGTTTTTAGCAGTGAAAGCCTATGTAGTTGGCAAGGTGACTAGTTGAAGAAATTGCATGTCGATGAATAAGCGTTTGCTTATATGTCTATCTTGATTTGCTAGTGTTATGATGTATGGTATGGTTAAAAATAAAAAGAGAAAGTCTCGAAAGAAAAAAATTAAACCACTTATAATCGATAAGTGTGAAGCTATCCATGGGCGAGTGTTAGGACCATTATGAGGAGAAATGTTACCTAAAAGGGTATGTGTGTTGAAAAAAAAAAGAAAAGGTTCAAAAAGGAAAAAAAAAGATGAAAAGAAAAAATATTAAAAAAACATACCATATTGAGCACAGAAAGGCAATTACAGAGCGCATTTAAGATATCTAGGTTGGTTTTACCCATAGGATCCCAATTTTTAAACGAAATCATTAAGTTGGATTACCTAGGAATCAAGTTGTGAATGAACCTTTACACACACACACTGTGAGTCTGGCTTAGATGATTTATTTAAGGACTTGGATTCGAGTTACATTGAGTACTTTGAAAATTCTCTGATGTCATTACTAGGCATTATTTGAGAACAATAATATGTGTAACTATTGGGATTATTTCATTTTATTTTTGTATGATTGTATGTGTTTTTAAATGACATTTGTGGGTGTCATCACTGTAAGCCCTCACGAGACTATAACTCGTCCACTTAAAGGTTTGGAGACATTTTTCAGGATTTTATTTAGTTCGTATTTTACGCATAAGGACTCCGGGACTTCTCTATATAAACCCAATCTCGTCCAAAATCCTAAAGAGGAGAAGAGACAGAAAGAAAAAGAGAGAAAACACATAACAAATAAATTAAAATATATTTGAGATTTGAAGAACGAAGAAACTTAATACCGAACAAGATGTTGCTGCAATCTCTTCAGGCTATGTCTCTTTCTTCTATGGATAATTAATCTCCTAGGCATAGCTAAGGATGAACTCTTGTATTTAAACTATGATATTCATGTTGTTGATTTCTGAATGCTTTTTTAACGTTTAATACAATTGATGATTCATTGTTATTTATTATCTTTTGATTTATAATCCAGAGATTGTGTTTTACCAACTTGCATATAGGAATAGTCATGTTTCTTCTATGTGTGATTGGAGAACCCAGTTATGACTGGTAAAGTTATTTTATGAGTTAATCGTCTACTGCAGTATTACCTGTGGGTATATTATCGACGTTAGATAGGTCATAACGATAACTTTGTGTGTTGTTAACATAGAGAAAATAATTCATCGATTACCTTAGAATTTAATATGTTTGGAATTGAATATCTTCTGATTGTTGGTTTGGGATGTGAAACCTTCAATTGTGTAATAAAATGAATTAATAACTGAATATAGGAATTTGATACAAGAGGGATTCTCGACGCTTTACTGTTTCTCTCTATTGATATTTCCTGCATACTTTTCATAATATTTACTTTACATCACCAATTCAATTTATCTATTTTCATTAAGTTATTGCTAATGTTTTTTTTTAAGTAAATAAATTCGTTACAACCATCTCTCTGATGAATCGACACCCCAACTATACTGCGATATCCATAAGTACTTTTTGGGTGTAATCACGTGTGTACTGTTCACGCGTTGACAATGTACTATTTAATTTTTTTTTTGGTTTACAAAAGCAATTTCTTGTAAGCATCCGCTCTCTGGAAAACCAGAGAGTTGATGCAATTTGGGTATTTTGCCTATTTTGCTGCTAATCTTCCCTAAATATTTTTAAACACCCAAAATTTAATCTTTAACATCAAAACCAACATCAACTCATGTTAAAAAAAAATTATGTTTTTCAAAATATCAAATAATTTTAGAAAAACATAAATTTATTCAAAATATGCACATGCATAAACTTTGAATCTAAAATACAAACCAAACAAGAATCTCATAATGAAGTGACTCATGAATAATTCTAGGTCACTCAAGGCGGTCAAGTTATTCTAGAATAGTAGTCATAACTCCAAACTATCATCTGGAGTTCTAAACTTTAATCTTATGTTCCATATCCAACATGAATATTTTGACCCAATCACAAACATATAGTGTTTATGCTTCCAAAGCATCAATACATAATTCATTAGCCTAATTTCATTTTCAAGCTATATTATTGTGTATCAAATACAAAAACATAGCTTATTAAAGAAGATCAAACTTACCTAGTAAGCTTGAACCAAAAGATCTAATCTTCTCCTCCTAGTTGAAAAATATAGAGAACTTCTAAAGCTTCTCTAAACACTTCTTTAGGCTAATTTCTCTTATGTTTTGCCTTAATGCTTACTTGCTTAAAAATTTACTCAAGCTTACCTTTTATAATGAAGCTTATACAATTTTTAGTTAATAAAAGGTTTAATCAACTTTTAAGTGGGTTTAATCTAATTTGTCAAAATATGCATAATTAGGTATGACTGATCACCTTTATCTACTACTTTGATTTAATCCAATTAAATATATAGGAAGTTTAACCAATTGATTAGTTCATTATCTACCACTTTGATTTAATCTTATTAAATCTAGATAAAGTTTAACTAATTTGATTAGTTCATTGTCTACCACTTTAATTTAATCCATTTTAGTCAAGCCAAATACACCTATTATTATATATTTTATAATTACCAAAATATCCTTCAATGGTAGAGATATTTATGAAATTATAACAAATCCCTTATGTGATTTTGGATTAATCCAATTAATCTAATTAGGTAGAAGTAAATAATTAATATTAAACCATTGGAACTGCAATTCCAATATATGACATGTGCTAGTCTTTTAGGTTATAGGAATTCGACCGTATTCTAAAACTAACGATTATGAATATTTACTTTAAGAATAGTTTATAATAGTAATATTATCCTAATGTCAGAGGTCGCAGTATCCAGTATTACTACATGACTATTTTAAAGTCAATGTCATTCTCAGCATATTTATATATCAAAAACAATATGCATAATGAAATTACCATTAACAAGGTTGAAATGAAAATATAGCTATTTTAATATAATATACAATACATTATTCGGATTGACGTTCAAAGCACCAACTCCAACACAATGCTCATTATCTGAAAGAAACTGGTATTTCCCATTTTCACTGCACCAAAGTCTTTTACATTATATGTTGTTAAGAAATCCTTGTGGGGGTGCGTGGTAAGATGCTGCAGTATCTACCACCCACTCAACATCTTGAGTTGCGGTGTGAAGGCATGTCTCTTCCCTGATTGAGCATATGGATACATCTTCTGAGACAACTATCAGTGTCTATGCATCGTTGTTCTTTGGATGGGAATTGTTTTGATCTTGTTCTTGTTGTAGCCTTCTGAAATTCTTCTTTTAGTGGTCTTCTATGCCACAATAGTAGTACTTGTAAATAGGTTTTCTTCTGTCTGTATATTTACCTATACTTTTGCTTCTATCTCTCCCTCTACCTCGGTTTTTATTTCATTATCTTCCTCGATTCTCCGTGACTAGGGCTTGTGTCTGATCTGTGTCCATGTCTTTTCTTCGGGCCTCCTCATTTGACAATGCATCTTTTACCATAAGTATGGTAAGTTTGCCTCCTGGAGTCGAATCACTAAAAGTAACCACCAATGTCTCCCAGCTATCAGAAAAAGAACTGAGTGGTAGGAGGGCTTGTACATTATCTCTCAGTTACATGTCTATTGCAGACAACTAGTTCACCAGGCTTTGGAACTCTGTGGTGTGTTCTGCTACTGAAGTTCCACTCTTTAACTTTAAGTTCACCAAATGCCTCATTATTAAGGCTTTATTATGAGCTGTTTTGGCCTGGTACATACCTTTCAGCTTGATTAATATTTGGTAATCATCTATATCTAGTGCCACGTGGTGGAAGACATTATGGCTGATCCACTACCTAATTTGACCCAGAGCTCTGTTGTTGAGTTTGTTTCAATAACTCTCTTCGACGGAATCTGGTTTCACTCCCTTTTTCTCGATCACATCGTCCAGATCTTTATAGTACAAATAATGTATCATTCAAGGTCTCTAGAGAGAGTAATTAGTTATCGTCAGCTTAATCATTGCACTTGAATGTGAATCTTCAAGTTCTATTTTAAGTTTAAGATTTAAAATGAAAATATGATAAAAAAATAGGGTTGATTTTCACAAATCAAAGGTCACCATTACGTCTGAAATGGTTAAAAATTATAGATTTGACTCTTCATTGGTCCAAATCTGACACCGATGCTGATTTATAAATTTCGGAAACTTATTGGGGCCAAATTATCAATTCCATGGACTTCAGGGGGCTCAATAAAATTTATCAATCACACTGATGTGGCTGATGACTGTACTAGAAATTATAACTTGACGATGACATGTGATGACATTGCAGCTAACTATACCGAAAATACTGACATGGCTGATGACCGTATCGGAAATGCTATCATGGCAACTGACTGTACGGACAATCTAAAGTGTCGATGACGTGTGAGATGACTGTACCGGAATTGATTACATGGCTCTGACATGGAGAACATGTGTGTCGTCTTCAACCTTTGGAGCTCGTGCAGAGGGTGATGCACGTGACGACACATGAAGAGTGCTCTGTCTGGCGGGTTCGGGCTAGTCTGGCCTCCGTTTGATCACCGGAAAAACCACCATGCTCGTCTCGACGTGAACAAACTGATGATATACTAAAAATTATTTTATGAGGACTTTCTCGAAACCTGAATTACCGAACTGAGTTCCGTTCTTCGATTTTATGACCATAATATATAACCAAAGCTCCTCATACCACTTGTTGTGATTCTCTGACCACTGAGAGTGTTTATGAGGAAAATTTACTTTCTATTACTACTTGAATATAATTTACAAAAATTATAAATTTTGCTACAAAAACCTCACAATTCACTTTTTAAGCTCTCTTAACATGGAGCTTAATATTTTTTTAGATGCTTGAACTCTCAAATGAGAGCTCAATTTATAGGCAATGACTTGCCTTCTAACTCAATAAAAATTTGTGGGATGGTTGCCATAATTTCCACTAATTGAATGATGTTTATGGGAGGTTCTATCAAAATTATTAATTGATTAATGGTGGTTGTAACAATCAATTATTCACAAATACATGTTCACTTGGCCAGACTATGGTAATTTTGTGCTTTTTTTTACTGTTTTTTAAAGTTTGGATTTTTGTTTCTTTTTAGAAAAGAAAGATGAATTTTGTTTGCGTTTATGTTGTTTATGTTGATGGTGTTTTTGGGCACTATGATATTTAAAGCAGCACGACGAGGATAGAAGGGTAATTCCCTACTTGGGTGAGATCGTTACAGCCAACCCGACCACTTTGCAATAAAAGAACAAGCACCTTACGGTTTCAAACCGACCACAACATATATAGACCGAGCACTTTATGACCGGTAACCGAGCACATTTCTGTTCAGATAACCGGGCACTATAAGGTCGACAATAGCATTCTCAGTACAAAGGACTATCATGACCGACCTCATGAAGACCGACCAGATGGCGAGATATGCTCAAGAAGATGACACCCTATTCTTGCGGATAAGATAACAAGTTACCCTACTTTCACAAGGAAAAGTAATGAGTCAGAATCCAAAAAGAAATAAGAAAAGTGAAGGCAATATTAGACTAGGAATCCTTGCAAGAGGAGGACACTGATTCGACCAGGAATTCTTATACAAATAGGAGTCTGATTTCTGTACTATTATAAATAGGAGGGCAGAGTATGTGTAATGGCATCAGAATGATCAAGCTCTGACTTGTAAAAACAAAAAGAGATCTGAAAAGCGTGCTTGAGTAATAAAAAATATCATCATGTTTGTGTCCGTGGACGTAGGTCGGATCCAAATCCACCGAACCACGTTAAATCCCCTTGTTGATTGGTGTATTTATCTGTTTTCTGCTAAATTTGCCTTGGTCCCCCATAACCAAACAAATTCACTATTGAAGGAGGATTTCCTCGGGAGTGATATTCCCATATTGCCCTGAGACCAAAATCCACCGTCAACAGTTGGCGCCGTCTGTGGGAACCAAACAAAAAGCAACTCGCGTAGTGAGACAATGGCGGAAGGCGGAAACCACCAATCATCAGGGAGCTCGGCTGCAGATTGGATGGAAAGATCGAAGAGAACCTAAGGAAAGAAAGGGAGGAAAATCAAACCCTGCTAAAAACCATAGTAGACCCGGTTGGAAAAGATAGAAGGAGCGCACGACGGGAAATTCGAGACCGGGACTAGCCGACGAAGGAACGAAATAGCAGAGGAAAAAGAATTGTTGATACAAGTGAGGACGACAGACCCCGGAGGAGGGGCCCCTACGGGGTAAGATCTGTGGTGGTTCAGAAAGATTCCCAAACTGAGGACATGTGGGAGGAAGAGGATGACAAATCGTCACCAGACTCCTCCTATGATAGCCCTCACAACACCAGGAGAAGAGGGAAAGAATATGACGAAAGAGCGCGGGAAGATACCGGACCTGAGAAGCACCACGCCCAAGACAACAGAAAGAGAGGAAACCGCAGAGGCGGCATGGAACCAAAGACAGCAGCATGAAATCTTGGTTACGGGAGGAGCTAGCCAGATGGGGAGTATTCCCAATACAGACATAGGAGATGCCCGGGACGGTAAAGATGAGTCCCCCCTCACAGAAGAAATAAGGTCAGAAAAATTCCCAAAAAGATTCAGCATGCCAACCATGGCGCCATACAAGGGCCATACCGATCCCAAAACCCACATCGAAGGCTTCGTCCTACTAATGGAGGTACAAGGGGTAACAGGGGACGCCATTTGCAAAGTGTTCCCCAACTCTTAACTCTAGCCGGACCGGCCATCCTATGGTATAGAAGCCTAGCCCCAAGAAGCATCAGCAGCTTCACACAACTCAGAAAGTCATTCATACGGCACTTCAAGGGGGCTTGTGTCCCCAGAAAGACAATTGGAGAACTAAGACTTATGAAACAAGGAGACGATGAACCTTTGAAAATATTTATTGAAAGATACCACAATATGGTACTCGAAGTCGGAGGGTATGAATCCCCCGAGGCCCTGGAAAGCTTGAAGGGAGCCTTGAAAGTCGGGAGGCTATGGACCCACCTAAGGATCCAAGACACCCGGACTACGCAACCGCCCTGGAGGTGGCCCGAAAATTCGTTCTATTAGAAAACGAGGAGAAAATATCCCGAAAAGGGAACACCATCAGAGAAAGGACCACAAGGGAGGGCGCCCCCCGCCGTGTAGAAAAAGAATCCAGAAGACCACCCCCAAAACACAAGGAGTTCAAACCACTGCACCGAGACAACCAAGAGAGAAGGGCGCCGACCCAAGTAAACCATGTGGTCGGAGAAGATGCATACATTCCCCTAAAGAAACCACTGGGCAAATTGTCATGGAGACCCAGGGAAAGGCCTCTTAGTAGAACCCGACCAAAGAAGATTTCCCCGGACAAAGGAACCAAAAGGCTTATTGCATACATCACAACTCCAGAGGACATGCAACGGACGGATGTAAAGATCTGCGGGAACAGATGGAAGACCTAGCACGAAACGGATATCTGAAAAAATACATTGACCACGAAGTTATGACGGCCAGACAAAGAGCACGTGGCCGCCAAATCAATATCATCGCAAGAGGGAGAACACTGGCCGGAAACTCTAATCGGTCAAGGAAAGACTATAGCAGAACCCGAGGACCGGACGTCCTAGAAACAGAGCAGGTCATAGGGCTCCAGGGAAGCCGGTCGGTACCAATAATGTTTACCGCTGAGGAAACCCGAGGGGTAAGTTTCCCTCATGACGATGCATTGATAATCAATGCAGTAATTAGCGGGTCAGAAGTAGACAGAATCCTAGTGGACCCCGGAAGCGCAGTTGACATAATTTCCAGAGAAGCACTGGATGACCTAGGGGTAGAGTATGCAGCCCTGACCGACGATAGTACCCCCTATACGGTTTCGGAGGATCAGCCGTCATCCCACTGGGAAGGATACAGTTGGCAATGACAGTCGGGACATATCCCCGGACCCGGACAATCATGACAGACTTCACTGTAGTGGACTGCATGAGCAGCTACCAGGCCATCGTCGGACGACCTTTCATGATGAAAACAAAAGCCGCAATGTCCTGCTACCACCTAAAACTGAAATTCCCCACCCGGGAGGGGATCGGGATCGTATGCGGAAGCCAGAAAACAGCTCGCAGCTGCTTCGCAACTCTCTCACGAGAGACTCTCTGCATCCAAAGAAGATACCCGAAAACGACAAAGAAGCTTGGGTGAAGAAGAAAACAGAAACCCTGGGCCTCGGCCAAACAAAAATGCCCGACTCGCTGCAGCTGAGGAGACAGAAGAAATAGAACTTTACGGGCCAGGAAAAAGCATAAAGATAGGGGGAGGCCTGGACAAATCTCTACAACAAGATCTACTAGAATGCCTGAAAGAATACCCGGACGTCTTTGCCTGGGGATACAATGACATGCCTGGGATCGACCCAAGATTCATCAATCACCGCCTAGCAGTAGACCCGTCACGCAAGCCGGTCAGGCAAAAGAGAAGGAACTTCAATCAAGAAAGGAGTAAAGCAATAGCAGCCGAGGTCGAGAAGTTATTAAAGGCAGGTCTCATCAGGGAGGCAAGATACCCAGATTGGGTATCAAACGTAGTGTTGGTCAGAAAAAACAATGGCAAGTGGCGAATGTGTGTCGATTTCACCGACCTAAACAAGGCGTGCCCAAAGGACAGCTTCCCTTTGCCGAACATAGACCAGCTAGTGGACGCCACAGCTTGTCAGGGATTACTGAGCTTTATGGATGCTTTCTCCGGATACAACCAAGTCAAAATGTGCCCTGCAGACGAAGAGAAGACCACTTTCATTACCGATCAAGGACTTTACTGCTACAGAGTGATGCCCTTCGGGCTAAAAAATGCTGGGGCAACCTTCCAAAGGTTGGTAAACAAAGTTTTTAAACCACTCATCGGCACGACAATGCTAGTTTACGTCGATGACATGATAACGATGTCGAAAGAACCAAGCTATCACATGGCCGACCTAAAAAAGACCTTCGAGCTATTAAGGAGACACAACCTGAAACTCAATCCAGAGAAATGTACCTTCGGGGTAGCCTCAGGAAATTTTTAGGTTACATGGTGAGTGCCCGAGGCATCGAAGCAAACCCACAGAAGATCCAGGCAATACTGGGCCTAAAATCCCCAAGAACAGTGAAAGAAGTACAAAGTCTGACCGGTAGAGTGGCTGCGCTCAATCGGTTCATATCACGAGCAACTGACAAATGCCACCCCTTCTTCAAAGTGATCCAAAAAGCAAAGAAGGATATCGACTGGACACCAGAGTGCGAGGAAGCCTTCCAGCAGCTGAAGCAGTATCTAGTACAGCCCCCACTCCTGGCAAAACCACTCCCGGGGGAAACATTATACTTATACCTGGCCGTTTCGGAGCGAGCAGTAAGTTCGGTACTGATACAAGAAACCGACAAGGTCCAGAAACCTGTTTACTACATCAGCAAAGCCCTCCTAGACGCCGAGACCCGATATCCAGTACATGAACTGGTCGCCCTTTCATTGATCACGGCAGCTCGGAAATTGCGGCCTTACTTCCAGGCCCATCCTATCAGGGTCTACACCGATCACCCCCTAAAACAAATTCTGCAGCGGCCAGAAGTTTCGGCAGACTAGTAAAATGGTCGGTAGAGCTAAGTGAACACGACATCTCCTACCTCCCGAGAGCAGCAGTGAAAGGACAAGCCTTGGCAGATTTTGTCGCCGAATTTACCGAACCCAGGTCCTGACGATAGAAGAAGACAAATGGGAGATGTCTGTAGACGGTTCCGCCAGCACACAAGGCAATGGCGCGGGAATCATCCTAAAAAAAACAACAGGAGAAGAAATCCCGCTCGCCCTGAAATTCGCTTTCGTAGCGACCAACAATGAAGCAGAATATGAAGCAATACTGGGCGGTTTAAGACTATGCACGGTACTGGGGATCCGAGATGTGGTAGTAAGAAGTGACTCACAGTTAGCCATTCAGCAGCTAAAGGGAACATTCCAAGCCAAAGAGCCTAGCATGATGGCCTATCTGACCGAAGTGAGAAAGTTAACCGGGAAAATGGGGGATGTACGCTTCGAACAAATCTCCCGAGAAGACAATTGTGAGGCAGACTCCTGGCACGGCTCGCCTCCTCAACAAAAGCCGAGCACCCCAGAATAATCCCTTTATTTACATCCGGGAAAGGAGCGTAGGGGAATCTGAAGTAGAAGTTCTAGATAAAGAAAGCAAAACATCATGGATGCAACCCATCAGAAAATATCTGGAAACAGGAGAAACACCAGGAGACAAAACGGAGGCCAGGAAGTTAAGATACAAAAGCACCAGATTCTCCCTAATCAACGGGGTACTTTACCGAAGGGGTTACTCAGTCCCCCTCTTAAGATGTCTAGCAGAAGAAGAGGCAAATTATGTGCTCAGGGAGATACATACGGGCATCTGCGGAAGCCACGCCGGGGGTCGCTCAATTGCTTTCAAAGCCCTAAGACAAGGTTTTTACTGGCCGACCATGCACCAGGACGGCATAGAAGTGGCCCGCAAGTGCGAAGGATGTCAGAAAAACGCAAATCTCCACCACCAACCAGCAGAACAATTAACTACACTGCTCAGTCCCTGGCCGTTCGCCCAGTGGGGACTAGACATCATTGGGCCAATGCCACGAGGGAAAGGACAGGCAAAATACGCCATCGTGGCCATAGATTATTTTACCAAATGGGTAGAAGCAGAGCCATTATCCACCATAACAGAAAAAAAAAAAGCCATTGAATTCCTAAAGAAAAATATCGTTTGCCGATTCGGAATTCCCCGAGCCATCATCACTGACAACGAGAAGCAGTTTGATAGCAAAGGCTTCAGAAACATCTGCGAGGACCTCCAGATCGCCCTAAGGTTCGCCACACCAGCCCATCCCAAGTCAAACGGACAGGTCGAGGCGACGAACAAGACCATCAAGGCTAACCTGAAAGCTCGGCTCGGATCCAGCAAAGGCCTATGGGTCGAGGAATTACCAGAAGTACTATGGGCACACCGGACAACCTATAAAGACTCCACAGGAGAAACCCCGTTCTCCTTAGCATACGGATATGAAGCTGTCATCCCAGCAGAAATCGGGGTGACCTCCCACAGGGTCCAGCACTACGAGAGCAAACAGAATGAAGGACTTATCAGAAACCACCTCGACCTAATCGAAGAGAAGAGAGAAAGATCAGCCATAAAAACAGCAATCTACCAACAAAGGATGGCCCGCTTCTACAATAAAAGGATTCGGACACGCACCTTCATCCCGGGCGACCTAGTGCTAAGAAGGGTCACCCTAAATACCCGAAGGCCAGAGGAAGGCTCGCTAGGCGCCAAATGGGAGGGGCCCTACAAGGTGGTAAAAGTAGTAAGGCCAGGAGTATACATCCTAGAACAGCTGGACGACACAAGATTAAAAAAGCCATGGAACGCCGAGATGTTGAGAAAATACTTCCAGTAAACTCCCTTCCTCCTTTTCGTTTGCAGCAAACAAATAAGGACAGAAATTCAAATACAGAGCCTCTCTCAAAATGACCCACAGAGAGTTGTAAGAAGGGCAGTATGTCCCCGAGTATAAATAAAAAACTTTCTTTTTTCACCCGCTCTTCTAAAAAAATAAACTTTCCAAAACCATATTCAAAAAACCCGGGGACATACTCAATATAATGGTCCAAAGCCAAAAGCACAAAACCCGCAACTACCCGACCACAGCTACCACCATAAAAAAGCACAAAGTCACACCAGAATCGTTCGACTCCATAAAAGCATTAAACAGTAAGGACGAAGGTAAATCAGAGTATAGATCCGTGAGAAGCATAGCACAGGGAGGGATGATACCCCTGTGGCGATTGCTTACTCCAGTATTACCGAACATAAGGAGGAATATGCCCTTAATGTTTCAATCGGCTCGGGGCTGGATTACGTTCCGCCGAGGCCTCTTCATTATTCATCTCGGGGCCGGATTACGTTCCGCCGAGGCCACTACGATAATCGGTCGGGGCTGGATCTTGTTCCGCCAAGTCATTGACTATCGGCTCGGGGTCGGGTTACGTCCCACCGAGTCACGCTTATTGGCCTGGGGACGAAACATTCCCCCAGAACCAAGTATCTCTCTTGGCTCGGGGTCCTCAGGGGCATACTCGATGCATAGGATCCGTGAGAAGCATAGCACAGGGAGGGATGATACCCCCGTGGCGATTGCTTACTCCAGTGTTACCGAACATAAGGAGGAACATGCCCTTAATGTGTCGAACACTCTTTTGATCCTCACCTACCCGATGTAATGGATCCGTGGGAAAGCATAGCACGGGGGGTGATGACACCCCCGTGACGATTGCTAGCTCCAGTGATGCCGGACCTAAGGAGGAATATGCCCTTAGTATCCCGGACACTCTTAGATCCATTCATCATTTTGGATCCGAGAGAGGTGCAGCACGGGGATGCGTTGTGCCCCTGTAGCGTGTGCCTGCTCCAGCGTGGTAAGGAGGAGCCCTCATACAATACACAGGCTCCACAGTGACCCGACGTGTAGAAGATGTGCCATCACCATTCAAACGCTCTACTGATCCAAATCCTGGTTCGCCGGGACACTGAATTGAAAGATTCAGAATTGTGTTTTGGAGACCTCGGACAGGACGCTGTCTTGAGGCATCCATGTTGTTGTTTATACTTGCAAAAACATTTTTGGGATAAGTGCTAAGTCACTCCCACCTTTTAATATTATTTTCCAAGTTTTGTTTTTGTTTTTCGCCGGACTGGCAAGAGGACGCCCATGCCGGATTTGGTAGGGCTTCAAAAGGTTGATTCACTTCCCTTAAAGTCCCAAAGATTACCCGTCTCAGGGCTGGATTTCATTCCGCCGAGACCATTAGACTGATCGGCTCGGGGCTGGATTTTTCATTCCGCCGAGACCATTAGACTGATCGGCTTGGGGCTGGAATTTCGTTCCGCCGAGACCATTAGACTGATCGGCTCAGGTCTGGATTAGTACCGCCGGGGCCAATTGGCCAGTCAGCTCGGGATCGGGTTACGTCCCACCGAGTCGGTTTTCTTTGGACTGGGGAGGTAACATTCCCCCAGACCAAGCGTTTTCCTCAACTCGGGGTCGGGTTACGTCCCACCGATCGGTTTGGTCTTCTTTGGACTGGGAGGTAACATTCCCCAGAGCCAAGTGTTTTCCTCAACTCGGGGTCGGGTACGTCCCACCGAGTCGGTCTTCTTTGGACTGGGGAGGTACATTACCCAGAGCCTAGTGTCTCCCTCAGCTCGGGATCAGTTTACATCCCTCCAGCTCATTGTTGTCCCCCACGGAGGGTCTCAGTGGTTCGGATAACAGGATGTTGGTTATTATCTAGGTCCCAAGATCAAACAAGACATGAAAACAATGTGTGAACACATCAACGGAGATAGCGGAATACTCACATCGATCGGTTGAGTCGATTTGGAGACGAATCAAGCCCAAAAGCCACTGCCTTGCACGCCCACTGCAACAGTCCACTGCCTCCAAAACAGATTTTGAGTTGAGAAACGGAGCTCCAAGCTTCGTCAAACGGATCCCGGCTCATGGGTGAACCTCCCTACCACCTTCGCAAGACTCGTAAGTGTGCTAGCACTTGGATTTTCACCATGAAAACCCACTTCGGCTTCCCTTCATGCTCACGGTTTTTGGCTTCAAAAACAGTTCACATTTTGTGTGTTTGGCGTGAGAGAAGAGAGAAATGAGAGAAAGAATTTTGTGTAATGGTTGTTGTGAAAAGCTTTTCCAAAAGGCTTTATATATTTTCCAAGAAAAAATAATTTAAAACCAATTACAATTGATTTAAATAAAATCAAAAGTAAAAGTTTTCCCTCCAAACACTATTACACCAACTTACATCAACTATTCACATGTCACTTAAAAAAGTAATGTGATGCAAGTCAATCCATCAATCCATCAATCAATCAATCAATCAATCAATCAATCACTCAAAGTGACTTTTGATTTGACGCTTGATGTGACGATTGATTTGACGCTTGATGCGACTTGCGTTGCCGCACTCGAATTCGAAATACGAATGCGCTCGCAATCACACTCGGGCTCGGGTTCGCTAATTCCAATTAACGATTTTTCCGTCGCGTCGTATTAAATGATTACGCCTAGCGAATTCACTATTCACGTCGCTAACGAATTAATTCTAAATTAATTCGTTCGCCCGAATTAAAATCTAATTTTAATTCCGCGTCGAAATCTAATTTCGTTTAATATATCGAATATATTAATTTTTACCGATTATTCCAAATTAATCGTTATCTCTCTCTAGACGATATTTTATCCTAGATAAAATATCTCCGTAATTAATCCTAGATTAATTTTCTCTCTCTTCTATATAATCCCAGATTATTCAAGAGTGCGAGTTGTGCGTCATCGGTGGATTATCGGGAAGCGACCCATGAGATCCCCGGATAAGTTGGCAGTAAATACGGTCGTCGGAGTATCCGAATCACGTACGTACCAAGTACTACGTTCTACCGATTTACGAGACAAGGTCGACTCCTAGCAAAGCACCAAGTCTACCCAATTCTCCGGACATATCCATTTAAGAATATTAAGATCTGTATCAAGCGTAGTATACCATTGTATTGTGTATCGGCCCAGTATCGGATAGTCACGTGCTAGGGCTGGGGCTGGATAAGTGTCTACCCCGTCCGAAGCACATATCGGATGTCTGGTAACATAGTCTCTATAATCGGATATTCATGACCTGGTCACAATATCCCGATTGGTTGCGCAACACTCAAGAGCACTAGTACCGTATCCTGCGTGACATCATCTCCATATGACTGAAGTGATACTTCCGTCTTGACATCACACCCAATACACTACGACTCTCTGATAAACCCAGAAGTGGTGTACGCAGAACCGGTTAAAGCCTGTACCACCAAGACCAAAGTCTATCGATTATCGTAAGTATTAGCGATGTAAGTCTCAGGTTAAGACTATACACACCTACCTTGATTTCGGCCTCCCATAGACACATAGTCATAATACCAATGGGATTCCGAGGGGTCTATCCAGAGCGAAGCTGTTTCCCGTACCATCGGTGAAACACGACCTCCTATCGCACTTGCATAAGTATCCAATACTTATATATATGAGAACTATGCCGTTGTGCCCTCACAACGCACACAAGTGCAATACTAGCCTATTCCGCATTATCGATGTCCAGTCTCGATAATACTCCGGCTAGGGATATTTAATGATTAATCCTTCGGGGACTGATACTGTCTCATATCATTCTCAGTCCAGGAACTAATCATAGGGACCTCTCTTCATTTATATATCTATGGTGATCTAATCACAAATGATGAGAGTGCAATTTCCTTGTCACATAGTTAATTTGCTACAACAACACAATGATCTGTGCAAATAGTGACGCTATGGGTCATTTTGTCCAACAATCTCCCACTTGGCACATAGCCAGTCACTCAAGTGTCCCACACCCGAACTATGTACGGTTCGCTCAAATTGCTGAGGAAAGGTTTTCGTCAGCGGATTTGTTGATTATCGTCTGACGCGATTTATACGATCATCACATCGCCACGATGTATGATCCGAACGAATCAGATGATATAGAAGTATATATCTGGATCGTCGATGAGACCTTTAATTCCTTAGCCTGTGCTGACGCCTAGCTCAGCTGCTAACAGAACTATATCTAATCTAATTAGATTTATTTTCGATCCAAATGGCTTCTATTGCTGCCTCAGCTGCAGCAATAATCCGCATTTGTTGTTTATTCGGCAACAGTTATCTTGCTCGGAATATTTCCAGCTCACTGTCCCGTTATTCAAACTTTATAGTACCGTAGTATTTATTGTTTGGAAACTTGCAGCAGTGATCCCAGTCACTTCAAGTTCTCCTTCTCCATAGTTTAAGACAACATCTTTAGTTCTCTCAGATACTAACAGATGTTCTTAACTTCAATCCAGTGACTATCACTTGGATTGACCTGATGTGACTCCATATGCTCGAAGCGTATGAGACACCAATACAAGTACATTTTAAATGTACAATTTCCCAGAGAGTGTTAACAACTCCAAATCTATCCCAGTAGATCTTTATTCCTTGAATAAAGGTTGTTACTCCCCGAATTCTACGGAGAATTTCTATTGAAAGCCAAGCTTTCACAATTGCTTTATGGGAATTTCACTGTCAGTGCTCTCCCACTAACCTCCTTATATACACAAGAATTATTTCGTTTTGAGTCAAATCATAAACCATTATGATTATTTCAAAACGTCAGTTCCAAGAACCTTATGCTTGCATTAATCCAAACATGGATCGAATAACCCGCAAACCTTGTTTGTCGGTTATACAAAATCGTCAGGATGTTGTAAACATCCTCCAAAAGGTTTCCTTTTCAGGAAAGCGATTTTGATTTGTAACTGACACATTTCATAAATGAAATACGCAGTTATCAACAAGCATCTTCAAAATGGATTTACCATGGCAACAGGTAAAAGGTTGAACCGTTATTAACACAATGTTGATAACGATACCTTTCCGTCAAAAGCCCAGCTTTGTACGTTGGTATGTTGCCTTCCATGTATGTCTTCCTTGAAGACGTTTAATGTACCAATAGGCACAATGCCTTGTGGTACAACAACTAGTATCCAAAATAGTTGTTATACATGGAATCCATTTCGGACTCATGGCACTTTGCCATAATAGGGAGTCGATACCTCGTATCACTTCCTCAAAACGTAGTCGGTGGATTACCTTCATAAGATTGACATCTTTATGAGGTTAGATCAGAAACCCATACCCTAGGTTGTTTTCTGACTCTATCCGATCTACGAGTTCTTGTGTATTTGAAGATTAATGGTATAGATTCATCATAGATGAACTATTTGTGTTCCATTAAGGACTTCGTGCCTTGAACAGTATTACTCCGATTTTCATCGAGTATCACTATCCTCCCACTGACCACTGCATATCGGTATTCCTCTCAGGAAAACCGCATGGTGAGCAACAATCACATTGTTCTCATGTGAGATTTATAAGTACTATACTTAAGGTTTCCCTTAGGATAACCTATATTGGCACTTATCCAATTTGGGTCTTTAGTTTGGTATCATCCAAACGTTATGCCTGGCATACCCAAATTATCAGGAATGAGAAACCTCGTTTCTTCCCTGTTCATATCCTATATGACATCTGTCAAACAGATTTATATGGAACCTTATTCTAAATAAGTTTTGCACTGTTAATACATATCCTATTGAAGGAAACAGTAGCTCAGAGCGACTCGTGATAAACCTTATCATGTCCAACAAAATTCGGTTTTTAGTTCGGACACACCGTCTAACTGACGTGTCTCGGGAGGAGTCCTCATATGAAAGAATACCGTACTCTTTCATGTACGTATGAAACTTACTGCTTAAGTATTTTCCATTACGGTCTTACCGTGGCGGAATAATACTATAGCCGATCTGTTTTTTCTACTTCGTGTCGAAACTTTAAAGTTTCCGATTTGTGTTCTTCAAAAGAAACACATAACCATAACGTGATGCCACATCCGTTAAGGTCACGAAATATTCATGTTCACATCTAGCCTAGCTAGATATGGGCCCACTAACTTCACCATGAATAGGGCTAACAGATCGGTGGCCCTTATACTATTACCAAGTAAATAGTATTTTAGGTACTTTACCTAATAAACTAGATTCGCAGACCTTATTTGAATAGTCAAATCAGTCCTAGTACCCACTCTTCAAAAGTGTGGATATACGAGTCTCGTTTAATTGTGTCCTAGACAACAATGCCACAAATAAGTCTCTATTGATCAAATCAATTTGAGCTATTTATTTGTCATTTTATATGTTTGAGATTTTATTTATATTCAAAATATAAATTCTGTTATTTACATCTAATGTATTTATCTCAGTATCATCTTTATATAATAAAACACTTAGTGTTCTAGAATATAAAGGTTTTATCCCGAACGGATTAAACACTGATATAGAGATAATGTCTCTAGTCAAACTAGTTACATTATAACAGTTCCTAATTTAAGTACATACCCAAAGGGTAGTTCCTAAACTTAGGTATCTACGGTCGAAACAGCGACTTTCGTCCCGTTTCCGATTCGCAGAGAAATCTCGGCTTGAAGTCAGTATCCAGCTCATAGCGGATTCTGAACATCAATACATATATTTTATGTACCACACTAAGTATTTAAAATCCAATTTCAATACTAGTAGTGAACATAACTTTGACAAATATTTTTAAAGTTAGAGCCTCGCCTTTCTTTAATTCCTTCGTGTCTTCCATATCCAAATGGTAGTCACTTTGGGATATGTCAATTATCTTTTCAATATTTCACAAACCTTTGGCCAAGCCTTGGGTTTCGGAATATCGAAATGATGTGCACCTTGTGCAACTCGCCCAATTGCAAACTTTGACTTTCTCCACTAGAATAGTCAATCAATTCTCTAAGAATTATTAATTGCATTTTAATACTTTTAAATCTAAAGATAGATTTATGATAAGTATATTAATTAAGCACTAAAGTCATCATCACATAAATCTTCCAAAGATTTTATGCTCTACTTTGCTTAATTATGGGCCTAGTATAATAAGTTATTTTATCAAATAAATAACCTATTATTAATTCCCAATTGAAAATTAAATCATTTAAAACATTTAATCCAAGGATTATATATTTTAAATATTCAACTTTTCAATTCTTTCTTGATTTCAATAGTCCAACTATTTAATCAATTTAATAAGGTACTATTATTATAATGATTACAATAATCCAATTATTTAATCAACTATAATTTTAATATGATTACTATAATCCAATTATAAAATCAACTATCATTTTAATTCAATTATATTGATTACTATAATCCAATTATAAAATCAACTATATATTGAATGAGTTTGTATATAGTCCAACTATATATATTTTTAAAACAACATAAAATATTAGTCCAACTAATACTTTTGATTAATATGACGAGTAAAATATAGATGAGCGCGTTTAGCGAGTATTCGAACGAATGTTGCAAATTCAATACTTGCCTCCCACTATTTTTCGTCGAGCCTCTAACCCTCTGTCGAGTACTCGGGAAACCGTGTTTCCTAGTGGGCTAGGATCCCGTTAAATATCACACAATCTTGACTTTGGCCAACAAATTGTATGATAATTAACTAGGTAGATCTCGAAGATCAATTGGATCTCATCCAACTCCTAGATCCAGTAGGTGGACATCCAAGTCCCAAACATATATCTTATATATGCCTATATATCGAATATATACCCTAACCTTTTTCCTCTGAATCAACTAGGCCTTGGCTTTGGCACAACAAACCTAGTGATCCCAGTCAAGCGCGGACCCATTGACATGGAAGCTTCGTAATCAATGTCAATGGACAAGAAGTGGTCTTGACTTTGGCCAACAAACCACAACTTGGACACGACACCGATATGGAACAAAGCCTCGTGATTAAAACACATCTTCGACGGACAAGGGCTTGACTTTGGCCAACAACCCCTGCCAATCTCGGATCTTGAGTAAGAATCACTCAATGGAAGGAAAATAAACGCTTGATATTTAACGAGGGTTTTTCGCGTGCAAATTGGCTACCAATTTAATTATCTTTGTTAAGGTCTCATCATCATACACCCTTAAACATGCATTCTAAATACATAATAAAGCGAGTATGAAATAAATAATAATGATATGCGGATGGATACTTTACACATTGATCCTAGATCAAATCTCTCCCTTTCTCACTCAAGCTAGCACTTGTATTACTTCTACCCGTTACACTACACTTCTAAAGAAACCTCATTTACATGGAGGGGAATAGGTGAGAAGAGAATACAAAGAGAATGAAGGTGATAAGGCTGGACACGCAGGTCCAATTTAATAAATCGAATTTATTACAACAATTTCTAAAATTGCCCACCCATCTAATATCCATCCGATATACATTATTCATTCAACACAACCACGTATTCACACACATAAGCATGCTATCAATCAATCTAATCAAATTAATTAATCTGATAATTAAGTGATCATCCAATGTTCAAACAACGATTTGATTTTGTTCGAGTCAAACTCGTTTTTGCGAATAAGTACTTAAAGTACGAATTCATGAATTAAATTAAACTACATCATTAAATCTAATTTAACATGTATTTAATACTAATTCACTATTCAATTCCAAATTAAATATTACACTTTATTTAATAAACCTTTTACGATTTAAATTCCAAATTTAATCGTAACGCGTCTCAAAGACCGATTAACGTCCAACGTCAATTCAATTAAAGTCCAATGGGCTTTTAATTGATTTCTTAAGGCGTGGACTTTTGGTCAACTCGGGTCAAACCGATAACCAAAGTCCAATCCGGGATTTACCCCATAAGCCCATAAATCAATCTTGGCCCATTAGGCCCAATTGAACTTTAAAGGTTCATTAGTCGCATTTGGGCTTTATGGTTAAGGTTTTGGGCCCAATTGGATCCAATCCATTTGGCCTAAACCCAACTTGATAAAATCAAGCCCAATAGGCCCAATTACAACATTAGAAGCCCAAATCCAATTAAGCCTAAATAATTAAATACATAAATCCAATTTAGCAATTTAATTACCTAAAGTGTATAATATGATTAATCACCTAAATCAACATTTCCAAAACATCAAATTAGTCCAATTAATCATACTCAATCATCATTATATGTCCAACACTATAATGAAAAATCAAACCCATTTACATGCTTCTTTAGTCTCGGCCAAGGGAGGGATTTTTGTCCGATTGGTTTCAATCCAATTAACCCACAATCGACATTAAATCACCATCCACTTTGATTTCATACACATCCAATGTCACAAAATCAAAATCACCAAGACATTAGGGCAATAATTCCAATTCGGCCAAGGTGAAAATTTTGGGGATTTATGTTCAATTTAAAATCCAATCCAATTAGTTTCAAATTAACATTATCCTTAATGATTCCAACTCATCAAATGAATCAAAAACAAAAATTCCAAGAATCCAAAATTCATATACCATTCGGCCAACATGATATATTTGGGGAAAATTGTTCAAAACATTTTTTCTTGAAATTGATCAACCAATCTTCAATATTACATATACTAAGCATACTCAATCATCCAATTTAATCAAATCATGCTCAAATACAAAATACCCAATTTAAGCCCTACATTTTTCATGCTTGAACCTAAGCTCTTGATGCCATTGTTGGTTATTATCTAGGTCCCAAGATCAAACAAGACATGAAAACAATGTGTGAACACATCAACGGAGGATAGCGGAATACTCACATCGATCGGGTTGAGTCGATTTGAGACGAATCAAGCCCAAATAGCCACTGCCATTCACGCCCACTGCAGCAGTCCACTGCCTCCAAAAACAGATTTTTGAGTTGAGAAACGGAGCTCCAAGCTTCGTCAAACGGATCCCGGCTCATGGGTGAACCTCCCTACCACCTTCGCAAGACTCGTAAGTGTGCTAGCACTTGGATTTTCACCATGAAAACCCACTCTGGGCTTCCCTCATGCTCACGGTTTTTTTTGCTTCAAAAACAGTCCACATTTTGTGTGTTTGGCGTGAGAAGAAGAGGAGAAATGAGAGAGAAGAATTTTGTTTAATGGTTGGTGAAAAGCTTTCCAAAAGGCTTTATATATTTTCCAAGAAAAATAATTAAAACCAATTACTTAATTGATTTAAAAATAAAATCAAAAGTAAAGTTTTTCCCTCCAAACACTTTACACCAACTTACATCAACTATTCCATGTCACTTTAATAAAGTGATGTGATGCAAGTCAATCCATCAATCCATCAATCAATCAATCAATCAATCACTCAAAGTGACTTTTGATTTGACGCTTGATGTGACGATTGATTTGACGCTTGATGCGACTTGCGTTGCCGCACTCGAATTCGAAATACGAATGCGCTCGCAATCACACTCGGGCTCGGGTTCGCTAATTCCAAATTAACGAATTTTCCGTTGCGTCGTAATTAAATGATTACGCCTAGCGAATTCACTATTCACGTCGCTAACGAATTAATTCTAAATTAATTCGTTCGCCCGAATTAAAATCTAATTTTAATTCCGCGTCGAAATCTAATTTCGTTTAATATATCGAATATATTAATTCTTCGATTAATTCCAAATTAATCGTTATCTCTCTCTAGACGATATTTTATTCAGATAAAATATCTCCGTAATTAATCCTAGATTAATTTTCTCTCTCTTCTATATAATCCCAGATTATTCAAGAGTGCGAGTTGTGCGTCATCGGTGGATTATCGGGAAGCGACCCATGAGATCCCCGGATAAGTTGGCAGTAAATACGGTCGTCGGAGTATCCGAATCACGTACGTACCAAGTACTACGTTCTACCGATTTACGAGACAAGGTCGACTCCTAGCAAAGCACCAAGTCTACCCAATTCTCCGGACATATCCATTTAAGAATATTAAAGATCTGTATCAAGCGTAGTATACCAATGTATTGTGTGTATCGGCCCAGTATCGGATAGTCACGTGCTAGGGCTGGGGCTGGATAAGTGTCTACCCCGTCCGAAGCACATATCGGATGTCTGGTAACATAGTCTCTATAATCGGATATTCATGACCTGTTCACAATATCCCGATTGGTTGCGCAACACTCAAGAGCACTAGTACCGTATCCTGCGTGACATCATCTCCTATGACTGAAGTGATACTTCCGTCTTGACATCACACCCAATACACTACGACTCTCTGATAAACCCAGAAGTGGTGTACGCAGAACCGGTTAAAGCCTGTACCACCAAGACCAAAGTCTATCGATTATCGTAAGTATTAGCGATGTAAGTCTCAGGTTAAGACTATACACACCTACCTTGATTTCGGCCTCCCATAGACACATAGTCATAATACCAATGGGATTCCGAAGGGTCTATCCAGAGCGAAGCTGTTTCCCGTACCATCGGTGAAACACGACCTCCTATCGCACTTGCATAAGTATCCAATACTTATATATATGAGAACTATGCCGTTGTGCCCTCACAACGCACACAAGTGCAATACTAGCCTATTCCGCATTATCGATGTCCAGTCTCGATAATACTCCGGCTAGGGATATTTAATGATTAATCCTTCGGGGACCGATACTGTCTCATATCATTCTCAGTCCAGGAACTAATCATAGGGACCTCTCTTCATTTATATATCTATGGTGATCTAATCACAAATGATGAGAGTGCAATTTCCTTGTCACATAGTTAATTTGCTACAACAACACAATGATCTGTGCAAATAGTGACGCTATGGGTCATTATGTCCAACACAGGAAACATAAAGAAAAAGAAAAAAAGAAAGAGATAAGAAAAACACATAAAGATATATATATATATATATATCAAGATACAACATATAATATTGTTACAAAATTTAAGTATACACAGGGCCCCGTCCGGGTTACCCTTTCTCAATCGCCTCGGCCTCAAGAACGGGAACAGCAGCTTCGACCTCGGCAGCATGGGAGACCTCTACTTCAGGAAAAGGAGGAGGAACCTCAAGATAAGCTTCCCAGGAACAGGAATTTCAGGTCGCCCTTCTTGAAAAATCTGGGAGACCGGAGCAATCGAAATCGGGTCGGGATCCATCACCTCCTCGGAAGAAGGGGGAGCCACTTCCAGAACTCCTCCTCAGAAATTTCCCCCTTGCAAAAACTGATAGCTGCGTAAATAGGATCCATGTTCAGACCTGGGAGTACCATCGGTATTAGTTCAGCACAATCACCAACCCCTTCAAGACGGATAGCATCCTTCTCGGCCTCAAGCTCGGCCTCTTTCCTCTCAAGATCATCCCGAGCCCGTGCCATTTGTTCATCATTGGCCTTCAGTTTGGCCTCAACACTTGACACCCTCACTCTCAAAATGCCAATCTCAGGTTGGGCGGCCTTCAAATCCTCCCTAGCGGTGTCGGCAAGTTTTCGCTCCAGCCCAGCAGCAGCCTTAAGAGCCTTATTTTTTTTGAAGGTCTCGATCGCAGTCAGCTCTTGATTCTTTATCACCTCATCCCTTTCGGCCAGTTTAGCCTCCACCTCTGTAAGGCGATTCTGAAGTCTCTAGGCCTGACCACCCTCAGACAATAGACTCAAGAGGAGGTCCTTATTTTTGGCCTGACCGCCCTGAACACAAGATGCGAGATAAGAAAACCGAAACCCGAAATCAGAAGGGAGAAGAGTGAACTACCTTCGCCATTTGGGAGCTCATCTCGGTCACCAAAGCCTCAGGAGAGATGTCCTCATATCTCGAAACCTCCCCCGGAGGAATCACCTCAGCCAGTTCATTAAAGGACGGCACTAGATGGGAAGTAGCATCCCGGATGTCTTCCCCCAAATCATCAACACCGAGGATCACAGAACCTTTTCGTTTCTTGGAGGAGCCCCCATACGATTTTTTCCCCCGATGGGCATCTTTTTTCTTGCCCTGGACGGGCTCCTCCTCCGTCTCTTGAACCAACTCAGTCTCCTCTGCCCCGAACTGACGCCTCTTCTTCCTAAAAGGCTTCGGTGGATTAACCAGCCGAGCAGATCCTGATGACTGCGCACCAGAGGGAGAAGATAGACCCCGAGCAGCCGGCTGAACCTTCCCTTGAGACACTCTCCCAGCCTCGACAGATTCAGGATGTGCCCGGGAGGTTCCAGTTTCAGCATGACCGGCCTTCTTCATGGTACCGACCAACCTCTCGAGATACTTCGGCCTCTTTGACATGCCTGCAAAAAAGAAAAAGAAAACAAAAGAAAGGTTCATGACCTGAGTATATATAAAAAAAAAAACAAAAAACAAACAGGACATCAAACATGGTAAATAAACATGGAAGGCAGCTAGAAGATCAACAGACATCTACCTATCCGACCCGGGACTTTTGGAGGAACAACCCGAATCAAGCCGGACTCAACAAAAGCCGTATCATTTACCAATACCCTCCAAAGTCCAGCGTATCGCCGAGCCCAGGATACCCACCTCCGGACTTGGCGGGAAACCTTGGGAGCATCCCTCCAACAGGCTGGGAGAAATAAAAGAAGTCAGGACCCTAAAAAACATGAAGCTAAGAAGAAAGGACACATAAAAATGATAAGGAACCCCTAACCTCCCGATCTGAAGATATCAGGGACTGAAACATCCTGTTCAAACGATCTCAGAACCCGACCTCAATCCCAGTAGCCCAGAACCAAAGGTCTTTGAAATTCTTGTTGGAGTCAGGGAGTTTCTGGACAACATTGGACGAACTATCACAAGCAGAGAGGTAAAACCAACCGTGGTGAGTCTTTGGGTTGGACTTCAAATGATATAACCTCTTCACCTCTTCCAAAGAAGGTTCACCCAACCCCGCCCGGTGCTAAACCACATGTATGCCGGCCAAAATCCTCCAACTATTTAAACTCAGTTGACAGGGGGCAATCTCCATCTCGGCCAGCATCCAAGCAAAGTAACGTTGCATCGGCAACCGTAGTCCACACTCAAAGAAAGCAGGAAGAAGTGCCACCGAGCCCTCGTCAGGTTGACTAGCACGATCCATCGGGCCGGGAACTTCGAGGGCAATATCTATTGGGATATCGTATCGTTGCCGCAACAGCGCCAAATCGTCCTCAGTTATCTTGGAAGGCCGATTCATATCCAGAGCCGAGCTATCAAGATCACCGGGTTCTGGATCCCTCCAGGGGACCCTCTGGTGATAAGTATCTTGCTCAACTTCGGAAGGGGTAGGGGTAGTATCAAGGTCTTCCACACTGGGTGCCCCCGAACCCGAGGAAAGCTCTTCAGCATGGGGAGTTGAGGGTCTAGCAGGTTTTAAAGAGGAAGATTTGTTGTCAGACATTCCTGACATTCGAGGAAATGGAAAGGAAGGGGAATCAGTCTATAGTTAAAAACTACTCAGAGCTGCCGTCTTAGCTAAGAAAGTGGATTCTAAAGTGCCCTAAGCAAAATCCAGCAAGCCATAAATCATTCCCTAGCAACATTAAAAAAATAAACAAACAGATTCACAACACACAAAAGGGAAGAGGTCGTTCGGAAGACTTACTTGTTCTTTTCGGAAAGGCTAAAGGTTGTACAATACGGTTTGCCCGTCCCTTATGTTCACAAGTCACAGCGGAGAGAGAGAAAGAGAACTCGCGGTTGAGAGAAACTCCAAGAGCACTGAGTTGAACGAGTCACGGTTGGAGCATGAAAAAGTTTACAGGTAGGAAGGAGAATTTGCCAAAAAGGGTGCACAGTAGAAGTCTCGTCTTCTTGTGGTCCTGAATGAGACGCTCATGGCCGTTGGATCAAAAAAGAAACCCAGATCGACGCCAAGTGTCAACTTCAAAAGAGGTCTGCCAAAATTAAACGAACGGTTGAAGATCATCGCACTGTTAAGACGCCTCTCCACGGTCGATCCACTTCTTTTTCGGCGGGAACCCAACGGATGTTTGACAAGTGTCAAACTTAGGGAAAACCCTAAAGGTGATTTGATGGGCATTTAAAACGGACGTGACTATTGCGAGTCTCAAGAAAAGGCGTTTGAAAAGAGGCGACGAAGCATTTTGATTCAACACTGGGTCGACCCCCAACACAATAAATCGGCGCACCATCTTTATATAGTTCCCGGCACCAACTTGCACACTCGTTGGAACCGAGAACTAGGGGACAGATGTTGATGGTGTTTTCGGGCACTATGATATTTAAAGCAGCGCGACGAGGATAGAAGGGTAATTTCCTACTTGGGTGAGATCGTTACAGCCAACCCGACCACTTTGCAATAAAAGAACAAGCACATTACGGTTTCAAACCGACCACAACATATATAGACCGAGCACTTTATGACCGGTAACCGAGCACATTTCTGTTCAGATAACCGGGCACTATCAGGTCGACAACAACATTCTCAGTACAAAGGACTATCATGACCGACCTCATGAAAACCGACCAGATGGCGAGATATGCTCAAGAAGATGACACCCTATTCTTGCGGATAAGATAACAAGTTACCCTACTTTCACAAGGAAAAGTAACGAGTCAGAATCCAAAAAGAAATAAGAAAAGTGAAGGCAATATTAGACTAGGAATCCTTGCAAGAGGAGGACACTGATTCGACCAGGAATTCTTATACAAATAGGAGTCTGATTTCTGTACTATTATAAATAGGAGGGCAGAGTATGTGTAATGGCATCAGAATGATCAAGCTCTGACTTGTAAAAAACAAAAAGAGATCTGAAAAGCGTGCTTGAGTAATAAAAAATATCATCCTGTTTGTGTCCGTGGACGTAGGTCGGATCCAAATCCACCGAACCACGTTAAATCCCCTTGTTGATTGGTGTATTTATCTTTTTTCTGCTAAATTTGCCTTTGGTCCCCATAACCAAACAAATTCACTATTGAAGGAGGATTTCCTCGGGAGTAATATTCTCATATTGCCCTGAGACCAAAATCCACCGTCAACAGTTTACTATTAAGAAATGTTATATGATTGGAAGATTATTTGAAACTTGTGTTCTTCATTGTTCATTTTGATTTAATTCTTTGTTTGATTCTTGGAAGTTGGAATATAGATTGGAAAATAAAATTAGATGCATTAGTTAAACACATAACTGTTTAAAATTTCTCAGTAGTTTTACGAGAAGTTGTTATAATTTTGCTCCTTGTAAATTTGTGCCTTCCTTAACCAATCTAAACTTTTTTTGTGGTACGAGGGAATGTCTGCTTATTGTCTATTTATTATTTGACAGTGTTCTAAAACCCAGACGGCATCACAGTTGCTCCTAAATTATTGGGGACATGTGGTATTCTACTCATTCTGACGAATTTTCGCCACCAAATTCGACTATTGAGCGCCTCCAATTTCAAAATCAACAGTGAATCGTAGCCGGTTTTGTGGTTTTTTTACCATTTCCATGCTTAATTTCTTCATAATTACATAAATTTTCGAAAATCCTCAATTTTTCAAAAACCCTTATTTTATAAAAATCATAATTTCTTCAATTGATTTTTTGTTATCAAATTGAACCTTTAGAAAGCTTACTCATCACTCAAATAACATTTTCCTAATATGAATTTATCCAAATTCCACCAAATCTTAACCCTAATTTTAAAAATCCCTAATTTCTGAGAAATTTCTTAAGTCTCGCCTAGGCGTTCGGTGCCGAGCGCCTAGCGGGTTTTAGAACCTTGTTATTTGGTCGGTTTGTTTAGGAAATATTTTGTGCTTTTAGAGCCAGTATTTTAATTGAATTAGAATTTGAAGAATTTTGGATATCAGTGTTAGAATATTTTATTCTAATATTAATTGTGGGCTTCTATTAATTGTGGTATAGGTTTTAATAAATCGGTAAGAAAATTAGTTTTGCAATAGAAAATATGAAGTTCAATTGTTTGATCTAATAAAGTGGGCTTGACTCTATATTAATTTATGTGTGGACATTAGAGCGGGCTTTGTAAATGTTATGAGCTTTTGATGGGTGAGTCCATTACACTCCATAAATTAGTGAGCTAAGGTCTCACCATCACTCTCTTGTAATAGCTTACTTAATAAATCTCCTTCATTTGGATAAAAAGATGCTTAAGCTTTTCTCTCTATCTGATTAAAAGATAAGCTTTGAAGATTTTACATTATTGAAATAATGACATGTTTCGTCATTATTGCTTTGAAGCATATGTACACACACATAAGTCGAGAGATAGAAGCAAGTCAAGCTTTGATAAATATAAAGAAAATTTAAAGGGTTAATGAGGAAGCTTAATAAGGGAGAGTAAGATTATCAGCATCAAGAAGAGATGAGCATAAAGTGATCTCCTCAATGCAAATTGTCAACAGATCTGCCAAAAGTTTCTGCTATATATATGGTTTGTAAATCAAGTACGCTCTCTGAAGCATCCGATTAATTCTTTTAATTGTATTCTAAGCTCTTATAATAAAAGTTTTGTTACAAAATAAATCCTAACATGTTGTATCATAGCTACAGGAACACAATCTTATAATCAATGAATTTTTCATAAAGTTAAGACAAATATGATGAATATTTCGGATGAATTTCTTATAAGATCCATATTTAACTTGATCTATTAATCTGTTGATATTTATTATTAATTAATCCAATTTTTAAGCACATAAGATTATTTGATTAATTATTAAATCAGATCTGCAAGTTTTAGGATTTATGAAAATTGAAATTTGGTGAAAAGAATTCTGGATCTAAAATTGGGAAGGCAAATACGGAGCAATACGAAGAAAGCAAAAGAAAAATTGCTTTTGCTCAATTTTGACATGCTTTTGCCTTCAACGAATAAAAAAAGTAATGATAATTGTCTTTGGTGGGCTGCACCGACAGCTTCTTAAGAAGCTGTCGGACGCGTGCGTTGTACGAGCACGCAGCGTCAGCGCGAGCGTGCAGCACACGAACGAACAGTGCCCTTTTGCCAGATTTCAATCTGGTTCCCTAGTTAATAGCATACAGGTCCCTCATTATTATATTTCGATCCCTGGACTTCATTTTAACTTTAGTTTTATCCCAAAATTCGTAGATAAAATCATAATTATTTATTTATGATAATTTAAGAGATAAATTATTATCTCATCAAGTTTATTTATACATAAGTATAAAAATTATCATTTATTAGAGAGAATTAATTGTCTCTCATAAAGAAAATTTCAATGCAATTAATTTATTTGTGACACAGATGAATATAAATTTATCTCATAAATTTTATCATAATATTCAGGAATGTAATTTTATGAACAATTCAGTCTCTTGTCTCTAAAGAATAAAATTACATTATTGAGGTTGTTTTTCAAGATAATAAAAAATGTATCTCGATGTAAGAATTGTTTATGAGCTTAGTGAAATTGCAGCCACCAAAGTGACTTTTTCACTGAATCTTTTTAAGTGATGACGGTTTCACATGTTTTAGGGATGTTTATATTTTTTAATGTGAAGTCTTCTAACAAAAGATGTGGATTGTATATTAAATTTTAAAAATGTTACATATGAGACATATGGTTAGGAATTGACTAGTCTGGGCGGTTTATTCACCAAAATGTGGTAAACTTACAATGATTGAATCGTCTTATATGAAGAATTTTTAATTACATATTGTATATTCTGTCCAAAGGTGTTTATACATTGATGTGCTAAAATTCTTGGTATAATACTCTTTTAAGACTTAGAGTATTATTTATTATCTTGTATTGTACTTAAACTAAAGAATTGCATTGTTATTTATTTTTCAATCACCTTTTCAGTTAACAACAACATTGTGACTATAGAGATGTTAATTGGCTCTAATTTTAAAGTGTGGAAGAGAAATGTGGAGATGCTATGGAATTATTAGATATTGATCTTGCTACGACTACTCCTAAACTAGCTGATATTAATAGTTCCAGTGCCGATACAGATAAGCAGTTGCATACAGTATGGCATAAGTTAAATCGCATGTGTTATTTGACAATAAAGAGAACCATTCCTGAGCATTTGCTAAGTAGTCTTCCAAAAACCTCTATAACAAAAGATTTCCTGACAGTTGTATCTGAAATATACAAAGTCTTAATCAGTGCAGAAATTGGTACCCTTATGAAGCAATTATACTCAATGAAGTATAATGGTAATAGAGGTGTTAGATAGTACATTTTGATGATGGTCCATATTCAGAACAAGCTGAAAATCTTAACATTATTCTTCTCGATGCTTGCATTGTCCATCAAGCATTAAATACTTTGTCTATAGATTTTGGTACAATTATAACTACTTACAATTCGAGAGAATAACCTTGGAATGTTAATGATTTCGTTTCCATATGTGTTGTTGAGGAAGAGAAACTCAAGGCAAGGTATATAGATGCAGCTTTCATTGTTTCTAAGCCTGTCAATAAAGGTAAGAAATCTAAATTCTTAACTTTTGGTAATGTTCAGAATTATAATAAAACTGGTCAGATAATTGTTGTGGGTGGTACTAAAGGTGTCTTCAAGAAAGAATTAAAATGTTTCTTTTGTAACAGAAATGACATAGGAAGTCAGAGTATTCCAAGTATAAAGTTTGGTTAAAGAAACATGGGCATGCAGGTAACTCTTTGGTTTTTGTTGTATATGAATCCATTTATGTTAATGTTATATCCAGTTCTTGGTGGCTTGACAATGAACCTGTTGGGGTTGGTGCTCAGAGCGCCAATCCAGACCGTATTTATGTCTGGTTCATGAATACGAACATCCATTTTTCCATAATATTACTTATTTATGGTTGCACCTCTTATTTTTATATACGTATTCGATCTTGTTACGATTAGATTGAAACTAAATGTTGTTTAGTGATATGTATATATATTAGAAAAAGGCCTGATAATATATAATGCAGTACACAGTTACAAAGCTAATTTGTAATTGACATTGGGAAGTGTCACTGCTAAATGTATATTATCAAATATAGTTCCTGGTCAAGATTCACTAACACGGGTCGGTTAGTCAAATCTGTTGAGACCAGTACATGTCGTATATCGAGACTTGGTCCGATGGTTTATCCCAATGAACCATGAGTCTATGGAGACTCGTATAGACGTGTAGGTGTTTATAGTGGATAAACATTGAACGACTCACCGAAGATTCTTAATGGATGGTACACCAACGTCAATAAGAATCTTCTCGGGTTGAGTAGCATAGTGGTCTTTCGACTTGAGATACCATTGTAGATGTATGAGATATCCTCCACACTTAGATGGCAGTCATGTCACCGATCTATTTAGATCAGACCTCCGCATGTTCGTTGGGTGTGGACCGATCCTTAGGATATCATGTGTGTGTCAAGATAGGATCTGTCAGTTCTGTGTACAGAGCATAGGTAGTCCATATGTGATTAGCAATCAATTAAATATATGGCCATAGTATACTTCGGAAGTGAATTCCAAATGTTATTTATAGATTGCTAATAGAAACATCGACGGGATAATACCTATAAAGATTTGATGTTTACATCTATATCTCTGGGATTATCCGGATACCTGTGATGGAGGGATTATACGTATGCAATGACCTCGACCTGTATGATTCAGCTAGTTTATCCGTGGTCGTCATAATTTACGGGTGGGTAAATTATGGACATGAAATTTGATTTTGTGACGGATATACCTGAATCTAGAGAGTCTTACTAATGAAATATACTTGTAGAGCACTATGGCAACTTTTATGAATAATGATGATTATTTATAAATCGTTTAAACATTAAACGAAAGATGCATGCAAACGGGTCGAATCGTCATTTCCTAATTAATGTGTATTTGTATTTAATATACGATATTATTAATATATGTATTTAAGATATTTAAAGTAAATATAATACATATATTTGAGATATTTGTATTTAATTAATTATTTAATTATTTAATTGTTAAATGATTAATATAATTAAAATATAAATATCTCACCAAATGATAAAGTTAGGAAATGATTATAAGTGTATATTGTTGACTTATACATTAAAGAAAAATATTGTCAAAATGGTTTTGACTACTTGGATATTTGTTTTAATAAGTTAAAATTGAAAATATCCTAATCTTTTTTTCTTACCAAATTTCGGCCAAGACCTTAAATAAATATAAGTGTTATATTTTTAAGTTGCTTTTGTTGACTTGTTGAATTTTCATTAAAGTTGTAATGATCAAATTGCAAGTTGATTAAAGTAAGCTTTAAATGAAACAAAAAATTAAATATCTATATATTTTCCTTCACCAAATTCGGCCAAGGGAATTTGTGTGAGGTATATATTTTTTTATTTCACTTTTAGGGTTTTAGGAGTTCATAAGTTACCAAATAAACATAATAGAGTTGAGAGAAAAAAGCTTGGAGGCTAAAGAATAAAGCTTGGAAAAATCATATTTTTGTAAGTTTTTCTTTAAAGCTTTCAACATAGAAAATGTTTCTAACATCCTTAACTTCATCTTGTATTGATTTTATGTTTTCTCTTCACTTATAGTTTATATTTTAATTGGTTATGAACTTGGAAGAAAGATGTATGCATGTTTAGTTTCAAAGTGAGCTTGAAATGGTTTCATAAGCTCTCTTTTGATTTTTAGAAAATCAAAGTTGCCATTCTAGAGTTAGTAAGCCACAAATTGGTGACCTAGAATTGTTTCAAAGTGGTGAGACTTGATTGGTGAAGTATTGAATGGATTAAAGTGTTGGATTTTGTAAATTTGGTTAAATTGGATAATTTGATGAAATTGAAAAATTAGGGTTCATATCCCTCTACAAATTTGGGGCTTTTCATATATGTGATGTATTATGGTATGAATATGATGCATGTAAAATTTTAGGTTAATTGGATTTGATCTTGGCAAGTTTTGAACAAAAGGGACCAAATTGCAATTAATTGGAAATTTTGGGGTGCTCACGGCAATTGCTCAAAAATTGGGGACTTGTGTGAAATCTGATTTTGATGCATTAGATGTGTTGAAAAAATATTTTAGAAATGATTTAGAATCATCCAAAATTGTATTTGACAACTTTTGGACTAAAATAATCAATTTACAAAGTTTTGGGGTAATTCGGTAATTACCAAAAAATTTGATCTCTTGTGTAATTTTTCAGAATTTGATAATTGGATAATTAAATAAATATGTTTATTTGATTGATCCGAGAAAAAATTTTGAAATCGGAAAATTTTGATTTTCCGTGATTCCGCTGCATTACCGATATTCCCCCTTAAAAACCCCAACAAAATGGTATCAGAGCAAGTCTGATTCTGGACACCCGATATGATTATCCCTTTAAAATCTAGTGTTTGTTCTTTTCTTTACTTGATGCATGCATATATTTATTTAATTTGATTAAATAAATTAAAAGAATCTTTTATGGAATATCTCCACTTAATAAGGTTTTAAAGTAACTGGTATTTGGAATACTTGTTTCTTGGTTCACCTTGTCAATACGGTTTATAAATATTTTTCCGTGACTACATCCGAGACCGTGCCTCTGCTGTGAGGGTGTAGCCGATATAGATTAATTTATGCCGGATGTATATTAGATACTAGATAAATTCAAGCGAAAGCGGAATCCTGAACGTGCCCTAGCTGTCAGGGTTACTCAAATAACTTGAGTTTATCATTGACGAGTTTAACCTTGGTACGTCTCCTTGTGGGCCTGCCTTAGCAGCGACAACGAGAAACGACCAGGACCGGAACCTCGGAGTCACTATTGAGTGATTGACAAATGAGTTCTCTACCTGTGAATATACGTAGGCGAGACCGTGCCTCTGCTGTGAGTCGAAATATATTCATGGGGTCCACTTCCCATTATGGAATTCGATTTAATTATTGAATTCTCATTTTTCCATTGGGGATTACGGTATTACGTAAAATAGTGGGAGTCACTGCTAAGTTTAAAAATTCCTTAACTTAGGCAGTGTGTATTATTATGGAAATAGCCGCTTGTTTGTTTTCCTTAATCTATATTAGATAGAATTAAACTTTTAATTCACTGCACATATATTTTGATATGTTATATGACTTGACTCTTGGTTGCAGTTATTCTAGAATAGGTTCTAGATACTACTAGACTATGATATTATTAGATTGGTCTAAACCATCGTTAACTATTGTTCCGATTTTCTTCAAAAATCAAGATGGTTAATGACTTAGTTTCTAAGTCATGATAGATAATCTAGATAGATATCCCTTTTATGATATAATACTTTAGAGAGAATAGTTTCTTATGCAGTAAGAATTGACTTGAATTAGTTCATGTCTCGATATTCTTGACTGGTATTAAGAAAGCCCCATTAGGTATTTGTTTATCTAGTAATGACGTTTCTTAGCTTTAATGACCTTTAGAGGCAATGTATCTGACACAATTTGCTAATCAATTATTTGCAATTGTTGTGAATAGTTGAATGCAAACAGTAAAGCTAAAGAAAGGAGATGCGTATAGTTGTGTATATAAAATATCGATTTTCACAATACTACAACTATAGGTATTGGATACCAGATCTTCCATCTAGTTATTTAAAAATATTAGTTAACGATTGTTTTGATATTTGATATCGGAACTCGCGACTATTGGATAGTTACTTGTTCTTTATAAACAATTGTTATATATTTTAAATATAACTAGTAGTGTCATTGACGTAGAGATAAACATTAAGAAAAATTATTCGGTAAAATAAATAATTTAGAACGGTGCTTTATGAGTTTAATCACTTAAGCATTAGATGCTTATTCCGTATGATAAAGGATGGTTTGATACAAGATCACACCACACATCCTTATCTATTTAATGAATATTGTATTCATGAAGGTGATTAAAATCTCGTTTAACCAATGATTTTTCATTAGACCACCAGATTCATTAAACTGATACATTAGATGTATGTAGTTTTAATGAATTGTAATTGCTTAAGGTAGTTTTCTTTACTTTGTAACTTAGTTTATGAATTGTCATAACTTAGTTACGTGTTTCTGAAAGAACACATATTGAACGTCTTGAAATGATCAAGAACTTTCAATCTGTTCTGATGAAATGTAGGTTGAACATTTTTGACTTGTTCAAATATATTCAATCTGAAGTTTTATGAGAACTCTATCATTAAAATTCATTACATGTCTTTGAACTGTTCAAAGATCTTTGATACGATCAAACATATGAATTTAAAGCAATTAGTTCTAAAGTTATTTAGTGAATATGATTCTTATTCAATATTATTCTTCCACGATTCCATCTTGATGGAATTGAGTAGTGGCATCAGTCGAATCTTATATGATTTGATTTGTTTGATATTGAATGTTACCGAATTAGTTTCAATACTCTTGGGGATATGCTCCAGTAACACTAGTTTATCTTTTTTAATTTAGGTTCCATTAATTTCTACAGTTACATATATGATATGTATAGGTAGAAAATTTGAATCTTGAAAAGTTTGAGATTTGAATATTTCTTTTATATAATAGTTATATAATGGAAATTACTTACGCCTTGGAGGTATAAGTAAAAGTTTATCATTTATTCTGTTTAATAGAATATTGTATTCTATTTGATAGAATATCTTTCCTACGATCCAATAAAATCGTTTTGTCACTTGGTGTGTAACATCGGATGTTAACAATTGTAGAAAAGACTTGACTTATTGAAGTCAAATGTGAGAATGATAAATTATAAATGGAACTACGTAATTAATAAGATGAAACAACCCTTATACATCTTCTATATAAGTCTAATACGATATCAGAATCATTTACGAGTATTTGATACTTAATGGTTCTGTTGTTTTCTTACCGGAGAAAATTATCCTATAACTTATAATAGAAGCGATATTTGATATCGATTCCGGAAGTTCATCATTGAACCATAGATCTAAGATTGTTCGTAGCTTACTACGATCAAGTTTTGAACTTGATTAAGCTTTAATTATGAATTAGTTCATGATTTGTGCTAATTATTTGCGCAGCAAAAGCAGTGTGAGCTTATTAAAGGTTTGACCTTTATAGTATGACAGTGAGAAAAGTTATACTCAGCAATCTATTGTAGATTCTGAGAAAACTTGTCTCTAATCACGCTAATTGAACAATTAAAGATATATTGGTTAATGTTGATATTAAACTGTACATTTTAGCTCAAGAATGCAAAATGGTATTTTTGAATGACTTATTCAGATAAGAGATCAGTTGTGATTTCTTTGTTTGAAGAGTTCATTCTGGAATGGCCCTAGAGTTTATGTTCTGTTGAGATCGCAGTTTAGTGTGCTAGCTTATAGAGCCTATTGTAGACTCAGATAAGTCTTCCAGAAATTCGTGTTCTCTATTTTTGATATCAGTCTGATTGTTTGATCTTGTCAAAGTATATAGAATACATATGTGATTGAAGGGTTAGGGTTAAACTATACAACTTTTGGACTAAAATAATCAATTTACAAAGTTTTGGGGTAATTCGATAATTACCAAGAAATTTGATCTCTTGTGTAATTTTTCAGAATTTGATAATTGGATAATTAAATAAATAAGTTTATTTGATTGATCCGAGAAAAAGTTTTGAAATCAGAAAATTTTGATTTTCTGCGATTCCGCTGCGTTACCGATATTCCCCCTTAAAAACCCCCAACAGGACCAACTAATCATGTTGCTTTCACATTGCAGGGATTCATAAATAATAGGAAACCAAATAAAGATGAGTTCAAGCTCGTAGTTGGCAATAATGAATTGGTGGATGTACATTATGTTGGAGATGTCTATTTAAAACTAGACTCCAATTATGAACTTGTTTTGACAAGTGTTTTGTATATACCATCTTTTAGATGAAACTTGATATCAGTATTTGTACTCGACAAACAAGGTTATGGTTTTGATTTAAATACAGGTTCTGTATCTCTATATTTTAACTTAAATAAAGTTGGCCATTGTGTTTTGTCATACAGATTGTACAATTTCTGTATAGCATCAAGTGAAGTCTATTCCAATTCATATAATGTTGAACAAGTTGTCAAAAGACCCATTAATAAAAGAAAAGTCATCCATGTTGCGGCATAAAACACTTGGCCACATTTCTAGGAAAAGAGTAGAAATGTTATTAAAGAATGATATCCTACCTACTATTGACTTTAACGACCTAGAAACATGTGTTGATTTTTGTAAGGGTAAACTAAAAAAAATAAAGAAAAATGAATCCACTCGTAGCTCCGATCTTTTACAAATTATTCATATAGACATAAGTGGGCATTATTCACCCATAATTTACAATAATAAGTATTATATAACATTCATTGATGATTTCTCCCGATATGGATATCCGTACTTGATTAAGGAAAAGTCTGAAGCCCTTGATAAATTCAAGATCTTCAAGACTGAAGTTGAGAAATAGTTAGCAAAAATTATCAAGATTGTTAGATCTGACCTGGGTGGTGAGTATTATGGTAAACATGGGGTCAGTGGACAAATAAAGGGACGGTTTGCCAGATACTTAGAAGATTATGGAATAGTAAGTCAATTTATTATACCAGGTAGTCCTAAATAGAATGGTGTGGCCGAAAGGCGGAATCACACTTTTCAAGAGATGGTAAGGAGTATAATGTCTAAAACAAATCTTCCAAAATTCCTTTGGGGTGAGGCAATTAAAACAACCTTACACATCCTCAATATAGTTCCAAGTAAGTATGTTTCTGTAACTCCTTTTGAAATATGGACTGGTAGGAAACTTAGCATGAGTAACCTTTGTGTTTGAGGATGTCCTTCAGAAGTACACCTTTATAATCCCACTGAAGGTAACTTGCAATCCAGATTTACTTGTTGTTATTTTATAGGATACCCTAATTATTCTAAAGGCTACAGATTCTACTATAGATAATAGGGGGGTTATAGAATTGTAGAATCACAAATAGCTAAGTTCTTAGAATTTGATGTGGATGATAAAGATAATCATACATAAATCTCAAATCAAGGACAACAGACTAGAATTGATCATATACCTATACCTATACAATCTGAGACAATTGAACCTACATATGCCACTAATTCAGTTATGAGAAGGAACCCATACAGGTAAACGATGTTCCGCCATTACAGGATATAGCTGCAAATGGTCCATTAAGAGGGTCAACCAAGGTAAGGTGGTATGTTGTTCTCTTTGATTATGAAGTTTATTTAAATGAGATTGATTATGACATAAGCCACTGTATTGATCCAATAACTTTTAAAGAAGTTATTTCTAGTTCTAAATCTGATCTATGGTGGAATGCAATGAGAGATGAAATACAATCTATGAGATATAATAGTGTGTGGTAGCTTGTTGAATTACTTGAAGGTTGTAGACCTATTGGGAATATTCATAAGTTTAAAGCCAGATTAGTTGCCAATGGATTTACTCAGAGAGGATGAATTGATTACACTGAAACTTTTTCTATGGTATCTTCTAAAGATATATTTAGAGTAATCATGGCACTAGTCGCTCATTATGATTTAGAGCTACATCAAATGGATATTAAAACCGCATTCCTAAATGGAGAATTAAGCGAAGAGGTCTATATGGTACAACTTGAAGGATTTCAAAAAGATGGTGAATATCATCTTGTTTGTAGTCTTAAAAAGTTTATTTATGGTTTGAAACGACCCTCTTGACAGTGGTACCTAAAGTTTGACAATATAATCTCCTTTTTAGGCTTTGTGGAAAGTAAAGTTGATATATGCATATATATCAAGATCAATGGGAGAAAATTTATCGTTATCATGCTTTATATAGATGATATTTTACTTGCATGTAACGATCTAGGAATGTTGCATGAGGTAAAGCGGTCACTGACTAGGCATTTTGATATGATGGTCTTTGAGAAACTTCTTTTGTTTTGGGTATTGAAAACCACAAAGATAGAATTCAAAAGGTATTAGGTCTCTCCCAGAAGGCATACATTGATCGGATACTGAAGAGATTTAGTATGCATGATTGTAAATCTTGGGATGTGTTGATTGCTAAAAGTGACAAATTGAGCCTGACACAGTCACCTGAGAATGAAGTTGAGAGAGACTTCATAAAGGCAGTGTCATATGCTAGTGCAGTAGGAAGTCTGATGTATGCATATGTATTCACTAGACCTGACATTGCATTTGCAGTTGGTGTACTGGGAAGATTTTTGTCTAATCATGTAAAGGAACATCAGACTACTACTAATAGAGTTTTTAAATATCTTAAGGGGACGACTAAAGATTACATGTTGACATACAGAAAGGTTGAGAATTTTGAACTAGTAGGGTATACGAATTCTGACTTTACTGATTGTTCATATGATAGGAAATCTACCTCAGGACATGTGTTTATGCTAGCAGGTGGAACTATATCTTGGAAAAGTGTCAAGCATACATTAATAACTTCTTCTATAATGCATACTGAGTTTATAGCATGTTTTGGTGGAGAGTCACAGACTATTTGGCAACGAAATTTCATTACAGAAATATCAATTGTTGACTCCATTTCTAGACCTATAAAGTTTTATTGTGATAATTTTCAACTGTATTATTTGCGAAAAATAATAAGAATATCATTGGGTTAAGGCATATGGAGGTCAAATACTTGACAATAAATGAGTTGGTAAAGAAATGTGACATTATTGTAGAGCATATTGGTACAGATGATATGATTGATGATCATTTGACCGAAGGTCTTTGACCAATTGATTATGCAAAGCATGCTCCTAGTATGGGTTTAGTAAAGTCTTTTGATACCCTAAGTTAGTTGGAGGCGTCATTGTTCTATGTTATTTTATTTGTACGTTTGTACATGTATTTTGTATATTTTTGCAATGATTATATAAAGGTGCATCTTCATTAAAAGATATTAATGTTTATTGTTTGATATATCATTGTATAAAGTCTTATGATGTGTGCCAATCATAAGCATTGGCTTGGGTATAAAGTGACAAAGTCTTGTTGGTATGTCTTGTGACAAATAAACTTTATCTTGAGATAATAAAGTAATAAAAGACATTTAAGCCTAGATTCCTCATGCGTGCTTGGGCTGCATAAAGTAGAGAAGTTGGTGACCGATAAGAGAAAATAGCACATTAATTTTAGATCATAAAGTGAGTGCAATTGTATCTTACTGCTCTATCACATCTTATTCATGTCGATAAAGTTGTTTGATATACGTGACCATGAAAGGACTATATTGCATTATAATGTAGGTACCGTCACGATTCTATATCTATGATCTTATTGGACAAAATTGTTGGGGTTTTAGCGCGGGCGCAACGGAAGCTCGCGATTCGGGCGAAATCGTAACTTTAAAACTTTTAAAGTTTCCAAATAAATTATTCAATATCCAATATGAATAATTCATTCATATTTCACCTAAACATATTTATTCGATATCAAATAACGACATAAATAGGTTAGAAATATCGCGAAACTTTTACGAACATGTTTTTCCGCAAAATGGCATAAAACATGTTTTTGTCAAAACCGACCAACCAATACACATGGGGGCTGCACAGGTCAGTCACTTTGCATTCTTTAGCCAAAATACATAGTTTAATATCAACATTAACCAACATATCGTTAATTATTCAATCAGTGTGACTAGAGACAAGTTTCTTCATAATCTATAATAAATTGTTGAATATAATCTTTCTCATTGTCATACTATAAAGGTCAAACCTTTGCACATTTTATAAATGATTCATAACGAAAGCTTAATCAAGTCCAAACTTCAGTATAGTAAGCTATAAACAATCTTAGCTCTATGGTTCATTGCTAACTTCCGAAATCGATATCAAATATCGCTCTCACTATAAGTTATAGGATAATTTTCTTCGATAAGAAAACAACAGAACCATTAAGTATTAAATACTTTGTAAATGATTCTGACATCCTTTTGGACTTATATGGAAGATGTCTAAGGGTAGTTTTATCTTATTAATTATGTAGTTCCATTTATAGTTTATCTCTCTCACATTTGACTTCAATAAGTCATGTCTTTTTTTACAATGGTCAACATTCGATGATACACACCAAACAATAAAACAGTTTTATTAATCGGGATCGTAGAAAACATATTCCATAAAATAGAATACAATATTCTATTAAATAAAATAAATGATAAACTTTTACTTGTACCTCCGAGGCGCAAGTACTTTCAATTATGTAACCATTATACAAAAGAAATATTCAAATTTCAAACTTTTCAAGATTCGAATTTTCTACTTATACATATCGTATACGTAATTGTAGAAACTAATGGAACCTTAATTAAAATGATGAATTAGTGTTACTGGAGCATAGCCCCAAGAGTATTGAAACTAATTCGGTAACACTCAATATCAAATGAATCAAATCATATAAGATTCGATTTCTCCCACTAACCAATTCCATCATGATGGAATCGTAGAAGAATCATATTGAGTAAGAATCATATTCATTAAATAACATTAAAACTAATTTCCATAAATTCATATGTTTGATCATATCAAACATCTTCAAACAATTCAAGGACTCATGATGAATTTTAAAGATACAGTTTCCAAAACTTCCAATCGAATATCTCTGAACCAGTCAAAATATTCTATTCGCGTTTCATCATAAACATATCGAAAGTTCTCGAACCATCCAAGACGTTAAATCTGTGTTCCATTAGAAACACGTGACTAAGTCATGACAATTCATTAACTAACTTACAAAGCAAATAAAATTATCCAAGGTAATTTATATTTCATTAAACTACATACATCCAATGTATTAGTTTAATAAATTTATGGTTCAATGACGATCATTACTTAAATGAGATTTAATCACATTCCCGAATACAATATTCATTAAATGGATAAGGATATATGTGGTGTGATCTCGTATCAGACCATCATTTACCATACAGAATAAACATCTAATGCTTAGGTGATAAAATCTCATAAAGCACTGTTCTAAGTTTTTTACTTAACCAAATATTTTTATTAATGTTTCTCTTCATCAATGACATTACTAGTCATATTAAAATATGAAATAATTGTTTATAACGAGCAATTAACTATCCAATAGTCGCAAGTTCTGATATCAAATATCAAAACAATCATTAAATAATATTTTAAATAACTAGATGGGAGATCTGGTATCCAATACCTACAGTCGTCGTATTGTGAGAATCAATATTCTCTAGACACAACTATACACATCTCTTTTCTTTACCTTTATAATTTGCCTTTAATTATTCACAACAATTGTAGACAATTGATTAGCAAACTGTGTCTGACACACTACCTCTAAGGGTCAATAAAGCCAAGAAACGTCATTATCAGATAAACAAATACCTAATGGGGTTTTCTTAATGCTAGTCAAGAATCTCGAGACAAGAACTGATTGAGGTCAATTCTTACTGCAAAAGAAACTATTCTCTCTAGACTATTATATCATAAAACGGATATCTATTTAGATTACCTAATCTGACTTAGTAACTAAGTCACTAACCATCTTGATTTTCCAAGAAAATTGGAACAACAGTTCCCGATGATTGTTTTTTTTTAATCTAACAATATCCAAGCCTACTCTAAATCTAGAACTTATTCTAGAAAACAGCAACCATAAGGAAAGTCAGAAAACATAAATAAATAATATGCATGTATTGGAGTAGAATTTCTATTCTATCAACAATATAGAATAAAGGAAACATTAACGACCTTTTTCAAAATATTACACACAACCTTAGTTACAGATTTTTAACCCAGCAGTGCCTCCCACTACTTTACATAATACCATAATCCCTAACAGAAAATGGGAATCCAATAATTAAGTTGAATTTCATAGTGAGAAGTGAACCACATGAATATATTTCGACTCATAGCTTTGGCACGTTCTCGCCTACGTATATTCACAGGTAGACAACTCATTGTCAATCACACTCACTATGACTCCTGATTTTGGTCCTGTCTATTTCTCTTTATGACAGCTTTGGTACATTCACAATGAGGCGTATCAAAGCTTCACTTGTCAGTGACAAACTCAAGCTACCGATGTAGTCCTGACAGCTTTGGAACGTTCGGGATTTCCACTTTCACTTGAATTTGTCTCTTATCATATAAGTTCTACCGGCGCAAATGAACTACCATCAGCCATAACTGCACAGCTTTGGCACGATACAACTACAGCATCAAGAAAACATTCGCATCCGTACTGACAAGGCGGACCAAGAAACAAGTATTCCTAATACCAGTTACTTTAAAGCCTTATTTAAGTGGGGATATTTCTAAAGAGGGTCTTTACTCCACATCAAATGCAGATATTAATTTAGATCAATTTCTCAACAGTTTAATTCTACTTGGAAAAACATAACCTAATTTAACCATTAAATCTGCGTTATGTTTTAAGTTAATATAGAACCGAAAAGTTAAGAAACATCTAAATTACATGCATGTAAAAACATCAAGATTGGATTATATATCATATATCAAGCATGAAAAATGTAATAGATGAAGGATCAGACCTGCTCTGATATAATATTTTGTTGGAGTTTTAGCGCGGGCGCAGCTGAAGCTCGCGGTTCATGCGAAATCGTAACTTTAAAACTTTTAAAGTTACCAAATAAATTATTCAATATCCAATATGAATAATTCATTCATATTTTACCTAAACATATTTATTCGATATCAAATAACGACATAAATAGGTTAGAAACATCGCGAAACTTTTACGAAAATATTTTTCCATAAAATGGCATAAAACGCGTTTTTGTCCAAACCGACCAACCAATACACATGGGGGCTTCTTAGGTCAACTCCAATATATTCGATCTAATTAGATTGGTATCACCTCTTGTTTTTTATAAATATATTCGATCTAATTAGATTGAAACTAAATATGGTTTAGTGATACGGGTATATTAGACAAAGACCCTATGATTTACAATGTAGTGCGCAGTTACAAAGTAGTTTGTAACTGACATTGGGGAGCGTACTATAAGATGCATATCCTTAAATAAATTTCCTGGTCAAGATTTACTAACACGGGTCGATTATTAAAATCCGTTGAGACAGGTATATGTCGTATATAATGACTTGGTCTGATGGTTTATCCCAATGAACCATGAGTCTCGGGAGACTCGTATAGACATGTAAGTGTTTATTCGATAAACACTGAACGACTCACTGAATATTTCCTAATAGATGGTACACTAACGTCAATAGGAATCTTCTCATGTTGAGCGAGCATAGTGGTCATTCGACTTGAGATACCACAGTGGGATATATGAGTTATCCTCCACACTTTGATGGCAGTCACGTCATCGATCTATTCATGATCAGACCTCCGCCGGTTCGTTGGGTATAGACTGATGCTCTTGATATCTAGTGTGTATCAAGATAAGATCCGTCAGTCCTGTGTACAGGGAACAAGTATCATCACGTGTTTACGATCTAGTAAATCCATGGCCGTGGTATAATTTTGGAAATAAGTTCTGAGTGTTATTCAAAGATCGTAAATTGAAAGTCGACTATATTTTACCGAACGGATTTGACGTTTTTATCTATATCCCAGGTATAATATGAATAGCCTCTGATGAAAGGATTATAAGTATGTAATGACCTCGACTTGCATAGTTTAGCGAGATTATCCGTGGTCGTCATAATTCATGAGTGGGTGAATTATGGACATGAAATTGGATTTCGTGACAGATAAACCTAAACTTAAAGAGTCCCACAATATGAAGTGTACTCGTTGAGCACTTGGTCAACGCTTTATAAATAATATAGATTATTCATAATACTTAATAGGATTAAATGAGCTAATTCGAATCGTCTAATCGGTTAAACGAAAACACATGCATTAGAGGATTTTGGTCATTTAATAATTATTGTGTATTTGTATTTGATACATAATTTGATTAGATACGTATTAATTAATTGTCAAATGAGATTTTGACACATGCCATTAATATATGTATTTGTTATTTAATGTAAATAAAATACATATATAATAAATATTATATTAATTATTTATTTAAATATTTAAATGTTAAATATTTGAATAATTAATTGATAAAAATTTTCATAATTGTTATGAAAAATGTCTAATTATTAATGGTTACAAATGGCATGATTTTATTAAGATTTAAGTGTGCAAATTTGATTTGTCAAATTAAAGCTTATTATATTTAATTAGATTAAATTGGAAAAAATGACTAAAATACCCCTAAATGTCGGTTTTGGCAATATGTAAAGTAAAAAATTTTCATTTTCCCTTCCAACCTCCTCCATGGCCGAAATTTTAAAGAAAAAAAATCTCTCAAATTGTTCCTTGATGTTTCAAGATGGAGAAAGAAGAAAAAAAAAAGGCTAATGAATGAGAGGATTAAAGGTAATTCTACAAATCCCTAAGCTTAGAAAATTTATTTCTAGTTTCTTGATGATCTAGTGAGATCTAGGGTTTCTTCTTTTCCATAAATTCTAGGGCTTTTGGTTTTGGAGGATGGAAATGGAAGCATATTGCATGTGTGAAGTAAGTTTGGATGATATTTTTATAATATTGGTCCAATTTGATCATTTGATGATATGTTGCCATTCTAGAGTGTTATAACCACTCTTGTAATACCTAGAATTGTTCTTGGGTGATTCATTTGTGTCGACTTTGGTTGGTGTTAAGATTAATATGACTAATGTTGAAAACGTTGGATTAAAGCATGAAAAATTGATTAATTTTGTTGTAAAAGCAGATCTGGAAAATCTGGGTTGATTTTGATGAAACTGATGTCTTTTGAATGTTTTGGATATGTTTTGGATATTGGAACAATTACCGGAAATTGTTTCGGAGTTGAAATAAGTGAAAACGGCGAAAAACGGCGTTACCGGATGACTTTTTAGCCAACTGGGTGACGGCTGCCCAAAACAGTGAATTGGTCACTGTTCGGGCAGCCCATTAACTGCCCTAATAGTATTGGGTGGTTGATTCGGTCAAAAACGCATTTTATGTTATTTTATGGAAAAAAGTTTTCGTAAAAATTTCGCTACGTTTCTTAAATATTTATGTCGCTATTTGATATCGAATAAATATGTTTAGGTGAAATATGAATGAATTATTCATATTGGATATTGAATAATTCATTCGGTAATTTAAAAAATTTTAAAATTACAATTTCTCCCAAAAAATGCTTCCGCTGCGCCCTTCGCCCAAAACCCCAACAAGAGGGGCATTTTGGTCATTTGGTCAATTAATCTAATCAATTAATAATAATAAACTTTAAGTTAACAAATCCAATTTTTAAACTTTAAGCTTAATAAAATAATGCCATATGTAACAAATAATAATTAAACATATTTCATAAAAATTATGTAATATTGATATAATTTAATTATCTAGATATTTAACATTTAAATAGCAAAATAATTAATTAAAGTGGTTATTGTTATATATGTATTTTTATTTACATTAAATAAAAAATACATATATTAATGGCATGTGTCAAAATCTCATTTGACAGTTAATTAATATATATCAAATCAAATCTTGTATCTAATACAAATACACATTAATTATTAATTGACCGAAATACCCTTAATACATGTATTTTCGTTTAACCGTTTAAACGACTCAAATTAACTCATTTAATCCAGTGAAGTATTACGAATAATCTATATTATTCATAACGTGTTGCCCAAGTGCTCAACGAGTACACTTCATATTGTAGGACTCTCTAAGTTTAGGTTTATCCGTCACGAAATCCAATTTCGTGTCCATAATTCACCCACTCATGAATTATGACGACCACGGATAATCTCGCTAAACTATGCAAGTCGAGGTCATTGCATACGTATAATCCCTCCGTCACGGGCTATCAATATTCTACCGTGGATATAGATAAGAACGTGAAATCCCTAAGGTATAATATAATCGACTTTTAAATTTATAATCTATAAATAACACCCGGAACTTGCTTCCGAAGTATACCATGGCCATGGATTTACTATATCGTAAATACGTACATGATACTTATGCCATGTACACAGGACTGACAGTTTCTATCTGACACTCACAGGATATCATGAGCATCAGTCCACACCCAACGAACAGGTGGAGGTCTGATCTAAATAGATCGGTGACGTGACTGTCATCAAAGTGTGGATAATATCTCATATATCCACAGTGGTATCTCAAGTCGAAGGATCATTATGCTACTCGACACGAGAAGATTCCTATTGACGTTGGTGTACCATCTTTTAGGAAATATTCAGTGAGTCGTTTAGTGTTTATTAAATAAACACCTACAATTCTATACGCGTCTCCCAAGACTCATGGTTCATTGGGATAAACCATCGGACCAAGTCACGATATAGGACATGTACTGATCTCAGTGGATTTTACTAACTGACCCATATTAGTAAATTTTGATCAGGAACTCTATTTGAGAATATACAACATATATTAACGTTTCCCAATGTCAATTACAAATTACGTTGTAATTGCGCACTATGTTGTAAATTCTAGGGTCTTTGTCTAATATATACATATCACTAAATCATATTTTGTTTCAATCTAATCGTAATTAGATCGAATACGTATATAAAAAACAAGAGGTGCTACCATAAATACGATCCGGATTGGCACTCCGAGCACCAACCCTAACAATTTCTCCCACTTGCTCTAGTGCCAATTCACAGTATCATATACACATCTCAATGTGTATCACATACTCATATCCCTCAAAAGCTCACCTAGCACTCAAGAGGTAGGCAACAAGAAGTAAGTCCGCTATAACATATTGAGTTTGTCCAACAAACCCAATCGTTTCCCTTAGCCAGTATCATTGATATATTGTATAACCTAAGTTATACATCAATATGAATCAGATGCGACATCAATATTGTGCTACAGCTACTGAGTTATCTATGTAATTAGAGATCAAATCCAAATATTAAGAGACAACCGCAGGCACAACACTAATTTCAAAACTTCTAATTTATAAGGTCACTTTGAAACTTCATAAGTGAATACTTCATAAGTTACAACTAATTCCTATAATACAGTAGAATCAACCGTGACACTCCCACTGCATCTTTTCTGACTCTATATGACATAGACCATCTAATGTCATAATTAAACTCAAAACTAATTTTATCCTAATGGTTGCGGATTATATTCTCTATGAATAGGAAACTCGTTCTTAATATCTCAAAGATAACAAAGAACATGTTTCAAGACACATCCTATGGTCTATAACATATCAAAATAGTTCGTAACAATTACGACTAAATTGATATTTTTAATCGTACCTAATATAGTATTCATTATGCCATCATCCTATGATGCATAAGATTGGCTAGACATTCTAATCAATTTCTCTTTCAACAAATTAATCATCCTTTATGAAAGATGAATACTATGTACAAGAGACATACTATCTGTCAAACAGTTATACTAACTGTCACACAGATAGTCTTGTTGTGTCCTTTATTAGATCATATCTAATGCACGACTAATGAGAGTATCTCACAAGTCTTTTTTTTTATATCATATATAAAACTTTATATCGAATATAACAGAGACTACTCTCACTGCTTTCACGGAGAAAAAAAGATTTAGGCAAATATTTTACCTCACAAACATCTCATTATTACATTAATAATGATAATGTCATTAGGATATCTAACAGTAGAGAGAAATTTGTACGCTACCGTTGGCCCTACTATCAAAAATATATTCTCTATGCTTTGATAAAATCAGACAATCTGACTGTTATCAAAATTAGAAAACACATATTTATGGAAAGCTTATCTGAGTCTACAATAGGCTCTATAAGCTAGTATATCAAACTGTGATCTTAGCAGAATACAAACTGAAGATCCGTTCTAGAATGAACTCTTCAAATAAAGAAATCACAATGGATCTCTTATTCGAAGAAAGCAATCAGGATCGCCACTTTGCATTGTTTATCCAAAATACATAGTTTAATATCAACATTAACCAACAGATCTTTAATTATTCAATCAGTGTGACTAGAGACAAGTTTCCTCATAATCTATAATAGATTGCTGAGTATAATCTTTTTCATTGTCATACTTTAAAGGTCAAACCTTTGCACATTTTAAGAATAATTCATAACGAAAGCTTAATCAAGTCCAAACATCATTGTAGTAAGCTTTAAACAATCTTAGATCTATGGTCAATGCTAACATCCGAAATCGATATAAAGTATCGCTTTCACTACAAGCTATAGGATAATTTTCTTCGATAAGAAAATAGCAGAACCATTAAGTATCTAATACTTTGTAAATGATTCTGACATCCTTTTGGACTTATATGGAAGCTGTCTAAGGGTATTTTTATCTTATTAATTATGTAGTTCCATTTATAGTTTATCACTCTCACATTTGACTTCAATAAGTCAATTCTTTTTTACAATGGTCAACATCTGATGTTACACACCAAGCAATAAAACAGTTTTATTTCTCGGGATCGTAGAAAAGATATTCCATCAAATAAAATACAATATTCTATTAAATAAAATAAATGATAAACTTTTACTTGTACCTCCGAGGCGCAAGTACTTTCAATTATGTAACCATTATACAAAAGAAAGATTCAAATTTCAAACTTTTCAAGATTCGAATTTTCTACTTATACATATCATATACGTAACTGTAGAAACTAATGGAACCATAATTAAAAGGATGAATTGGTGTTACTGGAGCATATCCCCAAGAGTATTGAAACTAATTTGGTAACACTCAATATCAAACGAATCAAATCATATAAGATTCGATTTCTCCCACTGACCAATTCCATCACGATGGAATCATAGAAGAATAATATTGAGTAAGAATCATATTCATTAAAAAAACTTAAAACTAATTGCCATAAATTCATATGTTTGATCATAAACATATCAAACATCTTTAAACAATTCAAACACTCATAATGAATTTTAAAGATACAGTTTCCAAAACTTCCAATCGAATATCTCTGAACAACTCAAAATATTCTATTCGCGTTTCATCATAAACATATTGAAAGTTCTCGAACTATCCAACACGTTCAATAAGTGTTCCATTAGAAACACGTGACTAAGTCATGACTATTAATTAACTAAGTTACAAAGCAAAGAAAACTATCCAAGGCAATTTATAATTCATTAAACTACATACATCCAATGAATTAGTTTAATAAATTTGTGGTCCAATGACGATCATTACTTAAATGAGATTTAATTACATTCCCGAATACAATATTCATTTAATGGATAAGGATATATGTGGTATGATCTCGTATCAGACCATCATTTACCATACAGAATAACATCTAATGCTTAGGTGATAAAATCTCATAAAGCACTGTTCTAAGTTATTTACTTAACCGAATATTTTTCTTAATGTTTATCTCTTCATCAATGACATTGCTAGTCATATTAAAATATGAAATAAATGTTTATAAAGAACAAGTAATTATCCAATAGTCGCAAGTTCTGATATCAAATATCAAAATAATCATTAAATAATATTTTAAATAACTAGACGGGAGATCTGTTATCCAATACTTACAGTCGTCGTATTGTGAGAATCAATATTCTCTATACACATCTATTTTCTTTAGCTTTATAATTTGCCTTTAACTATTCACAACAATTGTAGACAATTGATTAGCAAACTGTGTCTCACACACTACCTCTAAAGGTCAATAAAGGCAAGAAACGTCATTATCAGATAAACAAATACCTAATAGGGTTTTCTTATTGTCAGTCAAGAATCTCGTGACATGAACTGATTGAGGTCAATTCTTATTGAAAAAGAAACTATTCTCTCTAGACTATTATATCCTAAAACGGATATCTATTTAGATTACCTAATGTGACTTAGTAACTAAGTCACTAACCATCTTAATTTTCCAAGAAAATTGGAACAACAATTCTCGATGGTTGTTTTTTTTTTAATATAACAATATCCAAGCCTACTCTAAATCTAGAACTTATTCTAGAAAACTGCAACCATAAGGAAAGTCAGAAAACATATACAAATAATATGCATGTATTGGATTAGAATTTTTATTCTATCAACAATATAGAATTAAGGAAACATTAGCGACCTTTTTCACAATATTACACACTATCTTAGTTATAGATTCTTAACCCAGCAGTGCCTCCCACTACTTTACATAATACCGTAATCCCCAACGAAAAACGGGAATCCAATAATTAAGTTGAATTTCATAGTGAGAAGTGAACCCCATGAATATATTTTGACTCACAGCTTTGGCACATTCTCGCCTACGTATATTCACAGGTAGACAACTCATTATCAATTACACTCACTGTTACTCTTGATTTTGGTCCTCACCATTTCTCGTTATGACATCTTTGGTACATTCACAAGGAGGCGTATCAAGGCTTCACTTGTTAGTGACAAACTCAAGCTACCGATGTAGTCCTGACAGCTTTGGCACGTTCAAGATTTCCACTTTCACTTGAATTTGTCTCTTATCATATAAGTTCTTCTGGCGCAAATGAACTACCATCAGCCATAACTATAGCTTTGGCCCGATACAACTACAGCATCAAGAAAACATTTGCATCTGTACTGACAAGGCGGACCAAAAAACAAGTATTCCTAATACCAGTTACTTTAAAGCCTTATTTAAGTGGGGATATTCCTAAAGAGGGTCTTTACTCCACATTATATATAGATATTAATTTAGATAAATTTCTCATCAGTTTAATTTTACCTGGGAAAATATAACCTAACTTAACCATTAAATCTGCTTTATGTTTTCAGTTAATGTAGAACCGAAAGTTAAGAAACATATAAATTACATGCATGTACAAACATCAAAATTGGATTATATATCATATATCAAGCATGAAAAATTTAATGGATGAAGGATCATACCTGCTCTGATACAATATTTTGTTGGGGTTTTAGCGCGGGTGCAGCGGAAGCTCGCGGTTCGGGTGAAACCGAAACTTTAAAACTTTTAAAGTTACCAAATAAATTATTCAATATCCAATATGACTAACTCATTCATATTTCACCTAAACATATATATTTGATATCAAATAACGACATAAATAGGTTAGAAACATCGCAAAATTTTTACGAAAATATTTTTTCGTAAAATGGTATAAAACGCATTTTTGTCCGAACCGACCAACCAATACACATGGGGGCTGCTCAGGTCAGCTCCAATAGTACTGGGGCACTTCATGGGCTGCCCGAACAGTGACCAATTCATTGTTTGGACAGCAGACATCTGGTAAGCCTAAAACTCACCCGATAACGTCATTTTTCACCATTTTTTCATATTTCAACTCCGAAATAATTTCCGGAAATTATTCAAATGCCCAAAACACATCCAATATATTTATACAACATACTTTTCATCACCAAAAACACAGAATTTCCAGATCATTTGGTAACAAAAAATATCATTTTCATGCTTTAAATCTAATTTTATCAACATTAATCATATTAATGATCACACCAACCAAAGTCACCACAAATGAAGAACCCAATAACTATTCTAGGAGTTACAAGAGTGGTCATAACACTCTAGAATGGAAACATGTCATCAAATGACAAAATTGACAAATATTACAATAATATTATCCAATCTAACTTCACACATGCATCTAGCCTCCAAATCCATCCTCCAAATCAAAAAGCCCCAAAATATAATAAAGGAAGAAACCCTAGAACTTGTCTAGATATTCAAGAACAAGAAACAAGCTTTCTAAGTTTAAGAGTTATGAAGATTACCTCCAAATCTCCTAATTTCCTTAAACTTTTTCTTGATTTCATCACTTTCTTCATTGTTTCTTCAAACAAATATTTGAGAGCTTTAATTTGATAGGTTCGGCCATGGCTCCCCTTGAATGAGAAAAAAAAAAAATCACTTTAAATAATGGTCTTAACCGACTTTAGGGGGGAAGAAGTGTTAGGGTTGTTGCTCAGAGTACCAATCCAGATCGTATTTATGTCCGATTCATAAATACGAACAATTTCATTTTCCATAATATTACTTATTTATTGGTATCACCTCTTGTCTTTTATACATATATTTGATCTAATTAGATTGAAACTAAATCTGGTTTAGTGATACGTGTATCTTAGACAAAGACCCTAGGATTTACAATGTAGTGCGCGGTTACAATGTAGTTTGTAATTGATATTGGGAAGTGCACTATAAGATGTATATCCTTAAATAAAGTTCCTAGTCAAGATTTACTAACACGGGTCGGTTAGTAAAATCCGCTGAGACCAGTACATGTCGTATATCATGACTTGGTCTGATGGTTTATCCCAATGAACCATGAGTCTCGGGAGAGTCGTATAGACATGTAAGTATTTATTCGATAAACACTGAATGACTCACTGAAGATTTCCTAATAGATGGTACACCAACGTCAATAGGAATCCTCTCGAGTTGAGCGAGCATAGTGGTCCTTCGACTTGAGATACCACAGTGGGATAAATGAGTTATCCTCCACACTTTGATGGTAGTCACGTCACCGATCTATTTATGATCAGACCTCCGCATGTTCGTTGGGTGTGTACTGATGCTCATGATATCCAGTGCGTATCAAGATAGAATCTGTCAGTCCTGTGTACATAACATAGGCATCCTACACGTGTTTGCGATCTAGTAAATCAATGGCCCTGGTATACCATCAGAAATTAGTTCCGAGTGTTATTTAGAGATCGTAAATTGAAAGTCGACTATATTATACCGAAAGGATATTACATTTTTATCTATATCTCAGGTATAATATGGATAGCCTATGACAGAGAGATTATACGTATGTAATGACCACGACTTGCATAGTTTAGCGAAATTATCCGTGGTCGTCATAATTCATGAGTGGGTGAATTATGGACACGAAATTGGATTTCGTGATGGATAAACCTAAACTTAAAGAGTCTCACAATATGAAGTGTACTCGTTGAGCACTTGGGCAACGCGTTATGAATAATACATATTATTCATAATACTTCATCGGATTAAATGAGTTAATTTGAATCTTTTAAACGGTTAAACGATAACACATGCATTATGGGATTTTGGTCATTTAATAATTATTGTGTATTTGTATTTGATACATAATTTGATTAGATACACATTAATTAATTGTCAAATGAGATTTTGACACATGCCATTAATATATGTATTTTTTATTTAATGTAAATAAAATACATATATAATAATAATATATTAATTAATTATTTAAATGTTAAATATTTAAATAATTAATTGATGAACGTTTTCATAATTGTTATGAAAATTTTCTAATTTTTATCGGTTACATATGGCATGATTTTATTAAGCTTTAAGTGTGCAAATTTGATTTGTCGAATAAAAGCTTATTATATTTAATTAGATTAAATTGGCAAAAATGACTAAAATACCCCTAAATGTCGGTTTTGGCAATTTTTTTTAAAAAAATTTCATTTTCCCTTTCAACCGTGATTGTAGTAAGCTATAAAAAATCTTAGATATATGGTTCAATGCTAACTTCCGAAATCGATATCAAATATCGCTTTCACTACAAGTTATAGGATAATTTTATTCAATAAGAAAACAGCAGAACCATTAAGTATCAAGTACTTTGTAAATGATTCTGACATCCTTTAGGACTTATATGGAAGCTGTCTAAGGGTATTTTCATCTTATTAATTATGTAGTTCCATTTATAGTGTATCACTCTCACATTTGACTTCAATAAGTCAAGTCTTTTTTACAATGGTCAACATCTGATGTTACACACCAATCAATTTTTTTACTCGGGATCGTAGAAAAGATATTCCATCAAATACAATACAATATTATACTAAATAAAATAAATGATAAACTTTTACTTGTACCTCTGAGGGGCAAGTACTTTCAATTATATAACCATTATACAAAAGAAAGATTCAAATTTCAAACTTTTCAAGATTCGAATTTTCTACTTATACATATCATATATGTAACTGTAGAAACTAATGGAACCTTAATTAAAAGGATGAATTAGTGTTACTGGAGCATATCCCCAAGAGTGTTGAAACTAATTCGGTAGCACTCAATTTCAAACGAATCAAATCATATAAGATTCGATTTCTCCCACTAACCAATTCCATCACGATGGAATCGTAGAAGAATAATATTGAGTAAGAATCATATTCATTAAATAAACTTAAAATTAATTGCCATAAATTCATAGTTTAAATAAACTTAAAATTAATTGCCATAAATTCATAATTCCATCACGATGGTAGTTTTATCTTATTAATTATGTAGTTCCATTTATAGTTTATCTCTCTCACATTTGACTTCAAAAAGTCAAGTCTTTTTTACAATGGTCAACATCCGATGATACACACCAAACAATAAAACAGTTTTATTAATCGGGATCGTAGAAAACATATTCCATAAAATAGAATACAATATTCTATTAAATAAAATAAATGATAAACTTTTACTTGTACCTCCGAGGCGCAAGTACTTTCAATTATGTAACCATTATACAAAAGAAATATTCAAATTTCAAACTTTTCAAGATTCGAATTTTCTACTTATACATATCGTATACGTAATTGTAGAAACTAATGGAACCTTAATTAAAAGGATGAATTAGTGTTACTGGAGCATAGCCCCAAGAGTATTGAAACTAATTCGGTAACACTCAATATCAAATGAATCAAATCATATAAGATTCGATTTCTCCCACTAACCAATTCCATCATGATGGAATCGTAGAAGAATAATATTGAGTAAGAATCATATTCATTAAATAAACTTAAAATTAATTGCCATAAATTCATATGTTTGACCATATCAAACATCTTTAAACAATTCAAAGACTCATGATGAATTTTAAAAATACAGTTTCCAAAACTTCCAATTGAATATCTCTGAACCAGTCAAAATATTCTATTCGCGTTTCATCGGAAACATATTGAAAGTTCTCGAATCATCCAAGATGTTCAATATATGTTCCATTAGAAACACTTGACTAAGTCATGACAATTCATTAACTAACTTACAAAGCAAAGAAAACTATCCAAGACAATTTATAATTCATTAAACTACATACATCCAATATATTAGTTTAATAAATTTGTGGTCCAATGACGATCATTAGTTAAATGAGATTTAATCACATTCCCGAATACAATATCCATTAAATGGATAAGGATATATGTGGTGTGATCTCGTATTAGACCGTCATTTACCATACATAATAAACATCTAATGCTTAGGTGATAAAATCTCAAAAAGCACTGTTCTAAGTTATTTACTTAACCGAATATTTTTCTTAATGTTTATCTCTTCATCAATGACATTACTAGTCATATTAAAATATGAAATATATGTTTATAAAGAACAAGTAACTATCAAATAGTCGCAAGTTCTGATATCAAATATCAAAACAATCATTAAATAATATTTTAAATAATTAGACGGGAGATCTGGTATCTAATACCTACTGTTGTCGTATTGTGAGAATCAATATTCTCTATACACATCTCATTTCTTTAGCTTTATAATTTACCTTCAACTATTCACAATAATTGTAGATATTTGATTAGTAAATTGTGTCTAACACACTACCTCTAAAGGTCACTAAAGCTAAGAAACGTCATTATCATATAAACAAATACCTAATGGGGTTTTCTTAATGCTAGTCAAGAATCTCGAGACATGAAATGATTCAGGTCTATTCTTACTGCAAAATAAACTATTCTCTCTGGACCATTATATCCTAAAATGGATATCTATTTAGATTACCTAATGTGAAAACATTTATGAAAATGTTTTTCCGTAAAATGGCATAAAACGTGTTTTTGTCCGAACCGACCAACCAATACCCATGGGGGCTGCCCAGGTCAGCTCCAATAGTACTTGGGTAGTTCATGGGCTGCCTGAAAAGTGACCAATTCACTGTTTGGACAGTGGACACCCGGTAAGCCCGATACTCACCCGGTAACACCGTTTTTCGCCGTTTTCGCATATTTTAACTACGAAACAATTTCCGAAAATAGTTCCAATGCCCAAAACACATCCAATACATTTATACAACATACTTTTCATCACCAAAAACAAATAATTTCAAAATATGATTTGGTAACTAAAAATATCATTTTTCATCATTTAAATCCAATTTTCTCAACATTGATCATATTAATAATCACACCAACCAAAGTCACAACAAATGAAGAACCCAAGAATAATTCTAGGAGTTACAAGAGTGGTCATAACACTCTAGAATGGCAACAAGTCATCAAATGACAAAATTGACTAATATTACAATAATATTATCCAATCCGACTTCACACATGCATCTAGCCTCCAAATCCATCCTCCAAATCAAAAAGGCCCAAAATATAAGAAAGCAATAAACCCTAGAACTTGTCTAGATATTCAAGAACAACAAACAAGCTTTCTAAGTTTAAAAGTTATGAAGATTATTATTGGACAATTATGACCCATAGTGTCACTATTTGTACAGATCATGGTGTTGTTGTACAAATTAATTATGTGACAAAGGAGATTGCACTCTTATCATTTGTGATTAGATCACCTAGATATATAAATGATGAGAGGTCCCTATGATTTGTTCCTGGACAGAGAATGATATGAGACAGTATCAGTCCACGTAGGATAAATCATTAAATATCCCTAGTCAGAGTATTATCGAGATTGGACATCGATAAATACGTAAAAGACTAGTATTACACTTGTGCACGTTTGTGAGGGCACAACGGCATAGTTCTCATATATTTGGGTATATGATACTCATGCAAGTGCAATAGAAGGTTGTGTTTCACCGATGGTACGGGAAACAGCTTCGCTCTGGGTAGACCCCCCGTGGAATCCCATTGGTAGTATGACTATGTGTCTATGGGAGTCTGCAATCAGGGTAGGTGTATTTGGTCTTAACCTGAGACTTGCACCGCTAATACTTGCGACAATCGATATACTCTAGTTGAGGTCGTCCAGGGCTTTAACCAGTTCTGTGTACGCCGATACTGGGTATATTGGGAATCATAGTGTGTTGGGTGTGATGTCAAGACGGAAGTGTCACTCCAGTCATATGGAGATGATGGTCACGTAGGATACAGAACTTGTTCTCTTAAATGCTCGAGCTATCGGGATATTATGACAAGGTCATGTATATCCGATTATAGAGACTAGTTACCAGACATCCGATATGTACTTCGTACGGGGCAGACACAATTCCAGTCCCAGGCCTTGCACGTGAACATCCGATACTGGACAGAAATACGCAATACATCGGTATATTACGCTTGATATAGATCACATATTCCTATAAGGATATTTCCGGAGAATTGGGTAGGCATGACGCTTTGCTAGAAGCCAACCTTGTCTTGTAAATCAGTACAAACGTAGTACGAGGTACTTACGTGTTCGGATAGTCCGACGACCGTATTTACTGCCAACATATCCGGGGATCTCATGGGTCGCTTCCCAAAGATTCACCGATGATGTATGACTCGCACTTTAATTAATCTGGGATTAATTAAAAGAGAGAGAAAATTAATCTAGGATTAATTACGGAGATATTTTATCTGGGATAAAATATTAATTAAAAGAGAGAGAACGATTAATTTGGAATTAATCGATAAAATAATATATTCGATATATATGTGAAATTGGATTTCGACGCGGAATTAGAATTAGATTTTAATTCGGGTGAACGAATTAATTTAGAATTAATTGTTAGCGACGTGAATAGTGATTTCGCTAGGCGTAATCATTTAATTACGACGCGACGGAAAATTCGTTAATTTGGAATTAGCGAAACCGAGCCCGGGATTTTTTGCGAGCGCATTCGCATTTCGAATTCGAGTGCGGCACGCAAGTCAAATCAAGCGTCAAATCGCTAGTCGCATCAATCGTAAATCACTTGTCACTTTGAGTGATATGGACATGACATGTTGTCACTTATTAAAGTGACTTGATGTGAATAGTGAAAGATGTTGGAAAGCTTATTGCTTTTTGCCTTTTGACTTTTGAATTAAAAAGTAATGTATATCTTTTATTTAATTTACTTGGTAAATAAAATAAAATATATATATACAAAAGCTTTTTTCTCTCTCTCCAACCAAGTGTGGTTCACGGTTTTGGGAACCAATTTTTTCCCTCTCTTTTCTTCTTTTTCATCTCACGGCTTGGAGCCATTTTCGTTCTCCAATTTTCTGGTTTGACCGAATTTGTGAGAAGCAAAGGAAGAAGAAGAGTAGTGCTAGCACACACATGGGTTATATTATGGTGATAGGGAAATGAATTTATGAGCTTGGATTTGTTATTGAAGCTTGGAGCTTGGAGCTTTAATGGTGGTCTTCCATGGCCGATTTTTGGAGCATCGAAACAGCCCCCCACCGAGCAGTCCCTGTTGTTTTTGGAGGTCAAAACCGAGCTTCAACAAGGAGCAAAATGGGTCTTGTTCTCCCTAGCATCAAACCATTCAATGTGAGTATGAATTCTGCCTTATTCCTTTGATGTATTCATGCGAATTTTATGCTTGATTTCATGATCTTGGGACCTAATAAAGAAACTCAACAATGGTATCTTGAGCTTTGTCAAGCATGAAAAAAAGTTAGGGTTAAAATTGGGTAATATCAATTGAAGCATGATTTGGTTGAATTGATTGATTAAGTATGCTTGTATATTGATGAATTGATGTTGTGAATGATCAATTTGAAGAAATTGTGTTTGGAACAAATTTCCTCAATTTTATGTGTTGGCCAAAATTGACAAATTTGGGTAAACTTGATTTTGAGCATGTTTAATGAAATTGGATGATTTAGAATGCTTAAAGTATGTTTAATTGAGGATTGATTGGATCAATTGTTGAAAATTAGTTTGGAACAAATTTCCCCAAATTGCTTAGGTTGGCCGAATACAATAGCCCATAATGTCTTGGAATTTTTTGATTTTTTGTTCATTGATGACTTGGAAATCATTAGGGGATGTTGATTTTATGTTTGATTGGATTCAATTGGATTGGATTTGAATTTGGACACAAAATCCCCATTTGGCCGAGACTTTAGCATGTATATTTGGGTTTGATTTTGATCAAATTATGTTGGACATGATTCCATGATGTTAAGCATGATTAATTGGACAAATTTGGTGTTTTGGAAACTTTGATTTGGGTAATTAATAATGCTATGCACTTTGTTTAATTGAATTGTAAAATTGGATTTTGTAATTTAATTAAAATGGGCCTTAAAATTGGATTTGGGCTTTTAAAGTTGTTAATTGGGTTTATTGGACTTTGTTGTACAAAGTTGGTTTAGGCCAAAATTGGTTGGATCAATTAGGCCCAAAACCGCTTCCAAAAGGCCCAAATGCGACTAATGAACCTTTAATGTTTAATTGGGCCTAATGGGCCTAAATTAATTTTTGGGCTTATGGGGTAACTCCCGGATTGGATTTTGGTTATTCGGTTTGACCCGAGTTGACCAAAAGTCCACGCCTTGAAGAAATTAATTAAAAGCCCATTGGACTTTAATTAAATTAATATTGGATATTAATCGGGCTTTGAGACCCGTAACGATTAAATTTGGAATTTAAGTCGTAAAGGTTTATTTAATAAAGTGTAATATTTAATTTGGAATTAAATAATGAATTAGAATTAAATGCGTATTAAATTGGATTTAATTATGTAATTTAATTTAATTCGTAGAAATTGTACTTTGAGTACGTGTTTGCAAAACGAGTTTGACTCGAACAAAATCAAATCGTTTTTTGAACATTGGATGATCACTAATTATCAGATTAATTAATTGGATTAGATTGATTGATAACATGCTTGTATGAATACATGGTTGTGATGCGTGAATAATGTATATCGGATGGATATTAGTCGGGTGGGACAATTTTGGAAATTGTAATAAATTTGATTTATTAATTGGACCTGCGTGTCCAGCCTTATCACCTCTATTCTCATTGTATTTCTCTTCTCACCTATTCCCCTCAATGTAAATGAGGTTTCTTTAGAAGTGTAGTGTAACGGGTAGAAGTAATACAAGTGCTAGCTGGAGAGAGAAAGAGAGAGATTTGATCTAGGATCAATGTAAAATGTCCATCCGCATATCATTATTATTTTATTTCATATGCGCTTTATTATGTGTTTAGAATGCATGTTTAAGGGTGTATGATGATGAGACCTTAACAAAGATAATAAATTGGTTGCCAATTTGCACGCGAAAAACCCTCGCTCAATATTAAGCGTCTTTCCTTCCATTGAGTGATTCTCACTCAAGATCCGAGACTGGCATTGGGTTGTTGGCCAAAGTCAAGCCTTTGTCCGTCGAAGATGTGTTTGAATCACGAGAGCTTTGTCCATATTGGTGTCATGTCCAAGTTGTGGTTTGTTGGCCAAAGTCAAGACCACTTCTTGTCCATCGACATTGATTACGAAGCTTTCCATGGTCAATGGGTCGCGCTTGACTGGGATCACTAAGTTTGTTGTGCCAAAGCCAAGGCTTAGTTGATTCAGAGGAAAAAGGTTAGGTAATACATTGGATGTATTGGCATATATAAGATATATGTTTCGGACTTGGACGTCCCCCTACCGGATCTAGGAATTGGATTGGATCCAATTGATCTTAGAGATCTACCTAGTTAATTATCATACAATTTGTTGGCCAAAGTCAAGATTGTGTGATATTTAACGGGATCCTAGCCCACTAGGAAACGCGGTTTCCCGAGTACTCGAAGAGGGTTAGAGGCTCGCCGAAAAATAGTGGGAGGCAAGAATTGAATTTGCAATACTCGTTCAATTACTCGCCATACGCGCTCATTAAATTATTTCGTCGTAAGATTAAATGTTAGTTGGACTAATATTTAAATTGTTGTTTTAATTAACAGTTGGACTGTATTATAGTTGATTATATATAATTGGATTATATTAATCAATATATTTGAATTAATTAATTTTAGTTTACAGTTGATTTTATAATTGGATTATAGTAATCAATGTAATTGAGGTTAATTAATTTAGATTATATTTGATTATATAGTTGGACTGTTATAATCATTATAATAAATAGTACCACAAATCGTTGATTAAATAGTTGGACTATTAGAATCAAGATATAAATAAAAGATTAGTGTTTAAGACATCATCCTGGTGAAAATGTATTTAAACGACTTTAATTTTCAAATTGGGAATAAATTTCAGGATGCTCCTGGAAAAATAATAAGTTATTTTATTTGATAAAATAATATATTAAGCCTAAGTCTGGAGTTAAGCAAATAAGTGGAACATGATATTGGAATATTCATGTAATGATAACTTTAGTGCTTAATCCATAATACTTGTCATATAGACTCCATAATTCTTTATCAGAACTAAAGATTAGATTCTTAAAGTATGATATTGAAATTGAAGGATATTCAAAGATTAGATCTTAGAAGTACTTTTAAAATTGCAATAAATAATTCTTGGAGAATTAATGACTATTCTCAAGGAGACAAAGTCAAAATTTGCAATTAGGCAAGTAGCGCAAGACGCACCTTACTTCAATATTCTAGAAACCCGAGGCTTGGCCAAAGGCGACCGGAATATTGAAAATGACAAAGGCAAAATCATTATAATCTTCTAGGAAGATAAAAGGACATATCCCAAGAAGGAATTGAAGACGAGCAAGGCTCTGACTTCAAAAATGATTGTCATAATTATGTTCACAGCTAGTATTAAAATTAGATTTTAGATACTTAGTGTGGTACATAAAATAAATATATTGATGTTCAGAATCTGTTTTGAACAGGATACTTACTTCGATTGAGAATTATCTGCGAATCGGAAACGTGACGAAAGTCGCTGTTTTAACCGTCGATAGCCAAATTTAGGAACTACCCTCGGGTGTGTACCTAAATTTGGAAACTGTTATAATGTAACTAGTTTGAATAGAAACATTATCTTCATATCGCGTATAACCCGCTGCGGGTGTACCTTTATATTCTAGAACACTAAAGTGTTTCTTTATATAAAGATGATATTGAGATAATCACATAAGATGTGAATAGCAGCATTTATATTTTGAATATAAATAATATCTCAAATATATAACATGACAAATAAATAGCTCAAACTGATTTGATCATTAAGAAACTAAATTTGGGCATAGTTGTCAGGGACACTATCAAACAAGACTCGTATATCCGCACTTTTGAAGAGCGGGTACCAGGACTAATTTGATTATATTCAAATAAAGTCTACGAATCTAGTTTATTGGGCAAAGTGCCTAAAACACATTTACTTGGTAAAAGTGTCAGTGCCACCAATCTGTTAGCCCTAGTTCATAGTGAAGCAAGTGGGCCCATGTCTAGCTAGGCTAGATATGGATATGAATATTTCGTGACCTTTACGGATGTGGCATCGCATATAGTTATGTGTTTCTTTTGAAACACAAATCGGAAACTTTTAAGTTTCGACACGAAATAGACAAACAGATCGGCTAAAGTATGAAATTGTCACGGTAAGACCGTAATGGAAAATACTTAAGCAAAAAGTTTCTAGTATACTTGAAAGAGTATAGTATTCTTTCAAATGAGGACTCCTCCCGGAACACGTCAGTTTGACGGTGTGTTCGAATAGGATTAACCGAATTTTGTTAGACATAATAAGGTTAATCGCGAGTCATTTTGAGCTACCATTTCCTTCAACGGATACGCTAAACAGTGCAAGAACTTATTTAGAATAAGGTTCCATAAATATCTGTTTGACAGATAACATATTAGATATGAACGGGAAAGAAAACCGAGTTTCTCATTCCTGTTAGATTTGGGATGCTAGGCATACGTTTGGATGATACCAAACAAGAACCCAAATTGAATAAGTGCCAAATATAGGTTATCCTAGGGATACCATAAGTATTGTACTTATACACCTCACCAGAGAATAATTAGATTATTGCTCACCATGCGGTTTTCCTGATGGAATACCGAAATGCAGTGGTAAGTGGGAGGATAGTATAACTCGATGAAAATCAGAGTAGTAATACTGTTCAAGGCACTGAATCTTAATGGAACATAAATAGTTCATCAAGGATGAGACTATTACTATTAATCTTCGAATACACAAGAACCGCGTAGGTCGGAGAGAGTCAGAAAACAACCTAGGGTATGGGTTTCTGATCTCACCTCATAAAGATGTCTATCTTATTGAGGGATACCAACTGACTACATATGAGGAAGTGATACAAGGTATCGACTCCCTATTATGGCAAAGTGCCATATAGTCGAAATGGATTCCATGTATATCAACATGTTTAGATACTAGTTGATGTACCACAAGGTATTGTGCCTAATGGTACTTTATGAGTCTTCAAGGAAGACGTACATGGATGGCAACATACCAACGTACTAAGCTAGGCTTGTAGCGGAAAGGTATCGTTATCAACATTGTGTTGATTACGATTCAACCTTTTACCTGTTGCCACGGTAGATCCATTTGGATAATGCTTGTTATTCGATCCATGTTTGGATTGAAGCAAGCATTAGGTTCTTGGAACTATCGTTTTGATGTAATCATAATAGTTATGATTTAATTCAAAACGAAAAGATTCTTGTGTATATAAGAGGGTTAGTGGGAGCGCACTGAAATGGTTGTCCTATAAAATAATGATAATAATATAAGTCATTTCATGGAAATGATATTCCCATAAAATAACTATCGGCGAAAGCTTGGCTTTCGAAATACTCTCCGAGAAACCGTACATTGAAAAATGTACGCGACCTGGTGTCTCATACGCTTTGAGCATATGGATTCACAAACAGGCCAATCCGAGTGAGTGAAAGTCACTGGATTGATGTTAAGAACATCCGTTAGTATCTTAGAGAACTAAGGATGTTGTCTTAGTCTATGGAGAAGGAGAACTTGAAGTGACTGGGATCACTGTAGCAAGTTTCCTATAACCGATAAAGACGACTAAAATCGCAAACGGTACTATACAGTTTGAATAACGGTACAGTGAGCTGGAAACTTCCAAGCAAGATACTGTTACCGAATAAACAACAAATGCGGGTTAATTGCAGCAGCTGAAGCAGCAATAGAAGCCATCTGGGTCAATAACAAATCTAATTAGATTAGATATAGTTCTGTTAGCAGCTGAGCTAGGCGTCAGCACAGGCTAAAGAATTAATGGTCTCATCAACGATCCAGATATATATACTTCGATATTCATCTGATTCGTTTGGATCATACATCGTGGCGATGTGATGATCGAATAAATCGCATCAGACAATAATCATGAAATCCGCTGACGAAAGCTTTTCTCAGCAGTTTGAGCCAACCGTACATAGTTCGGGTGTCAGAGACTCGAGTGACTGGCTATAGGCCAAGTGGGAGATTGTTGGACAATTATGACCCATAGCGTCACTATTTGTACAGATCATGGTGTTGTTGTACAAATTAACTATGTGACAAAGGAGATTGCACTCTTATCATTTGTGATTAGATCACCTAGATATATAAATGATGAGAGGTCCCTATGATTTGTTCCTGGACAGAGAATGATATGAGACAGTATCAGTCCACATAGGATAAATCATTAAATATCCCTAGTCAGAGTATTATCGAGATTGGACATCGATAAATACGTAAAAGACTAGTATTACACTTGTGCGCGTTTGTGAGGGCACAACGGCATAGTTCTCATATATTTGGGTATAGGATACTCATGCAAGTGTAATAGGAGGTTGTGTTTCACCGATGGTACGGGAAACAGCTTCGCTCTGGATAGACCCCCCGCGGAATCCCATTGGTAGTATGACTATGTGTCTATGGGAGTCTGCAATCAGGGTAGGTGTATTTGGTCTTAACCTGAGACTTGCACCGCTAATACTTACGACAATCAATATACTTTAGTTGAGGTCGTCCAGGGCTTTAACGGTTCTGTGTACGCCGATACTGGGTATATTGGGAATCGTAGTGTGTTGGGTGTGATGTCAAGACGGAAGTGTCACTCCAGTCATATGGAGAGATGATGGTCACGTAGGATACGGAACTTGTTCTCTTAAATGCTCGAGCTATCGGGATATTATGACAAGGTCATGTATATCCGATTATAGAGACTAGTTACCAGACATCCGATATGTACTTCGTACGGGGCAGGCACAATTCCAGCCCCAGGCCTTGCACGTGAACATCCGATACTGGACAGAAATACGCAATACTTTGGTATACTACGCTTGATATAGATCACATATTCCTATAAGGATATTTTTGGAGAATTGGGTAGGCATGACGTTTTGCTAGAAGCCAACCTTGTCTTGTAAATCGGTACAAACGTAGTACGAGGTACTTACGTGTTCGGATAGTCCGATGACCGTATTTACTGCCAACATATCCGGGGATCTCATGGGTCGCTTCCCAAAGATTCACCGATGATGTATGACTCGCACTTTAATTAATCTGGGATTAATTAGAAGAGAGAGAAAATTAATCTAGGATTAATTGCGGAGATATTTTATCTGGGATAAAATATTAATTAAAGAGAGAACGATTAATTTGGAATTAATCGATAAAATAATATATTCGATATATTATGTGAAATTGGATTTCGACGCGGAATTAGAATTAGATTTTAATTCGGGCTAACGAATTAATTTAAAATTAATTCGTTAGCGACGTGAATAGTGATTTTGCTAGGCGTAATCATTTAATTACGACGCGACGGACAATTCGTTAATTTGGAATTAGCGAACCCGAGCCCGGGATTGTTTGCGAGCGCATTCGCATTTCGAATTCGAGTGCGGCACGCAAGTCAAATCAAGCGTCAAATCACTAGTCGCATCAATCGTCAAATCACTTGTCACTTTGAGTGATATGGTGACATGTTGTCACTTTATTAAAGTGACTTGATGTGAATAGTGAAAGATGTTGGAAAGCTTTATTGCTTTTTGCTTTTGACTTTTGAATTAAAAAGAATGTATATTCTTTATTAATTTACTTGGTAAATAAAATAAAATATATATATACAAAAGTTTTTTTTCTCTCTCTCCAACCAAGTGTGGTTCACGGTTTTGGGAACCAATTTTTTCCCTCTCTTTTCTTCTTTTTCATCTCACGGCTTGGAGCCATTTTTGTTCTCCAATTTTCTGGTTTGACCGAATTTGTGAGAAGCAAAGGAAGAAGAGTAGTGCTAGCACACACATGGGTTATATTATGGTGATAGGGAAACGAATTTATGAGCTTGGATTTGTTATTGAAGCTTGAAGCTTTGAGCTTCAATGGTGGTCTTCCATGGCCGATTTTTGGAGCATCAAAACAGCCCCCACCGAGCAGTCCCTTCTGTTTTTCGAGGTCAAAACCGAGCTTCAACAAGGAGCAAAATGGGTCTTGTTCTCCCTAGCATCAAACCATTCAATGTGAGTATGAATTCCGCCTTATTCCTTTGATGTATTCATGCGAATTTTATGCTTGATTTCATGATCTTGGGACCTAATAAAGAAACTCAACAATTATATCCAAAACCCCTAATTTCCTTAAACGTTTTCTTGATTTCTTCACTTTCTTCCTTGTTTCTTCAAACAAATATTTTGGAGCTTTTATTTTAGATAGGTTTGGCCATGGCTCTAAATAATGGATAACTTTTATTTTGGATTTGTTTCATTATTCACTTTAAATAATGGACTTAACCGACTTTAGGGGAAGAGGGGCATTTTGATCATTTGGTCAATTAATCTAATTAATTAATAATAATAAGCTTTAAGTTAACAAATCCAATTGTAAACTTTAAGCTTAATAAAACTATGCCACATGTAACTAATAATAATCAAACGTATTGCATAACAATTATGTAATATTGATATAATTTAATTATCTAGATATTTAACATTTAAATACCTAAATAATTAATTAAAGTGATTATTATTATATATGTATTTTTATTTACATTAAATAACAAATACATATATTAATAGCATGTGTCGAAATCTCATTTGACAATTAATTAATATGTATCAAATCAAATCTTGTATCAAATACAAATACACATTATATATTAATTGACCGAAATGCCCCTAATATATGTATTTTCATTTAACCATTTAAACGACTCGAATTAACTCATTTAATTCGGTGAAGTATTACGAATAATCTATATTATTCATAATGCGTTGCCCAAGTGCTCAACGAGTACACTTCATATTATAGGACTCTCTAATTTTAGGTTTATCCGTCACGAAATCCAATTTCGTGTCCATATTTCACCCACTAATGAATTATGACGACCACGGATAATCTCGTTAAATTTTGCAAGTCGATGTTATTGCATATGTATAATCCCTTCGTCACAGGCAATCAATATTATTCCGGGGATATAGATAAGAACATCAAATCCCTAAGGTATAATATAGTCGACTTTTAAATTTATGATCTCTAAATAACACTCGGAACTCACTTCCGAAGTATACTGTGGCCATGGATTTACTAGATCGCAAATACGTACATGATACATATGCCCTGTACATAGGACTGACGGTTTCTATCTGATACTCACAGGATATCATGAGCATCAGTCCACACCCAACGAACAGATGGAGGTATGATATAAATAGATCAGTGATGTGACTGCCATCAAAGTGTGGAGGATATCTCATATATCCACAATGGTATCTCAAGTCGAAGGACCACTATAATACTCGACTCGAGAAGATTCCTATTGACGTTGGTGTATCATCTTTTAGGAAATCGTCAGTGAGTCATTTAGTGTTTATCAAATAAACACGTCTATACGTGTCTCCCAATACTCATGATTCGTTGGGATAAACCATTGGACCAAGTCACGATATACGATATGTACTGGTCTCAGGGGATTTTACTAATCGACTCATGTTAGTAAATCTTGACCATGAACTCTATTTGAGAATATATAACTTATAGTAACGTTTCCCAATGTCAATTTCAAACTACGTTGTAACTACGCACTATGTTGTAAATTCTAGGGTCTTTGTCTAATATATACATATCACTAAATCATATTTAGTTTCAATCTAATGGTAATTAGATCGAATACGTATATAAAAAAACAAGTGGTGCTACCATTAAGTAAGTAATATTATGGAAAAAAGAATTATTCGTATTCATAAATTAGACATAAATATGATCCGGATTGGCACTCCGAGCACCAACCCTAACAGGAATGGTATATTGGAGTTGTTTCTGAGCCAATATTAGATCCATAAAGTATTATTAGCATTAAAACATTCCCAATTGATATCGCCCAAGTGAGAGAATGTTAGAATATTTTATTCTAATATTAATTATGTGCTTCTATTAACTGTGATATAGGTCTTAATAAAGCGGTAAGAAAATAAGTTTTGTAATAGAAAATATGAAGCCCAATTGTTTGATATAATAAAATGAGTTGGACTCTAAATTAATTGATCTGTGGACATTAGAGCGGGTTTTGGAGATATTAATGGTTTTTGATGGGTGAGCCCATTACACTCCATAAATTAGTGAGCTAAGGTCTCACATTCACTCCCCTGTAATTGCTTACTTAATAAGCCTCATTCATTTGGATAAAAAGATGCTTAAGCTTTTCTCTCTATCTGATTAAAAGATAAGCGTTTTGATAAGCTTTGAAGATTTTGCATTATTGGGATAATGACATGCTTCATCATTATTGCTTTTAAGCATACACACACACACACACACACATACACACACACACACACACACACATAAGTCATTTACGAGAGATAGAAGCAAGTTAAGCTTTGATAAATATAAAGAAAATTTAAAGGCTTGAGAATGAAACTTAATAAGGGAGAGTAAACTTCTCACCATCAAGAAGATGGGAGCATGGGGTGATCTCCTCAGTGTAAATTTGTGAACAGATCTATCAAAATTTTCTGACGCATATATGGATTCTAAATCATGTATGCTCTCTGAATCATCCGATTAATTTTTTTGATTAAATTATAAGCTCTTGTGGTAAAGGTATTGTTACAAAATAAATCCTAACAATTAAGTGGTTTGGTTTCGGGTATGATTCACAAGGGTTAGCTTTGGGATGAGTATGGAGTGCTCTTAAGTTTGAGATAATGTTGGGTCTTAAGAATGTTTTAGAATCATATGGAATTTGTTTGTTTATGTTAAAATGGTTGGATTTTGTTCTAGTACTCTTCATTCATGTGAAATAATTGTCAATTTGTTTTTTAGGTCATAGCAGTGTTTGATTTTTGAGATTTCAATAAGTCCAGAAGTACTTTTACTTTATGCTGATATAAATGCCTCATAAGCCATTGTAGTAAATTCACTAAGTATGTATATATATAATATGGTGTTGGTTTCTATAATATGTCCCAAACAAAGATTAAGCATGTGAAATACTATAAAGAATATATATTTAAACATGAAGTATGGCGGAATCATACTTACAATGCCTTGTGATGAAGAAGATGATCAAATGGTAGAAGCTCCAAGTGATGGAAGATTCGGCCAAGAGGAGGAAGAAGACTTGAAGCTCCAAGCTTTTGTATTCCAAGCTCTTGATGGTTTCCCTATCACCTCTTTTGATCCCTTGCTTGTGCTAGCAAAAATGGAGAAATGGAAGATCAAATCTTCCTTGCCCTTGTCAATGGTGTTCACGGCAATTTGAGAGAGAAGAGAGATTTTTGGTGTAAAGTCTTGAATTAATTTTTCTTTGTATACCAAAAATCAATTTATATTTATGTTATAATTTATTAAATAATAATAAATCTATGACATAAACCATGCAATGGCTTAGAGTGTCAAACACTCAAACTCCATGCAAAGCCTTTGAGTGAAATGCACACTATCACCATGCAATGCCTTAGAGTGTTTTGTACACTATTAACATGCAATGCCTTATCAATAAAATAATGCATATAATGACAAGTGTCATGTGGGCCCCACACGTTTCCCAATGAAAGTGGGCCCACGTCCACTCACGCGTTCGGGTTCGATATTTCCGAAATACCGAACTAGCGTCGCGACGTTAATTAAATCGGATTTAAATAAATAATCGCTCCTAGCGAAATTATTATTTACGTCGCTTACGAATTAATTCTTAATTAACTCGTATGCCCGAATTAAAAATCTAATTTTAATTTCGCGTCGAAATCAATTTCAATTATTATATCGAATATAATAATCTACTGATTAATTAATCAAATTAATCGTTCTCTCTCTCTAAATAAGGCACTTTATCCAAGATAAAGTTTCTCTCGCAATTAATCCAAGATTAATTAAGTCCGAATCAAATATCATAGGTGAATCTTCAGGAAGCGACCCAAGAGATCTCCGGATATTTTGGCAGTAAATACGGTCGTCGGATAATCCGAACACGTACGTACCTCGTACTACGTCTTTACCGATTTACAAGACAAGGTTGGCTTCTAGCAAAGCGCCATGCCTACCCATTCATTCTCCAAATATTCTTATAGGAATATAAGATCTGTATCAGGCGTAGTATACCGTAGTATTGCGTACATCGATCCAGTATCGGATGATCACATGCTAGGCCTGGGGCTGGAGATGTGTCTGCCCCGTACGAAACATATATCGGACATCAAGCAACTAGTCTCTTTAAATCGGACAATCCTGACCTGGTCATATTGTCCCGACGGTTGCAACCTTTTATAGAGTGCTAGTTCTGTGTCCTGCGTGATCATCACCTCCATATGTCTGAAGCGATACTTCCATCTTGACATCACATCCAGTACACTACGATTCTCGATAAACCCAGAAGAGGTGTACACAGAACCGGTTAAGGTCCCCAACCACCAAAACCAAAGTTTACCGATTGTCGCAAGTACTAGCGATGTAAGTCTCAGGTTAAGACCATATACACCTACCCTGATGCGGCCTCCCATAGACACGTAGACATACTACCAATGGGATTCCGCGGGGTCTATCCAGAGCGAAGCTGTTTTCCGTACCATCGGTAAAACACAACCTCCTATCGCACTTGCATAAGTATCCAATACTTAAATATATGAGAACTATGCCGTTGTGCCCTCACAACGTGCACAAGCGCAATACTAGTCTATTCCGCATTATCGATGTCCAGTCTCGATAATACTACGACTAGGGATATTTAATGATTAAACCTTTGGGGACTGATACTGTCTCATATCATCTCAGTCAGGTCCAGGCTAATCATATGGACTTTCGCCATTTATAAGTCAAAGTAAATAATATTACAAAACGGCAAAAGGCAATTTCATTATCACATAGTTAATTTTGTACAATAATACAATATCATTTACAAACAGTGACGCTATGGGACATAATGTCTAACAATCTCCCACTTGGCCTATAGCCAGTCACTCAAGCATCTAATACCCGAACTATGTATGTGTCGTTCAAAAACTTGCTGTAGATAGCTTTCGTCAGCGGATCTGCAATGTTGTCATCTGATGTGACCTTCTCGACTTTTACATCGCCACGATGTATAATCTCCCGAATCAGATGATAACGTCGAAGAACATGCTTGGACCGTTGATGAGACCTTGGTTCCTTAGCCTGTGCTATAGCCCCGTTATTGTCACAATACAATGGAACGGGCTCAGCTGCTAACGGAACTACTCCTAATCCGATTAGGAACTTTCGGATCCAAACTGCCTCCTTTGCTGCTTCAGATGCAGCGATGTACTCCGCTTCTGTTGTTGAATCGGCAACAGTATCTTGCTTGGAAGATTTCCAGCTCACTGCTCCGTTATTCAAGCAAAAAATGTACCCGGATTGCGACTTGTAGTCATCCTTGTCGGTTTGGAAACTTGCATCGGTATACCCAGATACCGCAAGTTCTCCACCTCCATAAATTAAGAAAGCATCCTTAGTTCGTTTAAGATACTTAAGGATATTCTTAACTGCTATCCAGTGACCTTCACCTGGATCGGCCTGATAGCGACTGCACATGCTCAAAGCATATGAGACATCAGGTCGTGTACATATCATGGCATACATGATCGATCCGACTGCCGAGGCGAACGGTATCCGACTCATGTGGTCTCTCTCTTCCTGAGTCTTAGGACACATGTCCTTAGACAGAGAGGTACCACGTACCATTGGAACCAATCCCCTCTTGGATTGTTCCATGTTGAATCTCTTCAACACTTTATCAATGTATGTACTCTGGGGAGTCCAAGCAGCTTTCTAGATCTATCCCTGTAGATCTTTATTCCAAGAATAAAGGCTGCTTCTCCCAGATCTTTCATGGAGAATTTTAATGAAAGCCAAGCTTTCACCGACGTTAGCATGGGAATGTCATTGCCTATAAGCAATACGTCGTCGACATAAAGGACAATAAAAGTAAGTGCTCTCCCACTAACCTTCTTGTATACACAAGGGTCATCTGCGTTTTGCACGAAATCATATTCCTTTATGATCTCATCAAAACGCTGATTCCATGACCGTGATGCTTGCTTCAATCCATAAATGGATCGATTTAACTTGCAAACCTTGTTTGCAAGTCTAGGTACGATAAAACCGTCAGGCTGTTGCATATAAACATCCTCCAAAAGGTTTCCGTTAAGGAAAGCGGTTTTAACGTCCATCTGCCATATCTCGAAGTCGAAATATGCAGCTATTGCAAGCATTATCCGAATGGATTTAATCATGGCAACGGGTGAGAAGGTTTCGTCATAATCAATACCATATTGTTGACGATACCCCTTCGCTACAAGCCTAGCCTTGTACGTTTGTACGTTGCCATCCATGTCGGTCTTCTTCTTGAAGATCCATCTGCATCCAATAGGCTTTACGCCTTCTGGTGCATCAACCAGTGTCCAAACTTGGTTGGCGTACATGGAATCCATCTCGGACTTCATGGCTTCTTGCCATAAAGCGGAATCGATATTTTGTATCGCTTCCTCATACGTAGCCGGCTCATTATCCTCAATAAGATTAATATCTATATGAGGTGAGATCAGGAACCCATACCTCTCAGGTACTGTTCTGACTCTCTCCGACCTACGCGGTCCTTGTGTATGTGAAGTTTGTGGTACAGACTCATCCCGGACGGTCTGTTCTTGTTCCGTCGTTGATTCATTGCCAGGAACAGTATCACTACGATCTTCATCGAGTTCTACTTTCCTCCCACTTACCACTGCATTTATAAAATCCTTCTCAAGGAAAAATGCTTGTAGAGCAACAAATACTTTGTTCTCTTGTGGGTGATAGAAGTAATATCCTTTGGTTTCCCTAGGATATCCAACGAAAAGGCATTTATCAGATTTGGTTCAAGTTTGGTACCTTCCAAACGTTTAACATATGCCCAGCATCCCCAAATCTTCAGAAAGAGAAACCTGGTTTCCTTCCTGTCCATATCTCATATGGAGTCTGTTCAACAGACTTCGACGGTACCTTATTCAAAATAAGTATAGCACTGTTTAATGCGTATCCCCAGAAGGATATTGGTAGCTCAGTGCGACTCATCATTGACCTTACCATTCCAACAAGGTGCGGTTTCTCCGTTCGGACACACCGTTTAATTGCGGTGTTCCAGGAGGAGTCCACTGTGATAGAATACCATATTCTTTCAAGTAATCTTGAAACTCATAACTTAAGTATTCGCCACCACGGTCTGACCGTAATGTCTTAATACTTCCCTGTTTGTTTCTCCACTTCGTGTCGAAACTCTTTGAATTTCTCAAAAGTTTCCGACTTGTGTCTCATAAGATACACATAACCGTAACGAGATGCATCATCTGTAAAGGTTACGAAGTAGTGAAATCCACCTCTAGCCTGGCTAGACATGGGCCCGCATACGTCAGTATGAACGAGAGCCCATAGTTCTGTGGCACGTTCACCTTTACCGCTAAAAGGTGATTTAGGCATTTTGCCTAAAAGACAAGATTCGCAGACGTCATATGAATTGGGATCAAATTCGTCCAAGTACCCACTCTTTGAAAGTGTGGATATGCGAGTCTTGTTGATGTGTCCTAGACGACAATGCCACATATAAGCTTCATCTTTTAGATTACTCCTTTTGAGCCTTTTGTTTGTCATTTTAGGAGATTCATTTATATTCAAAATATAAAGACCGTTATTTGCAACAGCTGTGCAAATTTCTGTATCATTTTTATATAAATAACACCCTGTGTTCCTGAATACAAAAGTGTAACCCTGCTGGGTTAACAAGGATACAGATATAATATTCCTAGTTAACTAGGCACAAAATAACAGTTCAAAAGTTTAAGTTCATGCCCTGAGGGCAGTACTAAAACAAAAGTCCCTACGGCCAAAACAGCAACTGGTGTTCCGTTTCCGACCCGTAGATCCATCTCCCCTGATGCCAGCACCCTGCTATCATGCAGATCCTGCACATCAGTACAAATATGAGCACCACAACCAGAATCAAAAATCCAATTTTTAAAACTAGAAGTATTCATATTTATCTCAATAACAAACATACCAGAGGCAATGGCCTTGCCAGCCTTGATATCCTCCCTCTGCACAATGCTCATTCGGCAGTCACGTTCCAGTGACCCCTCTTGCCGCAGTTGAGGCAGATGTCGCGAGATTTGTCCTTTGGCTTCCTAGAAGCCACTGTCAACTTGCCTTTACCCTTCTTCTTGAACTTCTTCTTCCTTGCACCTCCAATTGCCTTGGGGCCCCCTTTGGCGCATGAGAGGTCAATGCAAAATGCGCCTCGCGCTTGCTCCCCTTTAGGAGTTCCTTTTCCGGACTCCTTCAGCACAGACAACAACTCTCCAAGAGTGTCGTCAGTATCCATCAACTTGTAGTTGACTATGATTTGTTTCCAAGTATCAGGAAGTGACTGCAAGATCATATCTATAGTCAGATCAGCCTCCAAGACTATTCCCATATTGGCCAACTCATCAATATCGGCAATCATTTGAGCCCCGTGGGCTTCAACTGATGCGCCGTCTGTCATCCGGGAGCGGAAGAGTTTCCTTACTAGCTCGTACCTCTTCATCCGCTTATTGGTGCGGTGAAGATCACGCAATCTTGCCATCATGTTATAGGGATCCAAGTCCCTATTCTGGCGTCTGAAATGCTGAGTCATTGCAGCTAGCATAACTGACTGAGCTTGGTCACAATCATCACTATGAGTTTTCCATAACTCTAGCTCCAGTGGCTCAGTGGGTTTAGGCGGGAGAGGTCTCTGAATAGTATACAGTATCCTCTCAGCCCCAAGCACTATCTTGAGGTTCATTTCCCAGTCGGCAAAGTTTGTCCCTTTGAAGACATTATCGCCCATGATTATGTCGCGGATATTACCTTTGCCAGTCATCTTGACAACTATAGTCCAACTATAAAGTCAACGATGTTATGGGTACAGTCAAACTGTTACATATAAAAATAACAATATATTAGTCCAACTAATTATTTAAAATATTGACGAAATAATTTTGAACGACGCGTAAGGCTAAATATCTGAATGAAATTGCAAATTCAATAATAGCCTCCCACTATTTTCTTCAAGTTTCTAACCCTCTGTAGAGAACTCGGGAAATCGAATTTCCTAGTGGGCTAGGATCCCGTTAAATAACACACAACCTTGACTTTGGCCAATAAAAATTGTATGCTATTTAACATAGGTAGATCTCCATGATCAATTGGATCTCATCCAATTCCTAGATCCGGTTAGGTGGACATCCAAGTCCGAAACATATGTATAATGTCAATGTATCTAATACATTTTCCTAACCCTATCCTCCGAATCAACTAGGCCTTGGCTTTGGCCAAAAACAAACCTAATGATTCCAGTTAAGCGGGACCCTTGACGAGGAAAGTTTCGTAATCAATGTCGTTGGACAAAAAGTGATCTTGACTTTGGCCAATAAAAATCACGATTTGGACAAGACACCGATATGCAACAAAACAAACTCTCATGATTCAAGTACATCCTTGATTGACAAAGGTCTTGACTTTGGTCAAAAACAAACCAATGCCAACTTCGGATCTTGAACAAGAACCATTCAATGGAAGGATATTCGCTTAATATAAATTGAGGGATTTTCGCGTAATTGGCAACCAATTTATTTATCTTTGTTAGGTCTCATCATCATACACCCTTAAGCATGCTTCTAAAAAACATCATAAAGCGCGTAAAGTAAATTAATAGTGATATGCGGATGGATATATAAACAACTTGTTCCTAGAACAAATCACTCCCTTTCCTCTCCCCGCTAGCACTATTCTACTTCTACCCAATTACATAATACAATAAGAGAAACCTCATTTACATTGAGGGGAATTAGGTGAGAAGAGAATACAAAGAGATAAAGAGATAAGGCTGGACACGCAGGTCCAATTTATAAATTCCAAATTTACAATAATTTCTAAAATTACCCTTTCCCTTCTAATATCCATCCGATATACACTATTCATTCATCACATACATATATATTCAAACAAGACATGCTTTTACAACCAATCTAATCCAATTAATTAGTCTTTGTTTAAGTGATCATCCAATGTTCAAACAACGGTTTGATTTTGCGCGAGTCCAACTCGATTGAGAATAAGTACACAAGGTACGAATTCGCGAATTATATCGAACTACTTATTAAATCTGATTTAATTCGTATTCAATACTAATTCAATTATTTAATTCCAAATTAAATGTTTACACTTTAATGTGCTTTAAAGACTTAGATTCTAAATCCATTCTATTGGTCTCAAAGCCCAACTAACATCCAATGTTTAATTTAATTCAAGTCAAATGGGCTTTCAATTGATTTATTAAGGCTTGGGCTTTGGTCAATGTGGGTCACACCCAATTACCAAGCCCAAATAAGGAATCACCCTTAAGTGCCATAAAACCAATTTCAAGCCCATAAGGCCCAATTAAATTATTAAAGCCCATTATATTATATTTGGACTTAATGGAGTGATTTAGGCCCAAATTGGATCCAATCCATTTGGCCCAAATCTACTTGGTCCAACCAAGCCCATTATGCCCAAATACAATATTAAAAGCCCAATGCACCAATTAAGCCCATTAATTAAATTTTAATATTCCAAACATTAAAGTCCAATTAATTAAAGTGTAAAACCAAGATTAATATATTAAACCAAATATTTCAAAAAATACCCATTTAATTTATTAATCATTTATTGTTCAAAATAAATGTCCAACATTAATTTTAACAAAAAATCAAATCCTTACATGTCTTTGTACATTCGGCCAAGGTGAGTTTTTTGTGTCGATTTGTTTTTCAATCCGATTGAATTACTAATCTACGTGCCGTACACGTTCTAAGTCATCCAATGATCTTAAACACAAAAATTTCAATCCACTCCAAGTAGCAACACATTCGGCCAAGGCATGGATTTGGGGAAAAATCATCCAATGCATTTTTCATGAAATTGATTCCATATAACATCATGTTATACACATGCAAGCATACTTATTAATCAAATTTCATAAGAACATGCTTATATCAATTTCATCATGCCATTCGGCCAAGGTGAGGATATTGGGGAAAAATCATCCAATGCATTTTTCATAAAATTGATTCCATGTAATATCATCTATATACATGCAAGCATACTTATTATCAAATTTCACAAGAACATGCTTCAATCAATTTATCACACCCATTCGGCCAAGGTTGAAATTTTGGGGAAAAATCATCCAATGCATTTTTCATAAAATTGATTCCATATAATGTCATTTAACATACATATAAGCATACTCATTCATCAAATTTCACAACATGCTTCAATCAATATTACCCAAATTTTAACCTAAAGTATTCATCATCATGCTTAAACCTAGCTCAATGATACCATTGTTGGTTTCTATAATATGTCCCAAACAAAGATTAAGCATGTGAAATACTATAAAGAATATATATTTAAACATGAAGTATGGCGGAATCATACTTACAATGCCTTGTGATGAAGAAGATGATCAAATGGTAGAAGCTCCAAGTGATGGAAGATTCGGCCAAGAGGAGGAAGAAGACTTGAAGCTCCAAGCTTTTGTATTCCAAGCTCTTTGATGGTTTCCCTATCACCTCTTTTGATCCCTTGCTTGTGCTAGCAAAAATGGAGAAATGGAAGATCAAATCTTCCTTGCCCTTGTCAATGGTGTTCACGGCAATTTGAGAGAGAAGAGAGATTTTTGGTGTAAAGTCTTGAATTAATTTTTCTTTGTATTACCAAAAATCAATTTATATTTATGTTATAATTTATTAAATTAATAATAAATCTATGACATAAACCATGCAATGGCTTAGAGTGTCAAACACTCAAACTCCATGCAAAGCCTTTGAGTGAAATGCACACTATCACCATGCAATGCCTTAGAGTGTTTTGTACACTATTAACATGCAATGCCTTATCAATAAAATAATGCATATAATGACAAGTGTCATGTGGGCCCCACACGTTTCCCAATGAAAGTGGGCCCACGTCCACTCACGCGTTCGGGTTCGATATTTCCGAAATACCGACTAGCGTCGCGACGTTAATTAAATCGGATTTAAATAAATAATCGCTCCTAGCGAAATTATTATTTACGTCGCTTACGAATTAATTCTTAATTAACTCGTATGCCCGAATTAAAAATCTAATTTTAATTTCGCGTCGAAATCAATTTCAATTATTATATCGAATATAATAATCTTACTGATTAATTCCAAATTAATCGTTCTCTCTCTCTAAATAAGGCACTTTATCCAAGATAAAGTTTCTCCGCAATTAATCCAAGATTAATTAAGTCCGAATCAAATATCATAGGTGAATCTTCAGGAAGCGACCCAAGAGATCTCCGGATATTTTGGCAGTAAATACGGTCGTCGGATAATCCGAACACGTACGTACCTCGTACTACGTCTTTACCGATTTACAAGACAAGGTTGGCTTCTAGCAAAGCGCCATGCCTACCCAATTCTCCAGAAATATTCTTATAGGAATATAAGATCTGTATCAGGCGTAGTATACCGTAGTATTGCGTACATCGATCCAGTATCGGATGATCACATGCTAGGCCTGGGGCTGGAGATGTGTCTGCCCCGTACGAAACATATATCGGACATCAAGCAACTAGTCTCTTTAAATCGGACAATCCTGACCTGGTCATATTGTCCCGACGGTTGCAACCTTTTATAGAGTGCTAGTTCTGTGTCCTGCGTGATCATCACCTCCATATGTCTGAAGCGATACTTCCATCTTGACATCACATCCAGTACACTACGATTCTCGATAAACCCAGAAGAGGTGTACACAGAACCGGTTAAGGTCCCCAACCACCAAAACCAAAGTTTACCGATTGTCGCAAGTACTAGCGATGTAAGTCTCAGGTTAAGACCATATACACCTACCCTGATGCGGCCTCCCATAGACACGTAGACATACTACCAATGGGATTCCGCGGGGTCTATCCAGAGCGAAGCTGTTTTCCGTACCATCGGTAAAACACAACCTCCTATCGCACTTGCATAAGTATCCAATACTTAAATATATGAGAACTATGCCGTTGTGCCCTCACAACGTGCACAAGCGCAATACTAGTCTATTCCGCATTATCGATGTCCAGTCTCGATAATACTACGACTAGGGATATTTAATGATTAAACCTTTGGGGACTGATACTGTCTCATATCATTCTCAGTCCAGGTACTAATCATATGGACTTTCGCCATTTATAAGTCAAAGTAAATAATATTACAAAACGGCAAAAGGCAATTTCATTATCACATAGTTAATTTTGTACAATAATACAATATCATTTACAAACAGTGACGCTATGGGACATAATGTCTAACATATGGATGCAAGGAGGGTCATGTCCCTTAAGTAGTGGCCTTTAGGAAAGGCAGTAACATGTAGGGACATGACCTCTAAAATTGAAAGAACGTGCCTTTAGGCTCCAAAGGGTTTAAAAAAGGGGTATAACCCTTAGGAGGGTTACACCCCAACACAAAAGGTACCCTAAAAGGCACTATTCCTTGTCTATTTAAAGGGGCCTTCATGTTCATTCAAGAGATCAATAACTTGAAGAAGTCTTGAGTCACATCAATTTCATTTTTTGAGTCAAGAGAGAGATTCCACCATTGTCCTAGTTCAAGATCTTGTTAAGGTGTGCCCCTTGAACAAGAGGAATTCAAGTTATCCTGTGAGGACGTTAGCCACAAAAACCATAGAGCACCAAGAGGGGGCTAATAAGTTCTTAAGGACAGAGGCAACTCGACTTGGACTTAAAGTTTTTTAGTGTCTTCTTCGTTTTCCAGGTTTTCTCTAAGTTTTAGGGTTTATGTTTAATATTGGCATGTTAGTGTAGATTTGATCTCATGTTTATGTTCTAGTTTTGATTTGTTTGATACATGTTGATTTCATTTTCCAACGCTTAATTCCCCAATAATCTTAAGAACTTATTACTTTTAGTGTTGTTAGATGAGAATTTGCATGTGTGAAAGTCAATTTTCTGGAAAAAAAAATATAGTCAGTGCATGAAAAATATGCAAGGGCGTTCAAACGCCCGATGAACGCGTAAGCAAAATTTTGAATTTTCGTAAGAACATTTGAACGTGTATTCAAATGCAACTCGAACGCAAGTCTTGTGCCTTAGATCGTTCAAATGCATCTTCAAACGCAACACGAACATAAACCCTCTGGAATATTTTGTTCGAACGTATTTTCAAACGCTACACGAATGTTAACTCTCTGGAACACTTCGTTCGAACACGTTTTTGAACGTTACACGAATGTGAACTCACTGGATAGTTTCATTCAAATGAAGATACGAACGCGACACTAACGAATTGATCGTGGAATTGTTTCTAAATTGAAATAGACTTAGATTAATTTAAATTATCATAATATTAACTTAGTGAAATCATATACTGTATTACAATAAACTTAGTAGTAAAGATTTAAGTTAATATTAGGGTGTTCAATTATCACAAGCATACACATAGTGATAAAGTTGAAATTTAATTATTTGTTGCATATTTAACTGAGAATTTAAAGTGAAATTCTACACATGAAATTCCATCCAAACCTGATTGATTTATACACATATACACACACATATATATACATATTGTATTGTGAAATTAAAAGTGTAATACTAAGTTTGAATGCCTAAGAGATTCTATTGAGGAAGTGTTTAAAGGATATTCTATCAAAAAGGTGATACGAACCTAAGTGGTCAGGGATTTAAGTGGTTACTTCGGACCCCTCTCGTTATATGGGAATATTCATTTATTTACTTATCATAAGAAACCTTAGTCGTAAACTGTCCAATATAACAACGAGTGGATACTTGGTATATCACTTGAACAATATCATTTATTGATCGTTGTATAATTTTTCTTTTGTAGACTTATTGATCGCTGTTGATTTTCCAGTTACATATGGCTAGCAGAAACATCTCAGTACCGATTGCTCATGGAGAAAAACCAAAAACGTTTGGTGGAGCAAACTTTAAACAGTGGCAGAGCAAAATGTTATTCTACCTGATAATTCTCCAGTTGGATAAGTACCTCAAAGATCATCCGGGTTCTATGGAGGGAGAAACGCAAACAGCCAAGCAGTTGCGAGAAGAGACATAGTCATCTGGCGACTTCTTGTGCAAGAACTACCTTTTGGGAGAACTCGACAATACCATGTACAATGTGTACCAAGGCATGATTTCTATGAAGATTCTCTGGGAATCTCTCGATAAGAAATACAAAACTAAGGATGTCGGCCAAAAGAAATTTATCGGGGATAGGTTCCTGGACTACAAAATGGTAGATTCAAGAACGGTAATGTCTCAGTTGGGTGAACTACAATTGATCATTCATGAAATATTGGATGAAGGAATGAAACTCTGTGAGACGTTTCAAGTTGCCACAATCATTGAAAAGTTGCCTCCATCATGGAAGGACTTCATTAGCTATCTGAAACACAAAAATAAGCAGATGAGCCTTGAAGACCTTGGAGTTCGATTGAGGATCGAAAAGGACAACATGAAGTTCGAAAAGGCCAGCTACAAGACTATAGAGTGTAAGGCCAACATCGTCGAGGGAGTAAAAGGAAGAAAAAAAAAGAAAGAACAATGGAGCTGATTCTTCCCAAGCTAACAAGAAGTTCAATGGAAATTGCTACAATTGTGGAAAAAGCGGTCTTATGGCAAAGGACTGTAGAAATAAGAAGTCTCGGGATAAAGGCAAGAAAAAGAAAAATGAGGCCCATGTCACTGAAAATAAGCAGCTAACTGATGAGATCTCAGATATGAACCTCTCAGTAGTTGTAACAGAAGCCAACTTGGTTGGGAATCTGAGAGAATGATGGGTAGACACTGGGGCTACTCGTCATATTTGTGCTGATAGTAAGATGTTTTCCCCATATCAGAAGGTCGATGGCGGCGATCATCTGACAATGGGAAACTCGTCTATCTCTAGAGTGGTTGGACAAGGCACAGTGGTTCTGAAGATGATATCCGGAAATGAGCTTGCATTGAAGAATGTTTTGCATGTTCCTGATATTCGGAAGAACTTGGTCTCAGGGTCTCTCCTTAGCAAGAATGCCTTTAAGCTTGTATTTATTTCTGACAAGTTTGACTTGACCAAAAATGATGTTTATGTAGGAAAAAGATACCCCACTGAGGACCTTTTCAAGTTCAATGTAATGACTGTCAATCGACACAGTGCTAATAATAAAGCTACAACTTCTGCTTATATTATTGTGTCATAAAATGTATGGCATTGGAGGTTAGGACATGTTAATAGGACATGTTAATTATGATATGATGCGTAAATTAATTAACATGGACCTTATACCTAAATTTGCAATTGATAACCAACATAAATGTGAGGCATGTGTTGAAGCAAAAATGCATAAAACATCATTTCATTCCATAGAACGAAGTTCCGAACCCATGGAACTTGTACATTTTGATGTGTGTGATATGAATATTGTGCAAACAAGAGGCGGTAAAAAGTACTTTGTCACTTTTATCGATGATAGCAAAGGATTCTGTTATGTGCATTTGTTGAGGAGCAAAGTTGAAGCTATTGAGAGCTTTGTACACTATAAGAACAAAGTTGAAAATCAACTTAGCAAGAAAATCAAAAGAATCGGGAGTGATAGAGGTGGTGAATATGTGTCACCATTTGGTGAATATTGTTCAAATCATGGAATTATTCACGAAACTACTACTCCTTATTCACCTCAACAGAACGGGATTGATGAGCGCAAAAACCGAACGTTGAAGGAAATGATGAACGCCATGTCGAGAATCATCGGAAGCCTAATGTATCTCAAAAATTACACACGACCTGATATCGCTCAAGCTGTAAACAGGCTTAGCAGATATACGAGCAATTCAGAACATAACCACTGGAAATTCATAGTAAGAGTTTTGAGGTATCTGAGAGAAACTTCAAAATATGGTCTGCATTATACGAGATATCCTACTGTTCAAGAGGAATAAAGCGATGCTAACTGGATATCTAATACAGTGGATTCCAAATTTATGAGTGGATTTGTTTTCACACTTGGTGGTGTAGCCGTGTCATGGAAATCCTCGAGTCAAACATGTATTGTCCAGTCTACTATGGAATCAGAGTTCATAACATTAGACAAAACAGCGGAATAGACTAGTATTACACTTGTGCGCGTTATGGAAGCTTAACGGCATAGTTCTCATATATTTAAGTATTGGACACTTATGCAAGTGTGATTGGAGGTTCTATTAGCCGTTGGACCGGGAACAGCTTCGCTTTGGATAGACCACTCAGAATCCAATTGGTAGTATGATTATGTGTCTATGGGAATCCGAATCAGGGTAGGTGTATGTGGTCTTAACCTGAGACTTGCATCGCTAATACTTGCGACGATCAGTATACTTTAGTTTTGGTCATCCGGAGCTTTAACATGTTTTGTGTATGCCTCTTCTGGGTATACTGAGAATCGTAGTGTATTGGATGTGATGTCAAGATGGGAGTATCACTTCAGTCATATGGAGATGATGATCACGCAGGGATACAAAACTAGTACTCTTAAATACCGCAGCTATCGGGATAGTATGATTAGGTTATGATTATCCGATTACAGAGACTAGTTGCTAGTGATCTAATATATGCTTCGTACGGGGCAGACACAATTCCAGCCCCAAGCCTAGCATGTGACATCCGATACTGGATTGTAATACGCAATACATAGTATACTATGTCTGATATAGATTATATATTCCTCGTTGAATATTTCTGAAGAATTGGGTAGGCACGGTGCTTTGCTAGAAGCCAACCATGTCTTATAAATCGGTGAGAACGTGGTATGCGGTACCCATGTGTCGGATAGTCCGACAACCGGATTTACTACCAAAATATCTAGGGATATCTTGGGTTGCTTCCCAAAGATTCATCGATAACATTTGACTCGAACAGAATTAATCTGGGATTAATTATGAGAGAGAAAATTAATCTGGGATTAATTACGGTAAGAATTTATCTGGGATAAAATTCAAATAAAAGAGAAAACGCAATTAATTTATAATTAATCAATTAAATAATATATTGGATATATTAATTGAAATCAGATTTCAATGCGGAATTAAAATTGGATTTTAATTCGGGCGAACGAATTAATTTGGAATTAATTCGTAAGCGACTTTCGTAATAATTTTGCTAGGCATTATTATTTAATTAAATTGGATTTAATTACGTCGCAACGGAAAAATTCGTTTAATCAGATTAAACGAACCCAAGCCCGAAGTGTGTTGTCTAACCCAACTTGAATTTTGAATTTAAGTGGTGGGACCCACTACCTCACATCAATTGTCACCAAGTTGATAGAAGTAGATGGGAGCATTTAAAGAAACTTGCTCTACACACTTTGCTTTTTCTTTTTTGAAAAGATATACACCTTTTGGAAAGTCAACATTGGTATTAGTTTTTAGAAAATAAAATAACAAAATTTCATCTTCTCTCTTTCCTCTAAAATTCCATGAGCCTCCTCCTCTCTTTGAAGTTTTTGTTGCAAAAATTTCATGCTTTCTAGCACATTTGGAGTTGATTAAGGTGATAGGGAAACTCACCATTGAGTTTGGAATTCACTTTAAAGGCTTGGAGCTTCTAAATCCTAAAACCGATCAATGTAAGTTATTCCGTAAACTTTCTTGATTAATTCACACTAGAATCATGCTTAGGATCCTTGGGCTAGTCTTAGAGACACTAACAATGGTATCAGAGCCACCTAAACTTGATTTGAAACCTAGGGTTTATGGACTTTAATTTGGGGTTTTTTGCTTGGAGCTTATAATTTTCCAAATTGGTTGTTTGGTTATGGTTGGATGATGATAACTTGGAGTTATGCATGATTGGATTTGTGAAATTTGATTGGATCAAAGTTTCCCCAATTTTATCACCTTGGCCGAATACACCCTAGAAAATGTTCATGGTGATTTTTTGAATTTGACAATTGGATATGTTAATTGGCATGAAATTGACTGTTAATTGTTGATTTAATTGGATTGAAATCAAAATTGGATGTTAATTTCATGTATTGACGTGAGCTTGAGCATGTTGGAATGAGTTGATTTTGATTCAATTTTTGTTGGACATGAATTGGATAATTGAGCATGATTAATTGGATTAATTAGTGTTTTGGAAACATTAGATTAATTGATTAAGTGTGCCTATTACACTTTAATTGGATTAATATGTAATTTGGAATAATATGTTAATTTATTTTGTTGTAATTAGGCTAATAGGCTTGGTTGGGCCAAGTATGGTTTTGGACAATTGGGTTGGATCCAATTGGGGCTAAAACCATTTTCATAAAGTCCAAATATTACTATTGGGCCTTTAAAATTTTAATTGGGTCTAATGGGCCTAAATTGATTTTTGGCATAGGGTGATTCTTAATTGGGCCTTGGCATTTTGGGTTTGATCTATTATGGCCAAATCTCATGCCTAAAGAATTAATTGAAAGCCCATTGGACTTTAATTGAATAGTATTGGATGCTAGTTGGACTAATATTGATTATTGCTTTCTTTGAATAGTTGTACTGTATTCAAACTACTCAACTTGTAGTTGGTTATATAGTTGGACTATAGTAACCATTACATTTTGAGTGTACCCGAAATCGTTGATTGGATAGTTGGACTATTGCAATCAAGATTGATGGAAAGATTAGCGTTAGGGACATTATCATGGGCGACAATGTCTTTAACGGCTCCAATTTTCCAGATTGGGAGATGAATCTCAGTAGTCCTGGGAGCCGAGAAGTTACTCTATGTCATAGAGAAACCTCTCGGGCCTGAGCCCGGAGATGAGCGGGTAGTAGATCATGACTTTTGGAAGACTCATCGAGATGATAACTTTACTGATCAATCTTTCATGCTTGCCGCAATGACTCCTCAATTTCATCGTCAGAACAAAGGATTGGATCCTGATAGTATGATGTTAAAATTGAAGGATCTTCACAGATCTAACCTTATATCTCAGAAGAACGAATTGCAAAAGAAGTTCTTTCGCTCGCGTATGTCAGATGGTACATCTGTCGAGCACTATATGTCGCAGATGATTACTGACATCGAACAACTAGGTCAGTTGGGCATAACCTTCGAGGCCGAGACTTCCATAGATTTGATCTTACAGTCTCTGCCCGACTGCTGGGGCGGATTCGTCATGAACTATAACATGATGAACCAAGAAAATACTCTTGGAGCGTTGATGGCGATGCTTAAAGAAGCAGAGCTAGAGCTTCTGAAGGGCAAGAAGCGCGAGGCGCACCTTACATCGACATCCCAGAAGGCCAAGGCTTGGCCGAAGGCTTCTGGGGGTGTGAAGAAAAGGAAGAAAAGGGCAAGGCCAGATCATCACAGTCTTTTGGGAAGACTAAGGAAATATCACAAGACGTTTGCCTACATTGTAGCAAACAGGGTCACTGGAAGCGTGACTATCGTGAGTACAAGGCGGAGTTGAAGGAAGTGAAGACGGGCAAGGCTTCGGCTTCAAGTATGTTTGTTATAAACATGTCCACTACTGGTTTTAAAAATTGGATTTTTGATTTGGATGTGGTACTCACACATGTACTGGTGTGCAGCATCTGCTGATTAGTAGGATACTGGCTTCATGTGAGATCAACCTACGAGTCGGAAATGGGACGAGAGTCGCTGTTTTAGCCGTTGGGACCTATGTTTTGTATCTGCCCTTAGGGCATGTAATTACATTAGGTGACTGTTATTTCATACCTAGTTTGACTTGGAACATCATCTCTGCATTTTGTTTAACCCGTTGCGGGTATACCTTTGTATTCAGAAACACTTAGTGTTTTGTATATAAAGATGACATTTTGATATGTACAGCAGATGTTAATAATGGTCTTTATATTTTGAATATAAATGAATCTCAAACATATAACATGACAAACAAAATGCTCAAATTGAGTAATTCTAATGAGACTTATTTACGGCATTGTCATCTGGGACGTATTAATAAGACTCGTATATCCACTCTTTGGAAGAATGGATACTTGGACGGATTTGATTCTAATTCAAATGACGTATGCGAATCTTGTTTGTTAGGCAAAATGCCTAAAACGCCGTTTAGCGGTAAGGGTGTATGTGACATCGAGTTGTTAGCCCTCGTTCATGGTGACGTATGTGGGCCCATATCTAGCCAGGCTAGAGGTGGATAACAATACTTCGTAACCTTTATGGATGATGCATCGCGTTACGGTTATGTGTATCTTATGAGACACAAGTCGGAAACTTTTGAGAAATTCAAAGAGTTTCGTCACGAAGTAGAAAAATAGACAGGCAAAAGTATTAAAACATTACGGTCGGACTGTGGTGGAGAATACCTGAGCAATGAGTTTCAAGATTACTTGAAAGAATATGGTATTCTTTCACAGTTGACTCCTCCTGGAACACCTCACTTGAACGGTGTGTCCAAACAGAGAAACCAAACTTTGTTAGACATGGTAAGGTTAATGATGAGTCGCACTGAGATACTAATTTCCTTCACGGGATACACATTGAACAGTGCAATACTTATTTTGAATAAGGTTCCGTCAAATTCTGTTGGACAGACCCCATATGAAATATGGACAGGAAAGAAGCCGGGTTTCTCATTCCTGATGATTTGGGGATGTTGGGCATATATTAAACGTTTGGATGGTACCAAACTAGAACCCAAATCGGATAAGTGCCTATTTGTAATTGGTTAACCTAGGGAAACCAAAGGATATTATTTCCACAACCCATAACAGAACAAAATATTTGTTGCTCTCCATGCGGTTTTCCTTAGAAGAATTCCTAAATGCAGTGGTAAGTGGGAGGAAAGTAGAACTCGATGAAAATTGGAGTGATACTGATCCTGACACTGATCCCCTCATGGAACACGAACAGTTCATCAGGGATGAGACTGTTCCACAATCTTCTAATACAGAAGAATCACGTAGGTCGGAGAGAGTCAGAAAACAACCTTAGAGGTATGGGTTTCTAATCTCACCTCATGTAGATATTAATCTTATTGAAGAAGTTGAACCGGCTACGTATGTGGAAGTGATACAAGGTATCGACTCCACTTTATGGAAATGTGTTATGAAGTTCGAAATTGATTCCATATATACAAGCAAGTTTGGACACTGGTTGATGTACCAGAAGGCATAGTGCCTATTGGTAGTAAATGGGTCTTCATGGTGAAGACAGACATGGATGGGAACATACAAACGTACAAAGCTAGGCTTGTAGCAAAAGGGTATCGTCATCAACATGGTGTCGATTACGATGAAATCGTTTACCTGTTGCCATGATTAAATCCATTCGGATAATGCTTGCTATTGCTGCATATTTCGATTATGAAATATGGCAGATGGACGTCAAAATCGCTTTCCTTAACGGAAATCTTTTGGAGGATGTTTATATACAACAGCCTGACGGTTGTGTTATGCCAAAACATGCAAACAAGGTTTGCAAGTTAAATCGATCCATTTATGGATTGAAGCAAGCATTGCGTTCTTGGAACCAACGTTTTGATGAGATCATATTACAATATGGTTTCATTCAAAACGATGATAATTTTTGTGTATATAAGAAGGTTAGTGGGAGTGCAATGACAATGATTATCCTATACGTTGATGATGTATTGCTTCTTAGCAATGACATTACCATATTAAAATCGGTGAAAGCTTGGCTTTCATTAAAATTCTCCATGAAATTCTTGGGAGAGGCAAAATTTATTCTAGGAATAAGGATCTACTAAGATAGATCTAAAAGTTGTTGGCACTCTCCGAGAATTTATACATTGACAGTGTTGTAGAGATTCTAATGGATAAGTCCTAGAAGGGACTGATTCCATTATAACATGGCGTCTCTCTATCTAAGGACATGTGTCTTGAAACTAAAAATTAGAGAGATGTAATGAATCAGATCATCTATGCCATAACATGTACGCGACCTGGTGTCTCATACACTTTGAGCATATGTAGTCACAATCAGGCCGATCCAGGTGATGGTCACTAGATTGATGTTAAGAACATCATTAAGTATCTTAGACGAACTAAGGATGCTTTCTTAATTTAAGGAGATGGAGAACTTGAGGTGATTGGGATCACCGTTGCAAGCTTCCTAACCGATAAAGATGACTGTAAGTCGTAATAATGGTACATATTTTATTTGAACAATGGAACAGTGAGTTGGAAATCTTCCAAGCAAGATACTATTGCTGATTCAACAACAAAAGCGGAACATATTGATGCGGCTGAGGCAGCAAAAGAATCATTTTGGATCGATAAAATTCCTAATTGGATTAGGAATAGTTTTGTTAGCAGCTGAGCTGGGCTACAGCACATGCTAAGGAATCACGGTCTCATCAATGGTCCAAGTATATACTTCGACGGATTCATCTTATTCGTGAGATTATAAATCGTGGTGATGTCAAGATCGAAAAGATCATTTCAGATGATAACATTGCATATCCGCTGGCGAAAGCGATATCTCAGCATAAGCATGAGCGACCATACATAGTTCAGGTGTTGGACACTTGAGTGATTGGCTACAGACCAAATGGGAGATTGTTGGACAATTATGACCCATATCATCACTATTTGTAAAAGACATTGTGTTTTTGTACAAATTAACTATGTGACAAAGGAAATTGGTAATTGGATTACTTGGATATATAAATGATAAAAGTCCATATGATTAGTCCGAACAGAGAAACCAAACTTTGTTAGACATGGTAATGTTAATGATGAGTCGTATCGGGCTACCAATTTCCTTCACGGGATACACATTGAACAGTGCAATACTTATTTTGAATAAGGTTCTGTCAAAGTCAGTTGGACAGACTCCATATGAAATATGGACAGGAAAGAAATCGGGTTTCTCATTCCTGATGATTTGGGGATGCTGGGCATATATTAAACGTTTGGATGGTACCAAACAAGAACCCAAATTGGATAAGTGCCTATTTGTAATTGGTTATCCTAGGGAAACCAAAGGATATTATTTCCACAACCCGTAACAGAATAAAATATTTGTTGCTCTCCATGCGGTTTTCCTTAGAGGAATTCTTAAATGTAGTGGTAAGTGAGAGGAAAGTAGAACTCGATGAAAATCGGAGTGATACTGTTCCTGGCACCGATCCCCTCTCGAAACACGAATAGTTCATCAGGGATGAGACTATTCCATAATCTTCTAATACACAAGAACCGCGTAGGTCGGAGAGAGTCAGAAAAAAACCTAAGAGGTATGGGTTTCTGATCTCACCTCATGTAGATATTAATCTTATTAAGGATAATGAACCGGCTACGTATGAGGAACCGATACAAGGTATCGACTCCACTTTATGGCAAGAGGCCACGAAGTCCGAAATGGATTTCATGTATACCAACCAAGTTTGGACACTGGTTGATGTACCAAAAGGCATTGTGTCTATTGGTAGCAAATGAGTCTTCATGGTAAAGACAGACATGGATGGCAACAAACAAACTTACAAAGCTAGGCTTGTAGCGAAAGGTATCGTCATCAACATGGTGTTGATTACGACGAAACCTTTTACCTGTTGCCATGATTAAATCCATTCGGATAATGCTTGCAATAGCTGCATATTTCGATTATGAAATTTGGCGGATGGACGTCAAAATCATTTTCCTTAACGGAAAACTTTTGGAGGATGTTTATATACAACAGCCTGGCGATTTTGTCATGCCAAAACATGCAAAAAAGGTTTGCAAGTTGAATCGATCCATTTATGGATTGAAGCAAGCATTGCGTTCTTGGAACCAACATTTTTTATGAGATTATAATGGTATGTGGTTTCATTCAAAACAATTGTAGACACTGCATTTTTGCATAAAGCCCAATGATGAGCCTCGTATGGAGGCACTACCCGATAAGTCGCGGAAGTCACGGGGAACGCATGTCGGAATGGAAAATTCTAAAATTAATAGCTCGTCAAATTTAAACTCGCAAGTTAGCCGCGAGTTCGCTTAGTCAATCTCGGTTATTAAAATAATAATCTTGGCCCAAAACCCCCGCACCCATCCAAGCCACACGCCCACATCAAGACCCACAAGCCCAAGCCCAATCCAAAATAATTAAAACGCATACATAACACATGCCAAATCCAATTAAATCACCTTCCAACTTAAAAATATTTAGAATCCAATCCCCACCAAACTTACACAAATTTCTTTCCCTAAATAAATTAATAAAATACACCTTTTAATTACATGATTTATTTCCTTATTTTGAAAATCCATGCACAACCCTAACACTAGCAGCACACCATTATATAAAGAACACAAAACCAAAACCCTAAGTTTCTGAATCCTCTCACCTCTCTCGACCACACAGACAAACCCTAAGGATTCATGGCTTCTTCCCTCATTCACACACTCTCTCTTTCACGCTCACCTCTCCTCACGATAATAACCAGAACCATCTCTCTCGCCACTCTCGCTCTTCTCTCTCTCTAAAGAAAACCCACACACGAAAAACATCAAAAAAACCTAAGTCAGTCTCTAGGCTTACACACGGCAATTCACCCAACCAACACACTGACATTCGGTTATAACCAAAAAAAATAATAAAACCCTAAATGAGACTCACGATCCCTCTCACTCTCTCACCTCTCTCCCAAGTCTTCTCCCTTCTCTCTTCGGCCACTCTCTCATCTCTCTCCCCGCCACTCATACACACATCACAAACAAAACAGCTCTCACATCCTCTCTCTTCCCCCCTCTCCATAAACAACTCACAGCCAAAGCAGAAATAAACCCTAATAGCAGGCCTCTCTCTTCTCTTACCTTTTCTCCACTCATGGACACAAAAATAACCTCACATGTCTCTCTTTCTGACCCTAGACACACGTCTCTCTCTCTCTCTCAACTCACACACACAGACCTTGCACACCGACACACCTTCAACACACACAGCCCACTCACATAAAACACACACCACTCACACGACATTCAAACACAAAGACACGTCCCTTGTCCCATTCAACATACATGGCATTCAAACACTAAACACACACAAAGACACAAACGACAGTCAAACACTAAGACACACTCACACACCGACAAACGCACACAGACCACTCACTCAACACATAAACTTACTGACCGACACATACAATAAATCAAAAACACACACATAGCCTACACACGCACAAGCCATACACTGAGCCACTAACCGACACAAAAACATCAACAAACTGCCCACAGACCACCAACAAAAAGCAGCTTTAAATCCCGATAAAACCATAACAAAATCGAGACCAAAAAAAGTGGCCAAATAACCCAAAAATAGCCCCCCGAGCCAGTAAAACAGTCCTTAAAAAAACCCAAAAATAGTCCATGAACACCCCTGAAAATAGTCCAAAACCAGTATAAAAAATAGTCCAAAACAGCGGCCAGAACAGTGAATGAAAACAGAGAAAACAAAGAGTGGAAACAACGAACCAACGAACCAGCGAACCAGAAAAAAAATAGCAGAAATGTTAACCCTTTCGGCGATGTCCCAACGCACTCCCGAGAAGCGACTTAAAAGGTAAGACCTGAGGGCACCCTTTGTTATATTTTATTTTGTCGTCCTGGAAACGGCATGCTTGGTTGGACGTGGAATACGTCCAACCGGGCATGCGAAGTCCTATATTGAAGATGGCCAAATTATTTGGTCATATATTTATTATTCCGCATTTATTTTGTGTTGTTTATCTTCTTTGTTATTTCGCATATTTGTCTCTTTGGTTATTTATTGTTATATGCATTATCATATTTCATGTATGTCAACATTGGGTTAATGATTGCGTTGTGTTAATGCTTGAGTGTTGCCTCTCGTGGTATATCGGATGGAAATCCATACATAAATTCAATAGCCGAATCTTAATAGATGGTAGTGCGGTCTGTACTTGGGATACAACTCCACGTACCGCTTGAGAAATATTCTTGCATGTGTTTAGGTCATTGTAGATGTCATTTTTATAATCCTATCCGAACGCGTTTCAGAACGATACTCGAACGCATGCATTATGCCTCACTCCATTTGAACGCGTTCTCGAACGCTACACGAACGCGCACACACTGGACAGACTCTTTCATTATATTTCATGCATTTTTGCCTCCTTGGTTATTTCTTTTTGCGTCATGTGTTTAAATATCTCTCTTTAATATTAACGTTTTATTGTTATTATTGATTTACATTATTGTGCTTCTTTGTTTAATATACTTGTGAAATTATGCATTTGCTTTCATTTTTATTTACGTTTATAGGTGTGTAAACTTGTATGTCATTTGAATATTCTTGCATGTGTTGCATAAGACTTGGTTATATCATTGCATGTCGGTGAATGACCGTTTGCTTAGATGTTTATCTTGATTTGTTTGTGTTATGATGTGTGGTATGGTTGAAAATAAAAGAAAAGTCTCTTGAGAAAAAAATATATATAAACCACCTATAACCGATAAGCGTGAAGCTACCCATGGGCAAGTATTAGGACCACCATGAGGAACAATGCTACCTTAAAGGGTAGGTGTGTTAAAAAAAACAAAAGAAAAAGAAAACCATACCATATTGAGCACGGAAAAACAATTGTAGAGCATAATTGAGACATCTAGGTTGGTTTGACCCATCGATCCCAATTTTCAAAACAAAATCATTGAGTTGGCTTACCTAGGAATCAAGCTGTAAAAGAACCTTTACACACACACACTTTGAGTCTGTCTTAGATCATTTATTCAAAAACTCAGATTTAAATTGCATTGAGTGCTTTGAAGGTTCTCTGGTCTCATTACTGAGCATTCTTTGAGGACAATAATATGTATAACTATTGGGACTATTTCATAGCCAGTAATATAGTATGTTGATACGGAGTGACACATCATGTAGTCCAACTTGACCTAGTGCAAGCAGCAAAGAACAGAAACTTAAAGCAGGTATGGGGGCGACCAGTCTACCACCTTCCGAATAAGAGACATAACGGGAGATTGAGCCATGGGACCAAAGAAAACTGAGCAATCACCAGAGTATACCTAGCAGAAGGAAATTATAAGCAGACCCAGGGGGCGACTGAAGACATTTGTAGGCAAAGGGTACCAAAGAACACAAGGAAGGCCTAACCCATCGGAATATGAAATACATCCATGCATACATGCCACATGCACGTAATTTTTGTTTTTTTTTTGTTCGTAGGTTTTGAAGAAAAGGAAAACGCGATAAAGACAAGCAGTTCGGGAATAAAGCCCACTCTCAAGACAGTTCGGGAAAAAAGCCCAGGGAATAAAGCCCACAATCAACACAGTTCGGGAATAAAGCCCACTCTCAACACAAGTTCAGGAACAAAGCCCAGGGAATAAAGCCCAAAATCAATATTTCGGGAATAAAGCCCACAATCAATTCAGTTCGGGAATAAAACCCACAATCAACACAGTTCGGGAATAAAACCCAGGGAATAAAGCCCACAATCAACACAGTTCGGGAATAAAGCCCACTCTCAACATAAGTTCGGGAAAAAAGCCCAGGGAATAAAGGCCACAATCAATAGTTCGGGAACAAAGCCCATAATTAATTCAGTTCGGGAATAAAGCCCATAATCAACACAATTCAGGAATAAAGCCCACAATCAACATAGTTGTAGGACACAGATGTTGGATGATGCTGTTCCGGGCTCGCGGCCCGGTTGGGAGTACGGAGTAGCCCGCGGGGGACTAAACTGGAGAAATAACATGAAGTCACCACCCGGTGTGAACCAGGAAAGTGATTTAAGGCCGTACTCACCCCTCGCAAGGGAAGACCTCAAACCGTTGGGTTCGAAATGGTCCCTTACTTATGCCACATGTAATGATATGATTTGTGCAATAATTTAATCGAATCTACGCAACATATTTCCAAGAGTATTCTACTTTTAAGTTCACATGCATGAAAGTAATCATCATAACGGGACAAGACCTGATGAAACAAAACGCATGCGCCTTTGAGTAGCATTCGTAAACGCGTTCAAATGGTAAACAGAAGGTCCGCGTTCATATAGCATTTGAGAACGCGTTCGAATGAGACAAGACCTGATGAAACAAAATACATGCGCATTCGCGTAGCATTCGTAAACACGTTCGAACGAGAAATAAAAGGTTTGCATTCGTATAGCGTTCGAGAACACGTTTGAACGGAACAAGAGCTGATGCATGATAGATGACGCAAACACATACACAGATGCACAATGTAGGACCCTGTATGCCCGATTGAACTCATTCCCATTCAATCGAGTATACCTCGTCCGGTGCGGTAAAACATCGTGGTAAAGGTAGCCTTTAGGCATTTTCCCTCGAATAGAGGACCTTTAATCCACCCTAGTTAGCCCATGCGCACTAGAATGCAATACATGCGTAAATAGAACAATGATATGCAAAAGGTCAATGACATAGCAAGAGGCGCGGCAAAACATCGTGGTAAAGGTAGGCATTTAGGCATTTTCCCTCGAATAGAGGACCTTGAATCCACCCTAGTTAGCCCATGTGCATTACATTACAATGCATAAAAATGAATGAGACAATAATGTGGACTTCCGTATATCCGATTAAATGTATCTCACATTCAATCAAACACACTTCGTCCGGTGCGGCAAAGTATTATCGTAAAAGTAGCCTTTTGGACTTTTCTCCCCTCAAATTGAGAACCTTTAGACTAACATACTAAGCCCATGCACATTACACCACAATGCATAGAAAATTAAGACAACAATATAGGACTTCGCATATTCGATTAAAAATATATCACATTCAATCAAACACACTTTTTCCGGCGCGGCAAAGTATTGTTGTAAAGGTAGTCTTTTAGACTTTTTCTTCCCTCGAATAGAGAACCTTTAGACCAACATACTAAGCCCATGCGCATCACATCATCAATACAAATAAATAACCGTACGGAAATTAAATGGCGGAATATAAAATGCGGATAATAAACAAATAAGATAAAACAAAGCGAAATATGTGCCGCTTGCTCAAGTGGTACGTGGAGTTGTATCCCAAGTACAGACCGCACTACCGTCCATCCGGATTCGGCTACGGAATTTACGTCTGGGTTTCCATCCTATATACCACAAAAGACGACACATTTTCCATTCATTCAAGGGCCACAACATGCATCAACAAATGACTCTCATGCGGAAGAAAATAAATAAAACAATTAAGAGATGAATAAAAATGACTAATAGAAGTGCCCTCAGGTCTAACCTTTCAAATCGCCTCTCGGACGTACGGTACACGATTGTCGGAAGGGTTAACGCTCCGTAACTCCTCTGGTTCACTGGTCCACTCTTCCTTTCGCTGTTTCTTTGTTTGGACCACCGTTTTTACTCCGTTTCGCTGCTTTTTTGCTGTTATTTTTCAGTCAATATTTTTACGGGTTTTTGGCTACTATTTTGCGGTAAAAGGGGCCACTGTTTTACGGTTTAGGGGGCTGCTATTTGATGGTGATTTTTGGTGGTGTTAGTGCAGTTTTAAGGGTGATTTTCGGTGATGTAAGGGGCTATTTTAGGTTGTGTTTGTGCGGCAATGGGGGTGTTTTGGTTTAGTGTTTTCAGCAATGAAGGGAGGAGGAGAATAAGATTATTTCTTGTTAACTCTTGCTTGTATGGACTAGGAGTTTTTTTTTGTGTGAATGAGCTAGGGGTTCTAAGGTTGGATTTGTGTTTCTTTTATAGGCAAAGGCTAGGGTGAATCCATGTTTGAAAAGGAATAAGATTTGTGTATTAAAGAGATGCCATTTAATTAGTGTCACACAAGGAAAAAAAAATATTTAATTGGGGACAAGATTTGTTTAAATTAGGAATAGGTTTATTTGATTTGTTTATTTAGGTATGTGAATTATTTAGATTGGGATGTGATTTATTCAATTTAGGAATGATATTATTTAATTTGTGACATGTGTTTTAAATATTTTAATTATTTTGGGTGGGCTAATTGGGCTTGGGCGTGAGGCTAGCAGCAAAACCAGAAGTACCGACACCGTTCGAACGCCAATTTGAACGCTGCAGAAATGCCCGCAATCTGCTTGACGTTCGAACGTGTTAGCGAATGCAGCACGAACGAAAGCAGTGAACATGTGAATTGAATCGGATGATATACTTATTCTGAATTTTCCCTTCCGACATTCATTTCCCGCGACTTCCGTGACTTAAAAGGTATTGTCTCCAAATGAGACTCATCATAGGGACTTACATGCAAAATGCAGTGCCTACAGTCGCCCCCACTTTGATGGGACTTGTGCAATGTGTGACAATGACAATCCTATCAAAGTTGTGCAATGCATTTTTACTTACCTGGCTCACCAGCTGTTGCTTTACTTACTTGTTATCCTGAGATGCTTTGACATTTGGGCTTTGTTCCCAAATTATATTGAATATGGGCTTTGTTCCCGAACTGCGTTGAGAGAGGGCTTTATTCCCTTGGGCTTTATTCCCACTCTGTTTTGAAAGTGGCTTTATTCCTCTAGGCTTTGTTCCTGAACTGTGTTGAAAGTGGGCTATATTCCTCTAGGCTTTGTTCCCGAACTGTGTAAAGATATGGCTTTATTCCCCTGGGATTTATTCCCGAACTGTGTTAAGATAGGGCTTTATTCCCCTGGGCCTTGTTCTCGAATTATTTTGACCGTGGGCCTTATTCCCGAATTGCACTGAATGTGGGCTTTATTCCCTGGGCCTTGTTCCCCGAACTATTTCAAGATAGGGTGTTATTCCCCTGGGCCTTGTTCCCGAATTATGTTGTTTGTGGGCTTTATTCCCGAACTGTATTGAATGTGGGCTTTATTCACTAGGCCTTGTTCCCGAACTGCTTCAAGATAGGGCATTATTCCCCTGTGCCTTGTTCCCGAATTATGTTTATTGTGGACCTTATTCCCAAACTGTACTGAATGTGGGCTTTATTCCTTAGGCCTTAATCCTAAACTGTTTCAAGATAGTGGGTCTTCAACCTCAAACTGATGTGGGCCTCGCCCCCAGACTGATACTCATATGGGCCTCGTCCCCAGACTGATACTGATATGGGCCTCAATCCTGGGACTCGTCCCCAAATTGCTGATGTCATATTGATGCTTCTGATTGGCTTTCATTTGCCGTTTTCTCTCTTTCTTCTTCAAAACCTATGAATATAAAACAAACACAAAACACAAAAAGGAATGCAAAATATGTTACGTGTATGCATGCATGCGTTAATGAGTTTCTCATCCCGTTGGGTTAGGTCTTCCGCCAATTCCCTTAATGACCATTTTTCTCTTCCTTAGGGAAAGTATTGTTTTCAATCTACCCATATTGATCGGCTCGGTGAACTCAATTCCTTCCAAGTCTGACAGTCTCCCTGCCCCATTTCCCAATTTCTGAATTGATATCATGTCCTTTCTGCTTGCTTCTTCCGAGGACTCCCTGTGTTATAAACATTGCTGAGTATCATAGTGCCAGGGTTGAATGCTTTTGTCAAATATACTCATGTTACATGTTGAAAAGATGAGACTCAGGCAAGTAAACGAAATGAACGCCTTTATCATCATAAAAAAAAAGGTTCGAACAAGTAGACAAAACCAATGTCTTTATTAAAAATGCTAGATCAAATAAGCTAGGGAGAACAGCTTCATCATTCGCAGTATCGCCTTCTTCCTCGACCTATGGTTTTTTACTACTGTTCTCCCTTATCTCAATGCAAGAAGCCTGGTGGTTGAGAGTTTGGAGGACAAAGGTTTCGAGTAGGCCGGAGTTGATCATGTAGGTGGGTGGTGGAATGGAGTGATAATTAGGTAAGGGATTTATGTATGTGTTAGGTTGTTATTTTTCTGGATTGGGTATTTTATGGGAGTCAATGAGGTTTTGGACCTCATGCCTAAGGCGGGTACAGTTATCGGTGTCATGGCCTTTTTCTTGATTGAAGTAACAGTACTGGTTTAGGTTCATGTGTGGTGGCACAGGATTTGGAATGGCCTAGGTTCCAAAGGTTTTAGAAGTCCTTGCATCTTCAACTTTTCAAACACCTTTGACAAAGGTCTACCAAGATCGGAGAATCGCTTATTTCTGACAGTAGCGGGCTTGGTCACAGAGGCCCCCCCAAAAGTCCTTCTATTCTAGGCATCTTCTTCCTCAATATCCATGACAGTTTCCCTCGACTATTGAAAATCAGTAATCATCGAAGTCATCCTCATCAGCTTACCATAAATAGAGGGCTTGGTGCCCTTGATGATCATTTTGATCTGGTCTTTCTCCGAAGGCCGGGTTTGCATCTTCAGAAGCTGGCTCCTCCAGCGATCTACATACTCCTTGAAGCTCTCCTCCGGCTTCTACTTGGTATTCTCCAAATCGCGGAGTGACAAATCAATCTCCAAGTCTGTAACATACTGTTTCAGAAATGCATCTGCCAATTCCCTCCAATCTTCCTTGACCTTTCTTTCAAGGCTATGGTACCACACCACGGGTGCCCCCTCAAGCGACATCCCAAACATCTTCTGAACTTGGCGCTGTGTCAGGCCCACTCAACTCATAACCGAGACATATTGCCAGAGAAGGACCCTCGGGTCCCCGTTCCCATTGAATTTGGCTATGTCAGGCATTTTAAGCTGAACCGGAAGCTGCTCCTCAAAGGTCATCGCCTCATAGTCCAACAGGTCTTCATGTTTACCCATCATCTTACGGGTGACTGATTCTACCTGATCTCGGTGTTTCTGCAGTTCAGCTTGAGACCCTGCCACTTTCCCCGCAGCATATTCAGCCATATCATCATCAAAACCCGGAATATCATCATTCAATCTAGTCGGAGGGTCTTCACACCTCTCATTCTCAGAGTTTCCCCCAGCACAGGGCATAGCCATATTGGCCATAGCAGCAGTCAAGGCTTGCAACTGTTCAGTAACCTTGGTGAGATTGGTTTCCAACTGATCCATACGGGATGTTTCATTCTCTGATTCGCTCATGTTTGCTATCGGCCTTTTAACAAGTCTTCCATTTTCCCTAACCCATCGGATATCTATGATGGCTCTTAAGACACAATAGAGTTAACATGATGTGTGTATGCATGAGATACATGAGATACGTGCGATATGTGGAACATATAATTTGGCCCATTGTCATTTTAAAGCTTCAACCATATTATTGCAAGGTGAAAACTTGTCCCAGTTGAAAAGGCCCAACAGGTTTACACTTTGTGATAACATGGCTAAACGACTTCAAATGATAAGGGGCCCAAACACAAGCATAAAGAAACAATTTCTACAGAGTAGCCCATCGGCATTTCAGAGACGTTTGGCCCAATCGTCATAAAATACGAACTCGTCCTAGTTTAAATGCCCCAACAAGTTCGTATTTCTGAAAAAAAATCCAACTGTATCTGAATGAGGATGGTCCACAAATACAAGCATAAAGAGATAATTCAAGCATAAAGCAATAATTTCTACAGAGCAGTCCATCGCCATTTCAGAAGCTTTTGGCCCAATTGTCATAGGATACGAACTCGTCCCACTTTAAATGGCCCAACAAGCTCGCATTTCTGACAAGAAGTCCAACTGCATCCGAATGAGGATGGTCCACAAATACAAGCACAAAGAGATAATTCAAGCATAAAGCAATAATTTCTACAGAGCGGCCCATCGCCATTTCAGAAGCTTTTGGCCCAATTTTCATAGGATACGAACTCGTCCCAGTTTAAATGGCCCAACAAGCTCGTACTTCTGATAAGAAGTCCAACTGCATCCAAATGAGGATGGTCCACAAGCAAAAACATAAAAAAAATAACTTCTACTAGCTCTACGACTAAGGTTCACAAGTGGGTTTATAGGAGTACGGACAAAGGCTCTCGCTGACGAAGGATTGCCCACAACTAGGACTCCCCACTCAAGGGTTCAAGCGACCAAGTGACCACACCTTTTTTATACCTTATGGTACGTTCTAACGAGTTATAGTGTGTGGCTGACTGTCAAATGGATTTCCCGTTGTAGATTCCCCATAGGGAGGGCGGAGTGAACTCTCTTAAAAACCCAAGCCTCTTAGGCTCTTATCACTTGGTGACAGGAATAAACAACGAGTCCTCCAAATTAGTCCATCACAATGAGATACAGGTAATGATTACCTAGGTGCCTTCATAGTTTTTCCTTATAGAAAGGTAGTGAATGAAGGAAGACACCAAACCATCACCTAGCCTTAACAATGCCTTTAATTAAACCCCATCAACCCACTATAGACGCAGTTAACTAAATCACAAGTCATAATCACTACAAGACATTATTTCGTGGCTTATTCTCTATCCCCAGTGGAGTCGCCAGACTGTAGGACACAGATGTTGGACGACGCTGTTCCGGGCTCACGGCCCGGTTGGGAGTACGGAGTAGCCCGCGGGGGACTAAATTGGAGAAATAACATGGAGTCGCCACCCAGTGTGAACCGGAAAAGTGATTTAAGGCCGCACTCACCCATCGCAAGGGAAGACCACAAACCGTTGGGTTCGGAATGATCTCTTACTTATGCCAGTTGTAATGATATGATTTGTGCAATAATTTAATCGAATCTACGCAATATATTTTCAAGAGTATTCTACTTTTAAGTTCACATGCATGAAAGTAATCATCATAATGGCAAACATACGATATCACACAATAATCTCATGAACATGTTGAATCATCAAACATAAAAAATAAATAACAACCTAAAAATAAACATAAAGAAACACCTATTGCGAAAGGGGATGACAAGATCATGCATAGAGGAATAACATACTAATGTCTAAATCATGCTTGAACACCATCTCATGAACACATCAAATAGATAAATGTGGGGGTACAAATAGATGATAACAGAAAAAGTGTCAATGATGGAATGGCATGGTTAATTATATAATGCAAAAGAAATCACCTAAGAAGCAATCATGCATGAAATGTGACGAAAAGGACTCAGTTTAGTGTATGTGTGTTCGTGTAGTGTTTGTAAACGCGTTCGAACGGTAAACAGAAGGTTCGCGTTCGCATAGCGTTTGATAACGCGTTCGAACGGGACAAGATCTGATGAAACAAAACGCATGCGCGTTCGAGTAGCGTTCGTAAACGCGTTCGAACGGTAAAAAGAAGGTCTGTGTTCGTATAGCATTTGAGAATGCGTTCGAACGGGACAAGACATGATGAAACAAAATGCATGCGCGTTCGAGTAGCGTTCGTAAACACGTTCGAACGGGAAATAGAAGGTTCGCATTTGTATAGTGTTCGAGAACACGTTCGAACGGGACAGGAGCTGATGCATGATAGACGATGCAGACACATACACAGATGCACAATGTAGGACCCCGTATGCCCGATTGAACTCATTCCCATTCAATCGAGTATACCTCGTCCGGCGCGGTAAAACATCATGGTAAAGGTAGCCTTTAGGCATTTTCCCTCGAATAGAGGATCTTTAATCCACCCTAGTTAGCCCATGCACACTAGAATGCAATACATGCATAAATAGAACAATGATATGCAAAAGGTCAATGATATAGCAAGAGGCGCGGCAAAACATCGTGGTAAAGGTAGCCCTTTAGGCATTTTCCCTCAAATAGAGGACCTTGAATCCACCCTAGTTAGCCCATGTGCATTACATTACAATGCATAAAAATGAATGAGACAATAATGTGTACTTCCGTATATCCGATTAAACGTATCTCACATTCAATCAAACACACTTCGTCCGGCGCTGCAAAGTATTGTCGTAAAGGTAGCCTTTTGGACTTTTCTCCCCTCAAATTGAGAACCTTTAGACTAACATACTAAGCTCATGCGCATTACACCACAATGTATAGAAAATAAAGACAACAATATAGGACTTCGCATATTCGATTAAACATATATCACATTCAATCAAACACACTTTGTCCGGCGCGGCAAAGTATTGTTGTAAAGGTAGTCTTTTAGAATTTTTCTTTCCTCAAATAGAGAACCTTTAGACCAACATACTAAGCCCATGCGCATCACATCATCAATACCAACAAATAATTGTACGGAAATTAAATGGCGAAATATAAAATGCGGATAATAAACAAACAAGATAAAACAAAGCGAAATATGTGCCACTTGGGAAAGTGGTACATGGAGTTGTATCCCAAGTACAAACCGCATTACCGTCCATTCGGATTCGGCTACGGAATTTACGTATGGGTTTCCATCTTATATACCACAAGAGACGACACATTTTCCTTTTATTCAAGGGCCACAACATTCATCAACAAATGACTCTCATGCGGAAGAAAATAAATAAAACAATTAAGAGATGAATAAAAATGACTAATAGAAGTGCCCTCAGGTCTAACCTTTTAAATCGCCTCTCGGATGTACGGTACACGATCGTCGGAAGGGTTAATGCTCCGTAACTTCTCTGGTTCACTGGTTCATTGCTTCCTTTCGCTATTTCTTTGTTTGGACCACCGTCTTTACTCCGTTTCGCTGTTGTTTTGCTGTTGTTTTTCAGTCACTATTTTTGCGGGTTTTTGGCTAATGTTTTGCGGTAAAAGGGGCCGCTGTTTTGCGGTTTAGGGGGCTGATGTTTGATGGTGATTTTCAGTGGTGTTAGTGCAGTTTTAAGGGTGATTTTCGATGATGTAAGGGGCTGTTTTAGGTTGTGCTTGTGCGGAAATGGGGGTGTTTTGGTTTAGTGTTTTCGGCAATGGAGGAAGGAGGAGAAGAGAATTATTTCTTGTTACCTATTGCTTGTATGGACTAGGAGGTTTTTTTTGTGTGAATGAGCTAGGGGTTCTAAGGTTGGATTTGTTTTTCTTTTATAGGCAAAGGCTATGGTGAATCCATGTTTGAAAAGGAATAAGATTTGTGTATTAAAGAGATGCCATTTAATTAGTGTCACACAAGGAAAAAAATATTTAATTGGGGACAAGATTTGTTTAAATTAGGAATAGGTTTATTTGATTTGTTTATTTAGGTATGTGAATTATTTAGATTGGGATGTGATTTATTCAATTTAGGAATGATATTATTTAATTTGTGACATATGTTTTAAATATTTTAATTATTTTGGGTGGGCTTTGGTGGGCTAATTGGGCTTGAGCGTGAGGCTAGCAGCAAAACTAAAAGTACCGACACCGTTCGAACACCGATTCGAATGCTGTACGAACGCCCACAATCTACTTGATGTTCGAACGTGTTAGCGAACGCAGCACGATCGAAAGCAGTGAACATGTGAATTGAATCCGATGATATACTTATTCTGAATTTTCACTTCCGACATTCGTTTCCCGCGACTTCCGTGACTTAAAAGGTAGTGTCTCCAAATGAGACTCATCATAGGGACTTACATGCAAAATGCAGTGCCTACAATAGTTCGGGAATAAAGTCCACAATCAACGCAAGTTCGGGAACAAAGCCCAGGGAACAAAGCCCACAATCAGCACAGTTTGGGAACAAAGCCCACTCTCTACATTCAGCACATTTCGGGATCAAAGCCCACTCTCTACACAGTTCGGGAATAAAGCCCAGGGAACACGGCCCACAATCAGCACAGTTCGGGAACAAAGCCCACATTCAGTATAGCTCGGGAACAAAGCCCACATTCAGTACAGCTCGGGAACAAAGCCCACATTCAACACAGTTCGGGAATAAAGCCCGCATTCAGCACAGCTCGGGAACAAGACCCTCAATTCGGTGGTTCGGGAACAAAGCCCAGAGGCCGTAGCGCCTCACCATCAACTCATCTCAACTTAGTAACAGTTCGGAAATGAACTACTCCACATCAGTAATGGTTCGAAAATGAACCACCATCTCACATAAGTAACGGTTCGGAAATGAACCATCTCTCATCAGTAACGGTTCGAAAATGAACTATCTCACATCAGTAACAGTTCAGAAATGGACCACCATCTCATCAGTAACGGTTCGGGAATGAACCACCTCACATCAGTAACGGTTCGGGAATGGACCACCTCTCAGGTAAGGGTTCATGAATGAACCACCACCTCACATCAGCTCAGTTCGGTAATGAATCCTAGAGATCCCAGCATCTTGCAGGGATGAACCTTAGGGGTCGCAGCACAACATCTCACAAAGCAGCAGGTAAGTGCGACAGCCGGCGAACCAGGTAAGTAAAAAATGCATGCATAACTTTGATAGGGTTGTCACTGTCACACATTGCATAAGCCCCATCAAAGTGGGGGCGACAGTAGACACTTCATTTTTTCATAAAGCCCAATGATGAGCCTCGTATGGAGGCACTACTCGATAAGTCGCGGAAGTCACGGGGAACGTGTTGGACAAAATGACCCATAGCGTCACTATTTGCACAGATCATTGTGTTGTTGTAGCAAATTAACTATGTGACAAGGAAATTGCACTCTCATCATTTGTGATTAGATCACCATAGATATATAAATGAATAGAGGTCCCTGTGATTAGTTCCTGGACTGAGAATGATATGAGACAGTATCAGTCCCCGAAGGATTAATCATTAAATATCCCTAGCCGGAGTATTATCGAGACAGGACATCGATAATGCGGAATAGGCTAGTATTGCACTTGTGCGCGTTGTGAGGGCACGACGACATAGTTCTCATATATTTAAGTATTTGATACTTATGCAAGTGCGATAGGAGGTTGTGTTTCACCGATGGTACGGGAAACAGCTTCGCTCTGGATAGACCCCTCGGAATCACATTGGTATTATGACTATGTGTCTATGGGAGTCCGACATCAGGGTAGGTGTATTTGGTCTTAACTTGAGACTTGCACCGCTAATGCTTACGACAATCAATATACTTTAGTTGAGGTCGTCTAGGACTCTAACCGGTTCTGTGTATGCCAACTGCTGGGTATATTGAGAATCGTAGAGTATTGGGTGTGATGTCAAGACGGAAGTATCACTTCAGTCATAGTGGAGATGATGTCACGCAGGATACGGTATTAGTGCTATTAAGTTTGCGCAACCATCGGGATATTATGACTAGGTGATGCATATCCGATTATAGCTAGTTACCAGACATCCGACATGTGCTTCGGACGGGGCAGACACTTATCCAGCCCCAGCCCAGCCCTAGCACGTGACTATCCGATACTGGGCCGATATACACAATACTTGGTATACTACGCTTGATACAGATCTTAAATATTCTTAGATGGATATGTCCGGAGAATTGGGTAGACTTGGTGCTTTGCTAGAAGCCAACCTTATCTTGTAAATCGGTAAAACATAGTACTTGGTACTCACGTGTTCGGATAGTCCGATGACCGATTTGACTACCAACATATCCGGGGATCTCATGGGTCGCTTCCAAAGATTCACCGATGATGTATGACTCGCACTTATATTAATCTGGGATTAATAAGATGAGAGAGAAAATTAATCTGGGATTAATTACAGAGATATTTTGTCTGGGATAAAATACTATAAAAGAGAGATAACGATTAATTTAGAATTAATCGGTAAATTAATATATTTGATATATTAAATGAAATTGGATTTCGACGCGGAATTAAAATTAGATTTTAATTCGGGCGAGCGAATTAATTTTGAATTAATTCGTTAGCGACGTGAATAGTGATTTCGCTAGGCGTAATCATTTAATTACGACGCAACGGAAAATTCGTTAATTTAGAATTAGCGAATCCGAGCCCGAGATTATTTGCGAACGCATTCGCATTTCGAATTCGAGTGCGGCACGTAAGTCAAATCAAGCGTCAAATCGCTAGTCGCATCTAGCGTCACATCAATCGTCAAATCATGTCACTTTGAGTGATGTGACAATTGATTAGATTGATTGATTGAAATGACTTGATGTGAGTGGTTGGAAATCAACTTTTTGAAAGTTGAAAGACATATATTGTTTTATATCTTCCTTTGACTTTTTGAAAGACAAAAGAAGTGTATTTGCTTTTATTTTTGTAGAAAATATATAAGCAAGTTATAAACCTATTTTCCAACACACTTTTCATTTCTCTCTCTCTCACCATTTCTCCTTCCTCTCTCACGCATTCTTCTTGTTCTTGAGGCAGTGAACTGCCGATGGAAGCAAAGGAAAAATGGGAAGCAAGTGTGATTTTATGTAAAATTGAGAGTGCTAGCACACTCCGGGATCAATGCAATGTGATAGGGAAGCTTACCCATGAGCCGGGATTCAAATGATGAAGCTTGGAGCTTCAAATCATGAAGACAAGGGGCGAAATTCACTATTCATAGCAGCCCACTGCCTTGAAAAAGTGAGCAGAATTCGAATTTTTTTGTGCCCAATCGTCACTCAACCGCTCGATGTAAGTATCCGCACTTCCGTCGTTGTATTCACTTATGATTCATGCTTGAGTTTTGATCTTGGGACCTATAGAAACTCCAACAATGGCATCAAGAGCTTAGCTTAAAAGCATGAAAAAGTTAGGGCTAAAATTTGGGCGAACTTGATTTTGAGCATGATAAATTAATTGGATGGATTGTATGCTTAATTGTGTTTGAATTGAAGATTGATTGGGTCAATTTCAAGAAAATTTGATTGGATCATTTTTTCCCCAAATTTCTACCTTGGCCGAATTGATACATGATTTTAATGTCTTGGGATTTTTTATTTTTGACAATGGATGTGTTGGAAATCATTTGGGAATATGATTTGATGTCGATTGCGGAATCAATTGGATTGAATTCGAATCGGACGAAAAATCCCCAAATTGCCAAGTATGTCATAAAGCTTGAAATTGGGTAAAATTGATTTAAGCATGCAATTATGAAATTGGATGATAAAGTATGCTTGAATGTATTTTAATTGATGATTGGTTGGATCAATTTGATTAAATATTGTTTGGAACAAATTTCCCCAATTTTGATGTGTTGGCCGAATAGGAGAATGCCCTAAATCTTGGTAATTTTGTTTCGTTGATCATTGGATGACTTGAAACGATTGAGGATGTTGATTTAATGTTAATTTGGATTTTTAATTGGATTGAATTCGGAATTGACATAAAATTAGTCCACATTACCGAGAGTATTAAAGCATGTAATGGGTTTGATTTTAATCTTAATGTGTTGGACATGTGATGATGAAAATGAGCATGATTAGTTAGCCTAATTTGTGTTTTAGAAATGTTAATTAGGGTGATTAATCATAATATACACTTTAGGTAATTAAATTGCGAAATTGGATTTGTGTAATTTAATTAATTGGGCTAATTTTGGAAATTGAGCTTGAATTGTTGTTATTGGGCTTATTGGGCTTTGTTGTACAAAGTTTGTTTTAGGCAAAATTGGTTGGATCCAATTGGGCCCAAAACCGCATCCATAAAGCCCAAATGCAACATAATGGACCTTTGTAATTTAATTGGGCCTAATGGGCCAAAATTAATTTAAAGCCTTAAGAAATTAATTAAAAGCCCATTGGACTTTAATTAAGTTGACGTTGGACGTTAATCGGGCTTTGAGACCCGTAACAATTAAATTTGGAATTTAATTCGTAAAAGGTTTATTAATAAAGTGTAATATTTAATTTGGAATTAAATAATGGATTAGTATTAAATACATATTAAATTGGATTTAATTATGTAGTTTAATTTAATTCGGGAATTCGTACTTTAAGTACTTATTCGCAAAAACGAGTTTGACTCGAACAAAATCAAATCGTTGTTTGAACATTGGATGATCATTAATTATCAAGATTAATTAATTGGATTAGATTGATTGATAACATGCTTGAGTGAATACATGGTTGTGATGCATGAATAATGTATATCGGATGGATATTAGATGGGTGGGGCAATTTTAGAAATTGTTGTAATAAATTTGATTTATTAATTGGACCTGCGTGTCCAGCCTTATCACCTCCTATTCTTTGTATTCTCTTCTCACTTATTCCCCTCAATGTAAATGAGGTTTCTTTAGAAGTGTAGTGTAACGGGTAGAAGAAATATTTGTGCTAGCGGGAGAGAGAAAGTGAGAGATTTGATCTAGGATCAATGTGTAAAATATCCATCCGCATATCATTATTATTTTATCATATGCGCTTTATTATGTGTTTAGAATGCATGTTTAAGGGTGTATGATGATGAGACCTTAACAAAGATAATAAATTGGTTGTCAATTTGCACACGAAAAACCCTCATCAAATATCATGCGTTTTTCCTTCCATTGAGTGATTCTCACTCAAGATCCGAGACGGCATTGGTTGTTGGCCAAAGTCAAGCCCTTTTCCTGTCGAAGATGTGTTTGAATCACGAAGGCTTTGTTACATATCAGTGTCTTGTCCAAGTTGTGGTTTGTTGGCCAAAGTCAAGACCACTTCTTGTCCATCGACATTGATTACGAAGCTTCCATGGTCAATGGGTCGCGCTTGACTGGGATCATTAGGTTTGTTGTGCCAAAGCCAAGGCCTAGTTGATTCAGAGGAAAAAGGTTAGGTAATACATTGGATGTATTGGCATATATAATATATGTTTAGGATTTGGAAGTCCACCTACTGGATCTAGGAATTGGATTGGATCCAATTGATCTTAGAGATCTACCTAGTTAATTATCATACAATTTGTTGGCCAAAGTCAAGATTGTGTGATATTTAACGGGATCCTAGCCCACTAGGAAACACGGTTTCCCGAGTACTCGACAGAGGGTTGGAGGCTCGCCGAAAAATAGTGGGAGGCAAGATTGAATTTGCAATACTCGTTCAATTACTCGCCATACGCGCTCATTTAATTATTTCGTCATTAGATTAAATGTTAGTTGGACTAATATTTAAATTGTTGTTTTATTTAACAGTTGGACTGTATTATAGTTGATTATATATAATTGGATTATATTAATCAATAAATTTGAATTAATTAATTTCAGTTTACAGTTGATTTTATAATTGGATTATAGTAATCAATGTAATTGAGGTTAATTAATTTAGATTATATTTGATTATATAGTTGGACTTTTATAATCATTATAATAATAGTACCACAAATCGTTGATTAAATAGTTGGACTATTAGAATCAAGATAGATATGAAAGATTAGTGTTTAAGACATAATCCTGGGTGAAAATGTATTTAAACGACTTTAATTTTCAAATCGGGAATAAATTTTCAGGATGGTCCTGGAAACTAATTAGTTATTTTATTTGATAAAATAATATTATGCCTAAGTCCGGAATTAAGCAATAAGTGGAACATGATATTTGGAATATTCATGTAATGATAACTTTAGTGCTTAATCCATAATACTTGCCATATAGACTCCTTAATTTCTTTATCAGAACTAAGGATTAGATCCTTAAAGTATGATATTGAAATTGAAGGATATTCAAAGATTAGATCTTAGAAGTACTTTTAAAATTGCAATAAATAATTCTTGGAGAATTAAAGACTATTCTCAAGGAGATAAAGTCAAAATTTGCAATTAGGCAAGTAGTGCAAGGCACACCTTACTTCAATATTCTGGAAACCCGAGGCTTGGTTAAAGGCAACTGGAATATTGAAAATGACAAAGGCAAAATCATTATAGTCTTCTTGGAAGATAAATGACATATCCCAAAATGTCTGCACAATTGTGGCAAACGGAATCGCGAAGAGTGACTGTCGTTTGGACAAAGCAGACATGAAGGAATTGAAGACGAGCAAGGCTCTGACTTCAAATATGTTTGTCAAATTATGTTTATTACTAGTATTAAAATTGGATTTTTAGATACTTAATATGGTACATAATAAATATATATATTGATGTTCAGAATCTGCTATGAGCAGGATTAGAGAACTGTTATAATGTAACTAGTTTGACTAGATACATTATCTCTTTATCAGTGTTTAACCCCCACTGCGGGTGAACCTTTATATTTTAGAACACTAAAGTGTTTTATTATATAAGGATGATATTGAGATAAACACATTAGATGTGAATAACAGAATTTATATTTTGAATATAAATAAATCTCAAATATATATAATGACAAACAAATAGCTCAAAATGATTTGATCAGAAGAAACTAATTATGGCATTGTTGTCTGGGACACAATCGAACAAGACTCGTATATCCACACTTTCGAAGAGTGGGTACTCGGACTGTTTTGATTCCAATCAAATAAAGTCTACGAATCTAGTTTATTGGGCAATGTGCCTAAAACACTGTTTACTTGGTAATAGTGTAAGTGCCACCGATCTATTAGCCCTTGTTCATAGTGAAGCAAGTGGGCCCATGTCTAGCCAGGCTAGATGCGGATATGAATATTTCGTGACCTTAAGGATGTGGCATCACGTAATGGTTGTGTGTTTCTTTTGAAGAACACAAATCGGAAACTTTTAGAGTTTCGACACGAAATAGACAAATAGATCGACTATAGTATTATACCGTCACGGTAAGACCGTAATGGAAAATACTTAAGCAATAAGTTTCTTATATACTTGAAAGAGTATAGTATTCTTTCAAATGAGGACTCCTCCCGGAACACGTCAAAGTGACGGTGTGTCCGAAAAGAGTAACCGGATTTTGTTAGACATGATTAGGTTAATCATGAGTGCTCTGAGCTACCATTTCCTTCAACGGATAAGTTTTAAACAGTGTAAGAACTTATTTAGAATAAGGTTCCATAATAATCTGTTTGACAGATTACATATTAGATATGAACGGGAAAGAAACCGGGTTTTCTCATTCCTGACCATTGGGATGCTAGGCATATGTTTGGATAATACCAAACTAAAACCCAAATTGGATAAGTGTCAATTGTAGGCTATCCTGGGATACCATAAGTATTGTATTTATACATCTCACCAGAGAACAATTAGATTGTTGCTCACCATGCAGTTTTCCTGAGAGTAATACAGACATGCAGTGGTAAGTGGGAGGATAGTAAAACTCGATGAAAATCGGAGTAATACTATTCAAGGCACCTATTCCTAATGGAACATAAATAGTTCATCAAGGATGAAACTATTCTATTAATCTTCGAATACACAAGAACCGCGTAGATCGGAGAGAGTCAGAAAACAACCTGGGGTATGGGTTTCTGATCTCACCTCATAAGATGTTAATCTTTTAAGGTATACCAACTGATTACGTATGAGGTAGTGATACAAGGTATCGACTCCCTATTATGACAAAGTGTCATGAGTCCGAAATGGATTCCATGTATATCAACAAGTTTGGATACTAGTTGATGTACCATAAGACATTGTGCCTATTGGTACTTTATAAGTCTTCGAGGAAAACATACATGGAAGGCAACATACCAACGTACTAAGCTAGGCTTGTAAAGAAAAGGTAGAGTTATCAACATTGTGTTGATTCGACGAAACCTTTTACATGTTGCCATTGTAAATCCATTTGGATAATGCTTGCTAAAGCTGTGTATTTCATTTATGAAATATGACAGCTTAACGGAAAATCGCTTTCCTGAAAAGGAAACCTTTCGGAGGATGTTTATAACATCCTGTCGGTTTTGTCGTACCATAACAAGCAAACAAGGTTTGCAGGTTATTCGATCCATGTTTGGATTGAAGCAAGCATAGATTCTTGGAATTATCGTTTTGATGTAATCATAAAGGAGTATGATTTAATTCAAAACGAAATGATTCTTGTGTATATAAAAGGGTTAGTGGGAGTGCACTGACATGAATGTCATGTAAGATAATGATAATATGTCATTTCTTGGAAATGATATTCCCATAAAATAATCGGAGAAAGCTTGGCTTTCCTGATAACGACTATAAGTCGTAACAAAGGTACTATACAATAGTATAACGGTACAGTGAGCTGGAAATCTTCAAAGCAAGATACTGTTGCCGGATAAACAACAAATGCGGATTATTGCTGCAGCTGAGGTAGCAATAGAAGCCATTTGGATCGATAATAAATCTAATTAGATTAGATATAGTTCTGTTAGCGGCTGAGCTAGGCGTCAGCACAAGCTAAGGAATTAAAGGTCTCATCGACGATCCAGATATATACCTCTATATTCATCTGATTCGTTCGGATCATACATCGTGGCGATGTGGTGATCGTATAAATCGCGTCAGACGATAATCATGCAAATCCGCTGACGAAAATCTTTTCTCAGCAATTTGAGCGAACCGTACATAGTCGGGTGGTGGAGACACTTGAGTGACTCGCTACGTGCCAAGTGGGAGATTGTTGGACAAAATGACCATAGCGTCACTATTTGCAGATCACTGTGTTGTTGTACAAATTAACTATGTGACAAGGAAATTGCACTCTCATCATTTGTGATTAGATCACCATAGATATATAAATGAAGAGAGGTCCCTGTGATTAGTTCCTGGACTGAGAATGATATGAGACAGTATCAGTCCCCAAGGATTAATCATTAAATATCCCTAGCCGAAGTATTATCGAGACAGGACATCGATAATGCGGAATAGCTAGTATTGCACTTGTGCGCGTTGTGAGGGCACAACGGCATAGTTCTCATATATTTAAGTATTGGATACTTATGCAAGTGCGATAGGAGGTTGTGTTTCACCGATGGTACGGGAAACAGCTTCGCTCTGGATAGACCCCTCGGAATCCCATTGGTATTATGACTATGTGTCTATGGGAGTCCGACATCAGGGTAGGTGTATTTGGTCTTAACTGAGACTTGCACCGCTAATGCTTACGACAATCAATATACTTTAGTTGAGGTCGTCTAGGACTCTAACCGGTTCTGTGTACGCCAATTGCTTGGGTATATTGAGAATCGTAGAGTATGGGTGTGATGTCAAGACGGAAGTATCACTTCAGTCATAGTGGAGATGATGTCACGCAGGATACGGTATTAGTGCTCTTAAGTGTTGCGCAACCATCGGGATATTATGACTAGGTCATGCATATCCGATTATAGAGACTAGTTACCAGACATCCGACATGTGCTTCGGACGGGGCAGACACTTATCCAGCCCCAGCCCTAGCACGTGACTATCCGATATGGGCCGATATACACAATACTTGGTATACTACGCTTGATACAGATCTTAAATATTCTTAGATGGATATGTCCGGAGAATTGGGTAGACTTGGTGCTTTGCTAGAAGAGCCAACCTTGTCTTGTAAATCGGTAAAACATAGTACTTGGTACTCACGTGTTCGGATAGTCCGATGACCGATTTGACTACCAACATATCCGGGGATCTCATGGGTCGCTTCCAAAGATTCACCGATGATGTATGACTCGCACTTATATTAATCTGGGATTATAAGATGAGAGAGAAAATTAATCTGGGATTAATTACAGAGATATTTTGTCTGGGATAAAATACTATAAAAGAGAGATAACGTTAATTTAGAATTAATCGGTAAATTAATATATTTGATATTAAATGAAATTGGATTTCGACGCGGAATTAAAATTAGATTTTAATTCGGGCGAGCGAATTAATTTTGAATTAATTCGTTAGCGACGTGAATAGTGATTTCGCTAGGCGTAATCATTTAATTACGACGCAACGGAAAATTCGTTAATTTAGAATTAGCGAATCCGAGCCCGATGAGATTATTTGCGAACGCATTCGCATTTCGAATTCGAGTGCGGCACGTAAGTCAAATCAAGCGTCAAATCGCTAGTCGCATCTAGCGTCACATCAATCGTCAAATCATGTCACTTTGAGTGATGTGACAATTGATTAGATTGATTGATTGAAATGACTTGATGTGAGTGGTTGGAAATCAACTTTTTGAAAGTGAAAAGAACACATATATTGTTTTATATCTTCCTTTGACTTTTGAAAGACAAAAGAAGTGTATTTGCTTTTATTTTTGTAGAAAATATATAAGCAAGTTATAAACCTATTTTCCAACACACTTTTCATTTCTCTCTCTCACCATTTCTCCTTCCTCTCTCACGCATTTCTTCTTGTTCTTGAGGCAGTGAACTGCCGATGGAAGCAAAGGAAAAATGGGGAAGCAAGTGTGATTTTGTGGTAAAATTGAGAGTGCTAGCACACTCCGGGATCAATGCGAATGTGATAGGGAAGCTTACCCATGAGCCGGGATTCAAATGATGAAGCTTGGAGCTTCAAATCATGAAGACAAGGGGCGAAATTCACTTTCACAACAGCCCACTGCCTTGAAAAAGTGAGCAGAATTCAAATTTTTGTTGCCCAAATCGTTGCTCAACCGCTCGATGTAAGTATTCCGCACTTCCGTCGTTGTATTCAATTATGATTCATGCTTGAGTTTTGATCTTGGGACCTATAGAAACTCCAACAGAACGCATGTCGGAATGGGAAATTCTAAAATTAATAGCTCCTCAAATTTAAACTCGCACGTTAGCCGCGGGTTTGCTTAGTCGATCTCTGTTATTAAAACATTAATCTTGGCCCAAAACCCCCGCACCCATCCAAGCCACACGCCCATATCAAGACCCACAAGCCCAAGCCCAATCCAAAATAATTAAAAAAACATACATAACATATGCCAAATCCAATTAAATCTCTTCCAACTTAAAAATATTTAGAATCCAATCCCCACCAACACACTATTATTCGGCTATAACCAAAAAAAAATAATAAAACCCTAAAATAGACTCATGATCCATCTCACTCTCTCACCTCTCTCCCAAGTCTTCTCCCTTCTCACTTCGGCCACTCTCTCGTCTCTCTCCCCGCCACTCATACACGCATCACAAACAAAACAGCTCTCACATTCTCTCTCTTCCCCCCTCTCCACAAACAACTCACGGCCAAAGTAGAAATAAACCCTAATAGCATACCTCTCTCTTCTCTAACCTTCTCTCACTCACAGCCACAAAAATAACCTCACGTGTCTCTCTCTCTGACCCTATACGCACGTCTCTCTCTCTCAACTCACACACACAGACCTTGACACACCGACACACCTTCAACACACACAGCCCACTCACATAAAACACACACCACTCACACGGCATTCAAACACAAAGACATGTCTCTTGCCCCATTCAACACACATGGCATTCAAACACTAAACACACACAAAGACACACACGGCAGTCAAACACTAAGACACACTCACACACCGACAAACGTACAGACCACTCATTCAATACATACCCTTACTGACCGACACATACAATAAATCAAAAACACACACACAGCCTACACACGCAGAAGCCATACACTGAGCCATTGACCGACACAAAAACATCAACAAACTACCCACAAACCACCAATAAAAAGCAGCAGTAAATCCTGATAAAACCATAATAAAACCGAGACCAAAAATAGTGGCCAAATAACCCAAAAATAGCCCCCCGATCCAGCAAAACAGTCTTGAAAATAACCCAAAAAGAGTCCCTGAACACCCCTTTAAAAATCCAAAAACAGTATAAAAATTAGTCCAAAACAGCGGCAAGAACAGTGAGTGAAAACAGAGAAAACAGCGAGTGGAACCAGCGAACCAGAAAAAAATAGTAGAAATATTAACCCTTCCAGTGATGTCCCAACGCACTCCCGAGAAGTGACTTAAAAGTTAAAACCTGATGGCACCCTTTGTTATATTTTATTTTGTCGTCCTGGAAACGGCATGCTGGGTTGGACGTGGAATACGTCCAACCGAGCATGCGAAGTCCTATATTGAAAACGGCCAAATTATTTGGTCATATATTTATTATTCCGCATTTATTTTGTGTTGTTTATCTTCCTTGTTATTTCACATATTTGTCTCTTCGATTATTTATTGTGATATGCATTATCATATTTCATGTATGTCAACATTGGGTTAATGATTGCATTGTGTTAATGCTTGAGTGTTGCCTCTCGTGGTATATCGGATGGAAACCCAGACATAAATTCTGTAGCCTAATCTGAATGGACAGTAGTGCGGTCTGTAGTTGGGATACAACTCCACGTACCGCTTGAGAAACATTCATGCATGTGTTTAGGTCAATGTAGATGTCAGTTTTATAATCTCGTTCGAACGCATTTCAGAACGCTACTCGAACGCATGCATTCTGCCTCACTCCGTTCGAACGCATTCTCGAATGCTACACGAACGCGCACACAATGGACAGACTCTTTCATTATATTTCATGCATGTTTGCCTTATTGGTTATTTCTTTTTACGTCATATGTTTAAATATCTCTCTTTAATACTGACGTTTTTATTGTTATTATTGATTTACATTATCGTGCTTCTTTGTTTAATATACTTGTGGAATTATGCATTTGCTTTCATTTTTATTTATGTTTATGGGTGTGCAAACTTGTATGTCATTTTAATATTCTTGCATGTGTTGCATAAGACTTGGTTATATCAATGCGTAAACCCGTTCATTACAATCGGCATAAGGAATGGACCATTCTGAACCCAATGATTACGAGGGGTGAGTGCGGCCTTAAATCATTTCCCAGTTCACACTGGGTGGCGACTCCTTTTATTCTTCGGTTTAGTCCCCGCGGGCTACTCCGTACTCCCGACGGGCAAGCAAGCCAAGACAGCGTCGCCGTACCTCTGTGTCGTGTCCACAACAATGATGATTCTTGTGTATATAAGAAGATTAGTGGGAGCGCACTGACAATGATTGTCCAATGCGTTGATGATGTATTACTTCTTAGCAATGACATTCCCATACTACAATCGGTGAAAGCTTGGCTTTTATTAAAATTCTCCATAGAAAAACTTGGGAGAGGCAACCTTTATTCTCAGAATAATGATCTACTGGGATAGATCTAAAAGTTGTTGGTACTCTCCGAGAACTCGTACATTGACATAGTGTTGAAGATATTCAAAATGGATCAGTCCAAGAGGGGCTGCTTCCGGTGTCACATGGCGTCTCTCTATCTAAGGACATGTGTCCTAAAACTTAAGATGAGAGAGATTCAATGAATCGGATTGCGTTCGCTTAAGCAGTCGGATCGATCATGTATGTCATGAAATGTATACGACCTGGTGTCTCATATGCTTTGAGCATCTACATTCACTATCAAGCCGATCCAGGTGATGGTCACTGGATTGATGTTAAGAACATCCTTTAGTACTTAGACGAACTAAGGATGCTTTCTTAATTAATGGATATGAAGAACTTGAGGTGATTGGGGTCACCGATGCAAGTTTCCAAACCGATAAAGACAACTATATGTCACAAAAATGGTACATATTTTGTTTGAGCAATGGAACAGTGAGCTGGAAATCTTCCAAGCAAGATACTATTGTCGATTCAACAACAAAAGGTGAATACATTGTTGCGGCTGAGGCAGCAAAAGAAGCATTTTGGATCTATAAAATTCCTAATTGGATTAGGAGTAGTTCTGTTAGCAGCAGAGCTAGGCTACAACACATGCTAAGGAATTACGGTCTCATCAATGATCCAAGTATGTACTTCGATGGTTTCATCTGATTCGAGAGATCACACATCGTGTCGATGTGAAGATCGAATCGTTTCAGATGATAACCTTGTAGATCTGCTGACGAAAGCTATATCTCAGCAAAAGTTTGAGCGACCCGTACATAGTTCAATTGTTGTATACTTGAGTGATTGGCTATAGGCCAAGTTGGAGATTGTTGGATAATTATGACCCATAGCATCACTATTTGTAAAAGACATGCTGTTTTTGTACAAATAAACTATGTGACAAAGGAAATTGCTCTTTTATCATTTTGTAATTGGATTACTTGGATATATAAATGATAAAAGCCCATATCAATAGTACCGGATTAATAAGATATAAGACAGTATTAATCCACGAAAGGTTTAATCATTAAATATCCCTAGTCGTAGTATTATCGAGATTGAACATCGATAATGCGGAATAGACTAGTATTACACTTGTGCGCGTTATGGAAGCTTAACGGCATAGTTCTCGTATATTTAAGTATTTGATACTTATGCAAGTGTGATAGGAGTTTCTGTTAGCCGTTGGACCGGGAACAGCTTCACTCTGGATAGACCCCTCGGAATCTCATTGGTAGTATGACTATGTGTCTATGGGAATCTGAATCAGGGTAGGTGTATGTGGTCTTAACCTGAGACTTGCATCGCTAATACTTACGACAATCAATATACTTTGGTTTTGGCCATCCGGAGCTTTAACAGGTTTTATGTACGCCTCTTCTGGCTTTACTGAGAATCGTAGTGTATTGGATGTGATGTCAAGATGGGAGTATCACTTCAGTCATATAGAGATGATGATCACGTAGGGATACATAACTAGTACTCTTAAAAGCTACAGCTATCGGGATAGTATGACTAGGTCATGATTATCCGATTACAGAGACTAGTTGCTATTGATCTGATATATGCTTCCTATGGGGCAGACACAATTCCAGCCCCAGGATTAGCATGTGACATACGATACTGGATTGTAATACGCAATACATAGTATACTATGTCTAATATAGATTATATATTCCACATTGAATATTTCTGGAGAATTGGGTAGGCACGATGCTTTGCTATAAGCCAATCATGTCATGTAAATCGGTGAGAACGTGGTACGCGGTATGCACGTGTCGGATAGTCCGACAATCGGATTTACTACCAATATATCCAGGGATCTCTTGGGTCGCTTCCCAAAGATTTACCGATGACATTTGACTCGAACAGAATTAATCTGGGATTAATTATGAGAGAGAAAATTAATCTGGGATTAATTACGGTAAGAATTTATCTAGGATAAAATTCAAATAGAAGGGAGAACGCGATTAATTTGGAATTAATCGATTAAATAATATATTGGATATATTAATTGAAATCAGATTTCAATGCGGAATTAAAATTGGATTTTATTTCGGGTGAACGAATTAATTTGGAATTAATTCGTAAGTGACTTTCGTAATAATTTTGCTAGGCATTATTATTTAATTAACTTGGATTTAATTACGTCGCAACGAAAAAATTTGTTTAATCGGATTAAACGAACTTGAGCCCGAAGTGTGTTGTCTAACCCAACTTGAATTTTGAATTTAAGTGGTGGGACCCACTACCTCACATCAATTGTCACCAAGTTGATGGAAGTAGATGGGAGCATTTAAAGAAACTTGCTCAACACACTTTGCTTTTTCTTTTTTGAAAAGATATACACCTTTTGGAAAGTCAACATTGGTATTAGTTTTTAGAAAATAAAATACCAAAACTTCATCTTCTCTCTTTCCTCTAAAATTCCATGAGCCTCCTCCTCTATTTGAAGTTTTTTTTACAAAAATTCCAAGCTTGCTAGCACATTTGGAGTTGATTAAGGTGATAGGGAAACTCACCCTTGAGTTTGGAATTCACTTTAAAGGCTTGGAGTTTCTACATCCATGGAATTTTTTAAATCCTAAAACCGATCAATGTAAGTTATTCCGCAAACTTTCTTGATTAATTCACACTAGAATCATGCTTAGGATCCTTGGGCTAGTCTTAGAGACACTAACAGGGAGAGCCCAAAATAAAATGTATAATGGTAAGTCTTGACACATATGTCGCAGATATAATACCATACGACAACTGCTCTCAAGTGACATAATATTGATCGATTATGTGAGATCAAAGGAAAACCTAGCGGATCCATTTACTAAAGGTTTACCTAGAGATCAAGTTGTGAAGTTATCGAGGGGAATGGGTTTGAAGCCTATAAATTAAGAATTGTCACTGTGGAAACCCAACCTAACTGACTGGAGATCCCAAGATCTAGGTTCAAAATGGACAATTTAAACTTTGTGCAATTCAAAACGAGCACTGTAGAGTTTTGTACTCTTTCCCATTCCGATAATGACGCAGAGTGCTGTCTGTCAAGGCTAGGCTAAGCTAAGGTTTTTAATGATCACTATATTAGGAGATGAGTCCTAATGGGGGTAAAGACTACCTCTTTATAGTATATCACATATTTCAAGTAAGAAGTGAGGTCGTTTCCATGGGATTTTACAGGCTGACTTCCCTAAAGTGCATTATGAATCCAAGACAGATGTTCATGGCCGAAATGAACACAACCGTATAATGGGAAATGGTCGAAGTAAAGCTGTGTGTTGGCAATTCTCTTGGCCTACACCAACGGCAGAACAGTTCAAGACTATGGGTCACTGGTTTGCCAAGTTAATCTGATTGTCATTCACTATGAAATGTTCAAGGCGAAAGCTACCTATTTCGATGCAGTTTTAGTTCACGGAAACTATCTCAAGTGTTTGCATGAATATTTAGAGAATTGTGGGGGATTGTAGTAAATTCTCTAAGTATGTATATATATAGTATGGATGCAAGGAAGGTTATGTCCCTTGAGTAGTGGCCTTTGGGAAAGGCACTAATATGTAGGGACATGACCTCTAGAATTGAAAGAACATTCCTTTAGGCTCCAAAGGGTTTAAGGAAGGGGTATAACCCTTAGGAGGGTTACACCCCAACTGAAAGGGTGCCCTCAAAGGCACCCTTCCATGTCTATTTAAAGGGGCCTTCATGTTCATTCAAGAGATCAATAACTTGAAGAAGTCTTGAGTCACATCAATTTTGTTTCTTGAGTCAATAGAGAGATTTCACCATTGTCCTAGTTCAAGATCTTGTTAAGGTGTGCCCCTAGAAAAAGAGGAATCCAAGTTATCATAGGATGACGTTAGCTACAAAATCCGTAGAGCACAGAAACGGGGCTAATAAGTTTTTAAGCTACTTGAACTTAAAGTTTTTTAGTGTCTTCTTCGTTTTCTAGGTTTTCTCTAAGTTTTAGGGTTTATGTTTAATATTGGCATATTATTGTAGATTTGATCTCATCTTTATGTTCGGGTTTTGATTTGTTTGATACATGTTGATTTCGTTTTCCAGCACTTAATTCCCCAACAGTCATTACATAAAAAAAATTGTTGACAATTCACTAGAAGGCGCTACTCCAATATCTATAATAACAGTTTAATATGTCCCACTTTTCTTTTAGTAGTTGACTCCAATTGTCATACATATAATGTGATGTTCGGCATTATACATAATAGTCACTCAATCATTGCATTCCGTCTCTGTACTGGTATTAAAAGTTTAGATTTTTCTGTCGTGGTTGATGATGAATTTTTGATGATGAAACATGTAATCTTCGGTAAAAACTTATCAGGCAACGATCTAAGTATTTTCCTTACTATCTTATTAGTAGGAATATTTGTTGGGGTTTTGGGCAAAATACCCGGGTTACGCAGCGGAATGCAGGAAAATCAAATTTTCCGTTTTCTTTAAATTTTCTTGGGTAACTAAAATAAACTTATTTATTTTAATCACTCAATACTCAAAAACAAAATTTTTAAACCAAAAATCAGAATTTCAGTAAATTATCATACAACCCCAAAACTTTTAATTTTAGTCCTAAGTTGTTCAAAACAAGCATAGGTGATTTCCAATCACAATAAAAATGATTTTTACATCAAATATACATTAAAAACAGAAATCTTAAAAAATTTCAAGATTTTCTATATTTACGGAAATGCCCCAAATAATTTACATTTTGTTCATTTTGGTCCTAATTTGTCAAATACAATATTAGATGATATTCAATCACTACCAAAATGATTTGTACATCTTATATACATTAAAATGCAACTTAGAAAAAATTTTCCAGATTTTTTGCTTATTATCTGAGCCCCAATATTTTGCATTTTGATCATTTTGGTTCTAAATTGTCAAATACAAGTTTAGGTGATTTCCAATCACTACCAAAATAATTTATACATCTCATATGTATCAAAATACAACATATATATATATGAAAAGCCCCAATTTTGGTTTAGGTTTGAAACCCTAATTTCTTAATTAATCAAAATTAACCAAAATTAACACAATCCAACACTTTAATATAATCTCTACAACATCAATCAAGTCTCACCACTATGAAATAACTCAAGAACAATTATAGGTCATCATTGAGTGGCCTAACAACTCTAGAATGGCAACTAAGTCATCAAATGACCAAAAGTGTGCTTATTAACCATTATTAAGAAAACTTTGTTTACATACATGCATGCATCTTTCATTCAAGCTTCCAAACTTCATAACACAAACAAAAGAGAGTAGAGAAACAAGATAACAACATATGTTGTAGCCAAGAAAAAAAGAAACATTTGTCCTTCTAAAGAAACGTTGAAATTACTTACTAATTTGCAAGTTTTCTTCACTTCCTTATTGGTTTCTCTTCTTTTTCCTCTCAAGTCTCTAGTGTTTTTGTGTTTTTGAAAGCTTAAAATTATGAAGCAAATGAAAAATGAAACTCTTATATACTAGGGTTTGGACGAAAATAATGGTAAAATTAGAAATTAGAATCTTGCAATTTTTAATCAAATTAAAAGGTATCAAAATTCAACTTGAACATCATTTCCATAAAGTAAATATACATGTGCACCAATCACATTTAGCCATTTAAAGACTTAATAATGATAAAGATAAATGTATTTAATTATTCTAATTATTTAACAATTAAATAATTATATATTTACTTAATACAAATATCTAAATACATGTATCATATTTACTTTAAATATTCCATAATACACATATTTGGAACATGTGTCAAATACTTTATTTGACCAAAATTAATGTGTATTTAATAAAATCAAGTATTTAATCCAAATACACATTAATTTAGAAATGACTGAATAGCCCCTATGTATGTATCTTTTCGTTTAACCGTTAAACGATTTATAAATAATCAATATTATTTATAATAGTTGTCCTAGTGCTCTACGAGTATGTTTCATTTGTGAGACTCTCTAGATTCAGGTATATCCATCATGAAATCCAATTTCGTGTCCATAATCTACCCACCCGTAAATTATGACGACCACGGATAAACTTGATGAATCATACAGGTCGAGGTCATCACATACGTATAATCCTTTTGTCACATGTATTCAGATTATTCCAGATATATAGATAAAAACGTCAAATCTCTATAGGTATAATCCCGTCGACGATTCTATTAGCAGCCTCTTAATAACGCTTAGAACTTACTTCTACAATGTGCCATGGGCCCATGGATTTAACAGATTGCTAATTCCATATTGAATACTTATGCTCTGTACACAAAACTAACGGATCTTATCTTGATACGCACAGGATATCCTGAGGATCGGTCCACACCCAACGAACAGGCGGAGATCTGATCTAAATAGATCGGTGACGTGACGGCCATCAAAGTGTGGAGGATACCCCATAAATCCATAGTGGTATCTCAAGTCGAAGGACCACTATGCTCACTTGACCCGAGAAGATTTCTATTGACGTTGGTGTACCATCTATTAGGAAATATTCGGTGAGTCATTCAGTGTTTATCCAATATAAACACCTACACGTCTATACGAATCTCCCCAGACTCATGGTTCATTTGGATAAATCATCGGACCAAGTCTCGATATACGACGTGTACTAGTCTCAGCGGATTTAACTAATCGATCTGTATTAGTAAATTTTGACCAGGAACTTTATTTGATAATACACTTCTAGTAGTGACACTTCCTAATGTCAATTACAAATTACTTTGTAAATGCGCACTACAAAATATATTATCGGGTCTTTGTCTAATATATACATAATCATATTTAGTTTCAATTTAATCGTAATTAAATCGAATATGTATATAAAAGGAAGAAGTACTACCATAAATAAGTAATATTATGGAAAAATGAATTGTTCGTATTCATGAATCGGACATAAATACGATCCGGATTGGCATTCCGAGCACCAACCCTAACAATAGTCTCACCTAGGTTAAAAGTCACTCGGTAACGCCTTTTTTCGCCGTTTTCGCTTATTTCAACTCCGAAACAATTTCTGGCAATCATTGCAACACCCAAAACATATCCAATATATTCAAAAGACATAATTTTCATCAACATATGAACAGTATTTCCATATCAAATCCAGAATTGAAATATATCAATTTTTCATGCTTTAAATCCAATTTTTCAAGATTAATCCAATTAATCAAAACACCAATCAAAGTCACCACACACGAACCACCCAAGAACAATTCTAGGCATTACAATAGTTGTCATAACACTCTAGAATGGTAACATATCATCAAATGATCAATTTGAACAATAATTACAATAATATCATCCAAATCTACTTCATACATGCTTAACACTTCCAAAAACATCTTCCAACACAAAAGCCCAAATTTTAACAAGTAAAGAAAACCCTAGAACTATTCTAGCAATACAAGAACAAGAAAATAAATTTCTAAACTCAAGAAGATTAAAGATTACCTTTTAATCTCCAATTTTCCTAAGCTTTTTTCTTGATTTTCCTTCACTTTCCATCATGAATCATCAAACATGATTTGAGAGCTTTAGGTTATGGTGTTTTCGACCATGGAGGACGAATGAACAAGAAAACAAAATTTTCTAAATTTAAATCGATTTGGCCGAATTTAAAGATTATTATCATTTTGAAAAAATTAATTCAAT